>CM034152.1:504170874-504507183 GCA_019776745.2 Taxus chinensis | reverse complement strand
TTAGTTTTTTTGGAGGAGGAATAATAATTAGGTATTTAAAAACATCCAAGTGATCTTAAATGATTTGGGAGTAAAAATTATATAAAAAATTTCCTAAAAATGTTCATGGAGCTCCAGGAAAAGTGATTTCAAGATTTGGGACTTAGTCAACACATTTTCGTGTTCCTAGTGTCTTGACTATCCTGACTATCCCAACTATCCAAATATCCTAGGGACATCTAGGAAATTGGGGATAGTTAGGACATGAAATTTTTTGTAAACCCTTTGATATTCTCTTGGTTCACCTTAATGAATCTCTCTCTTCCCGGTAGGAGCTAAGTGAATTTGCACTTGAAATGGCTAAGTTTCATCCTTCACACCCATTAGCACATTATACTATCTCAACTATCCCAGGGATAGTGGGGATAGAAAAATGTACCCTAGCCTTAACCCCTTCCTAGGTTCACATGTGACCCAGATGTTTTCCTCCCAGGTGTTAAATTGCTTCTAACCTCATGTAATTCCCATATTTTGATTGATATCTTATTTCTTCTTTGACTGGAGTCGACAAACTTAACATTTATTGAATTCTAAACTGATATGTTGTTGGAACTGTTTGGTCTTGTTTTCTTAAATGATATCAATTGACTATTAAAAATATGAATTTAATCATTTTTTTTTAAATGATGTACCCATGTGAATTTATCATTTAGTATTCACTTAATTGGTTTTTGAAGTTCACTAGGTGATCTCACCCTGTTGGAACATTGGAATAATCAAGTAACTGGGTACGTTATTTAATTTTAATTATTATTTCTTTCCTAAGAATATAATGTGAAATATTGGATGAAGGATAATACCTTGGATCAATTTTAGTGATCCAAGGCATTATCCTTTATTGTTTTAATTATTCGATCATGATTTGATAAATAAGAATTAGGCTCTTAGTGCTTTCTGGCTTTTCGTAGGTACAGGATTAACAATTTTAAGATCACATTTGTGTTACCAACATGACTTATATGCTACAGTCATTTTACTGTCAAATTCAGTGTTGAATTTATTTTAGATGCAAGGCTATCTTTATGTGTTGAAAGCCTAATTTAAAATAACCTAAGGTAATACTATACACTAAACTATCCTAATGTATTTGATTTATTAATCTAACCTAAGCTAAGTTTCACATATTATATTAAGGGATCTAAACCTAACTAAGAACTGATACTAAACCTAAGACTTATCTATGGTGAGAGCACCAACCCATGTTATACCAGGAATTAAATGTTAGTAAATGGGGTATTACCACCACATTTGGCATAACTAAGTTTAAAATTGGCATGCACGATCATCTAGGAAACCATGTGTTTAGTGAATTAAGGTTTAAGCCTTTAGTTGGATGCTAAATTTAGAAGCAGTTAGTGTACTAGGCGGGAAGACTGACAATCCTGCCATGGTAGTTAATGAGTTGGAATTTGTAAAACCACCTTGGGAAGATATGATGGTTTTTGGAAAGGAAATAAGGATTGTTTTTCATTTCTCCTATGGCATTATGATAACTTTCGCTCTACATGTTGATATTTTTATGTTCAAACTTTTAGTTCAATTTCACTTCATTTATGAACTCTTCGTTGCATGGAGAATATAGTTGAGAGAATTTTGTGATTTTGGTTATAAAAATAATGAGGAAGATGAAGTATGTTTCATTGTACATTCCATTTGATGTTTTGGAGAAATATTTTGGGGAAACTTGGAAGGAAAGTTGGAAATCTTAGAAGGATATTTTGAGAGAACTACCAAGAATGATAGGCTCTAATTCATTATAATATTGTGCTCTATTTAAATATTTCATAAAAATAAATCTGCTCTTCATATAGAATTATATTATGTGTTCTGGGTTTGTGATTTCGTGCTTCATATGTTTATTTTCTTGTGTTGTTTGCATATTGTCTAAAACTAGTTCTTAACTTTGAATGATCTCTTTCTTGGTCATTATGTATGACTGTAATTTAGCATTCTTAAAATAGAAAGTTTCTCGGTTTATGGGTGTTGTATTTTGGTTGAAATAATGTATTATCCTTTATTGGATATGCATGTCTATGATCGATTTTGGGAATAAACTGATAATTATCTTGTCGTTGGGTTGTATTTTTGTTGAAAACTTAATCATTTTCTTACCCAGGTTTTAGTTGTGGGTTGCAGAGTCGATACCTATAATGAAATAATATTTTTGGTGTTTAATGGAAGCATTTTTTTTATTTTGAACCCATCTTTACTGGGTTAAATCTTATAAAATATTTTGGCACTGATCTTGTCGATCTGGGCATGCAACAAACTGGGTGTTTTTTGTTTTCATTACATGAATATTTGATATTGTACATGCTTTTTTATTTGGTATTTTTGACAACATAACTCTATTAATTTGGTTTGGATATTTTTTAAGACTCAATTAAGATTTGAAACCCATTTTGGGTCTTAGTATTTTTAAGCTATAAAATTCTCCTTTTATGGGAGATGACAATTGAACTTGATGTTAAGTTTTTTTCCATTTGGACGCTTCGAGTCTTGACTGGTTTTGTGATTAATTTCAGATCCATGTATGATCTTGTATTATTTCTACTTCATCTTGAAGCTCAAATTCATCTATTGTTCAATATACACGTGGCTGAACTTAGGATATTGTGTTTTTCTTTATGGAATACTGTGATTCTTTTATCTCAACTGTATCTCGTTGAATTCTTGGGTCTGTACCTAAAAATAATTCTGGTATAATCTAAAATAATATTATACAGGATAGGTTCAGGAGATAAGTGATATATGAATGGAGTATATGACTCATTGTGGATTAATGGTCTCACTCTTTTGCTTCTCGTATGTATTCAATTTTTGTTGGGATAGTTAATATTATAATTAATGTCTAGTTGGGCTTAGTTGTTTAATGAAATTTGAGTTCATCATCGACTGTAAAATAATAGTATTGCTAGTATCCTCTTAGGGACTATGAAGTTAAGATGCTTGTAGTGTTTGGGGATCTAGATATGTTTGATTTGTGATAACATTACTGTGTTATTATTGTTTTGTGATTTCTATTATAGTGGAGTTCAAATAAGTTTTAAATGAATTATCCATTCATAATAACATTTCTTCAGTTGGTATATGGTGACTGAGTATCTTATCATACAAGTACTTGATCTTTGACTGATTGTTTGGTTATCATTATGATATGATTTTCTCTCTCTCTCTCTCTCTTGAATTCTATTGATTGTTATATAAAGTAGTGATGTAGATTATCTTGACTATGATAATGAATCTAGAACATCTTGATGGTTTGTTATCGATCGAATAGCCTTCTATAGTTCGTGATTAAGTGGTATATATTATATTAAGTTATATAAACACATAGTCATTTAATTATGGGATCATATGACTTCAACTTATAGAACTTAATCTTCTTTGGATTGATTAAGGTATTGTTTTTCTAAAGTTGACTAAATACTTAGGTAAGCATGAGATTAAATTATTGATCAAGGTAAATGATTTCAGCCATGTAAGTATGGGATTACATTAATGGAAAACATGCTACACTCATGCTCCTATTTTATGATTAAAATTGGTCATTGAAATTTATTGAACTTTTAAAAAATTAAATTATTAGAGATTGTAAATCTATAATAAAATATATGAACTTTTATTGACTTCTTAATGATTCACTTTTCTTGATTGTTCTTAGCATGATTAATAAAGACTTGTTTAATTCTTTAGAACCTTTATACAATTTCATTTAAAAAGAAGGGATATTTTTAAGAAATTTTTTAATTAGAGCATACTATTATGAAGATTTAATACTTATCATGCTCAGTTCATGAGAACTGACACATGCTAAAAATCTTGTAGATGGATTTCGTGAAAGGTGAAATAAGAAAGACTTATAAGAAGTTGCACTTATTTTATTGATTGTATTCAATTGATTTGGTTAAATGGCTATTGTAAAACTTTCATGAATTGATTCTGTTTTGAAAAAATGGAAGGCCTAGAGCCTTATGGTTGTAATCATTTCAAATCTTGTTGATTTTTGAAAGACTGATTTATGACTTGAGCATTCAGTAGAATGAATTAAAGACGAAATTCCTATTTTTTGATTTGATCCTTGTATAAGGCTGATTGTTGTGAGATCTAAAGTTCATGTGATCTTTGCATGATGAATGATTAGTATTACGTTTATAATGTTTATAAGTTAAACATAATAAGGGTTTGGTGAATGCTTTGTATGTTGATTTTTTATTAAGTGAATGAATATATATAAATTCCCTTAGCCTAATAAGATATGAATGAATTGTTATGATTCTATGGTGAATATATGGTAAACCATAATTTAGATTGTTTAAACATGAGGATTATGTCCCAAAGGAAATGATATTATGATCATTATAAGGGTTACTATATTGAATCAACATGAACATAGGAAATATATTAAGTACCTAAATGGAAAAATGGGAAACTTACTTCTAAGGCTGGATTATTTTAATAAATAGATCCTAAATCTATGTTATCCTTTCCTAAACAAAAAGGTTGACAAGTAATGAGACAATATAACAGTGTGTTCAAATTAATATGTATGAGAAGGTTGAAGTGAATAATTGGCATGATAAGATAAAGTGATTAGATAGAAGCTACTAAATCTAAACACGTAAGTTATGTAAATATGATTTAATGCTATTGAAAAGTATTACTAGTGATGAACACTAAATAATTGTCCTTTATAGTATAAATCAGTTTAATGAATGAAACTTAATGGATAAATGGGAAATTATTAAATTTCTCGTTAATTGGAATGCATATTTTTTCTGCATACCTTCACTTCAGAAAGAAGTACTTTACGGTCCTTTCTAAAAGGATTAATCGTATCTATCCTAGTTTATCCATAGGCATGACACCTAAAGATGGCATGATTAATTGAAGATTAACAAGTTATGAATCAAACTAATTAAGGAACTCGTTAAGGTATGGATCCCACTTAGCAGAGCTCGAAGGGCTATTGTTGCGGCATAGTTACAGTTTCACAGTACCCACTTAATGATGCAAGTAATTATGTGGTTACTGTGGAAAAATGCCACTATGACGTAACCACCCACCTAACTCCTTTAATAGTTAATTCATAAAATGATGATTCAACTCACTGTTACATACTCAATAGTGACAGTGGTAAGAACCCACACTATGGTAATCTTAATGATGACTGCAGGGAATGAATTGGAAAAAAGTATATGTAGGTAAATTGGGTTGTACTTGACTTCCCTTAGTATTGCTTAAGCAGACCATAGCACATGTTTATGTGAGACTATCCCTATTTATCACCTAACTGTAGACATGGATTTGCTGTCAAAAGTCAAAGTAGTCTAATCTAGATAATAGATTTAAGTTTGGTGAAAGACATATCCCTTTTGAGGATTATGTTTTCTAGGAATAAAGGCATAGTCATACATGTCTTAAAAATTTAGCCAAAGTATCGCAAGCTGCTGAATGTGCATGGTCTTGATTTCACCTAGACTAAAGAAGCATGATATCATATGGGTATCAATAATAGATGATAATATAGGCTCTTTATATGGTTTGAACTTGAATGACCCTTAACTGATTAAAGAAACCACTAGTATACTTGTATACATTTTTTATAAACAAAAATGAGAGTTTTTTTTAACACCGAGTCATTACAGCTGCATATGGTTTACATTCATGTGATGGATTAGCTAAGGAATGTTTGTTCCTAAATTATGTGAATTTAGAACAGTGAACATTATGTAAAAAAAATCCCTTGTTATTAGATTGATAAATGAGGATGTTACATCTCATCTCACCATCTCCCCAAATATTGTTTCACCACTTGTCATGCTTAGAGTAAGGGATGCATTTTACTATCCCAACTATCCCTAGGATAGTGGGTACAATAAAATATGCCCCACCCCCCATGATTTTCAAAACAAAAATAAACTAAGTGTTTTAATATCAATGCTTCTTCTCATTTTGTCTTCACCCCGTGAACCAGAAGTGCTGCTGGAAAGATTTAAACATAAAATAAAAGTCTACTCACCTCATTTTTAAACCAAGAACTCCATTTTTTATGCTCCATAACACCATATACCTAAAATTTTTATAGAAACCATGTCAAAATTCTTCTAGGAATCCATATGTACCATAAATTTAAAAACTCATATCTTACAAACTGTTAAACAAATCGGGTGAAATTTTATCAGTTGCTCTTCACCCCATGCACCTTCAAAAAAATTTGAAATTAAATAAGATGATAACCTAGTTTACCCTATTTTTATGCCCTAGATAATGTTTTTTAATTTTTCAAGCAGTCAAATTGATGTGAAATTTGGACCACGAGGTCGCGGAAATGAACCTAATCCATTGATGCCATAATCATTACAATTTGAGATGGAAATTTTTTGTTTCAAAAAATAGTAATTAAATGGTTCCCTCATTTACTAAAAATATTAACTTTCTGAAAATATCAATTCCTCGCATAACAATGCACTCAGTGAATAATCAAAATGATAAACTAGGTAATTTTGACTAAAAAGGCAAAAAAACATAAGAAAGAAAAAAGAAAAAGGTAATTACTAAAAATAGAAAGTTTCCAAACATAGAAGAGTATCATCAATGGATTTTAATTAAATATTATAGATATTTAATAAGTTCAAAGTTGAGCATAATAGGTGAAATATCCCAAAATATCATGTTCTGGTTCCACCTACTAAAAATAGAAACTCTCTATTTTCTGTGTAGAAAGTTGCAATTGGATCCATTTTCATCCATCTCTCTACTTTTGATATCTTCACAGGGTTTTAGGATGGTTTCATATCTAACACTATACAATTCATCCTTCACAGAGGTTTTAAGGCATCATTCTAGTCACATTTGTGTACAAGAGCAAAATAGAAAATTGTAGGGTGTAACAGGTTAAAATAAGAGACGTTGTGAATTCAAAAGGGATTCAATAAGAGTAAAATATCCATAATAATTCAAGGTAAACAACTCACCGATTAGGTTTGATCCATCCACACCCCCCTATTTACAAGCTGGTTAAGTTGAGCTCGGTGAGTTGGGAGAGTTGACCAAAGTGATTTGGGATGTTTAAGTGAGCTTGATGAGTTGTTCAAGGTAAGTTTGTTAAAGAAAATAATAACAATATTGATCCATTGTAGCCTTCATCTCTTTAAAATCATCTAGGTATATATTCCCCAATGTCAGAGCTTCCCTATGGCGATTAAGAGTTGGCTCCACAACAAGCTCCTGAAATTGCTCTGGTGACAGACATTGTGACAACTCCTGAAGAGCCATTTCCATGGATTCAAGAAATTCTCAAAAGTGGGCCAATGATAACTCATCTTTTTTTCAAGCCCAGTCTCGAAGCAATATTAGGAACACTTATGTCCAAGTGAATAAAAAAGTCCCTAGACAACATCTTACTTCTTTGGAGGCACTTCAGGTAATCAGTATGATGAAATTTCTATACCTAAGAATGAAAATACCATTAAGGAAATGATTCTATTATAATATGATTTGACCCCATCTCATTGGTTCAAGATTCACATGAGGTTGACTCTCATCTATTCAAGGAATCCTCTTCCCACCTCCTCACTCAAAATGAATAATGTGAGAAAACAATTGTGTAATAGGAGGAACAGGTAAAAGTTTTAAATGCTCACATTCAACCCTTCTTGGAACCCAATTCAAAATATTCTCTTCCAAGAGAATACATTCTTCCAATCACTAGTGTTGATCCTAAGGAAATCAAGAAATAACATGGATACATGATGCATGGGAAGGCTAATGAGAAGTGGATTGAAAAAATCATGTAAAAAATCAAGGCATTGTTTCTAGGTGTCATTTCTCTCATGAAGTATGTTCTTGTAACTTTTTCAAAAGTAAATAAATTAAAGGTGGATTTTTCAAAAGAGGTAAATCACTTGGATGAGTGTTTTCCATTGGTGTCAGCAATGAGCTTCTTTGAATCTGACACTCTCATGATTAAGAATGTGTTTATTTTAGGTACTGAGAATTTTTCTCAAGTTTGGATCTACATCATGTATGTGAGATATGGAATACTCAAAAATACAATCTCTGAGTTGGACTCTTTCCTTCAATGAAGATAACTTAAATTCCTTGGCTAACATAAAAAGCTACATTTACAAAATTACAAAGGATCTTTAAGGATGGATCAGTAAGTGCAAGAAGATAAAGAAGGTTCCTAGGGCATGGACCAAGGTTTTGGGTTGCATTTACATTCCAAATGTAGATAAGTTGGCACTTGCAATAGCAAAGTTCAAAAAGGAATTCAAGGAGAAGGAGCAAGAAGCATGAATCAGCAAAGTTCTTCATCATAGTGAGATTCTTCATTAGATATGGAAATTACTTCCTCCTCTCTTTCTCCCTCTTTCTTCTCTCCCTCTTCTAATTATTCATTGAGCGTAATCATTATATGTTTTCTCATTTACTTAAGTGATTTTCTAAAGCTATATTATAAAATTCCCTTTGATTTATAAAAAGGGAACTTAGTTTTGACTTCCTAGGAAGATGTAAATTCATAAGTTGAATGAGATCATGAAGATTCATGTAAGGGGTAGATGAAAGGTCAATTCACATTGCTATAAATTAGAATGGATCCTCCATTCCAAATGATTCATAATTTTAGTTTCTAGTAGAAACTTTGGATTGTGATTTGGGTGTTTAGCTTTATATCACCAACACATGAAATAAAATCTAAATTTCTTCCATTTATCTTTTCATGTGTTCTTCTATTTTTTCTCTTTTATGTACTTTGCAAATATAGTGATCAAGAAGGAACTTTGCATCCTTCATTAATGAAGCTAAATAACTATGTTTTTAGGTTTTTTAGTCTCATTATATTCTTCATTTTTGATTTCATCTAATTAAATGTTGAATTACTTTAGTTATTGGGTGTGACCTCTGTAATTGTCAACTCAAAATCATAACCTTATCTTTCCTAATTTCTCTCCTTCACCTCCCATTGCTAAAATTTCCTCTCTTGTACCTTATACAAGAAATTTACCATAGGTTTAGTGAAGTGTTCCTATGTGATAGCCAACATACTGGCCACCCCCATAACATTAAGATGGGATTATATTAGTTTACATTCAATAATGAGAGCCTCCCCATACACAAGAATGAGGGCCATATCCTTGTGAGCGTTGGTGTAAACACCTAATTTTTCATACGACAAATTATTTCACCAACACCTAGGATGGTTTCTTTTTTACATGAGTGTTGATTAATGTAGGAATCCCTTCTTGATATAAGGATTGATCGATGAGAGAATTATTTTTTATATTGTTATTGGGTAGCCATCCTTCAAGGGAGTGGTCTATTATTTTATTGACTTTTGATTTTTATGGTATTCATCCTTTGAGGGAGTGGTATACGACTTTATTTGGCATGATTTACTTTTTAATAGTCATCCCTCAAGGGATAAGTATATGTTTTGATTAGACCCATCCCATGGATATCTTAATTTTTTAGTTTACGAAGATCATGGTTAACTATTTATAAGGGGATAAATAAGCATGCAAACTACATTTATTTCCTTCTCTTTTCGTAAAATAGGATAAGATAAGGGGATAGCAAGAGTAATGATTATGGGTTTCCCTAATCATGATCAGGGAACTATTCCATAAGTAATATGCTATGAGAAGAGCCATGGTGCCCATATCCAAGGTCATTACTGATAGGCTGATGGAAGAGATCACATGATTTTAAATCATTACAAGAGAAAAAGGATGTGTGGGCTGATGGAGGGAGATTGTAGTTTGACTAAGGTCTCAACACTTAATATTTTAATAGTATAATGGTCATAAGTGTAGGGTGTTAAGAGGCTCATTTTTCAGTTTTACCATCAAGGGATGCTAAATGATAATCCCCTGACCCATTTTTATGAGTAATAGACAATCCAAGCCAGTTCAGAGAAAAATTTCCATGTTTTCTCTTTTCCATGTTGGTGATATGTTTTATTTCATTATGATTTAATATAAATGTAATTAAATATTATTTTCAAAGTAACTTTAGTGTACTAATTTTATGTAATTAATAATCTACAGTAAGAAAAATAAATAAGAAATAAATAATATGAGACCCTAAACAAGAGAGAGATAGAGAGAAGGACAGCTCATATCGCATAATCTGGAGATGATTTAGGTAGAGGAACTATTGAAAAATATTTTAAGAAGTGTTGTCAAGGCTCTGTGAAGATTTTGGAACTCAAAAATTTACAGGATAGAATAATGGATGAGAGGAAAAGAGTGCATGGGCACTAGGGATTAGTCAAGTGCTCATATTCTATCTTTTTCTATGCAGGAGGAGATTTGTTGTTAGATTCCTTTTTTTACTCTAGTTCTGATGTATTTTCGTTGATTTTACTTGTAACCTATAAAGAGAGATACCTAGCTACACATGCCCATAAACCACATCAAATTTAAAAAATAAATATGTATAATGTGGAGTCAGACTAACCCCAATAGTCACCTGAAGAGTAAATTTAGTACCAAGTGTTGCACTATATTTCAGACTCCATGTAGTTATATGTGAATGTGTGTGTAATGATGCCATAGGTTTCCATTTTACAAGTTACACAGTGATAGTAACTTAGATATAGAATGTAGCAATGTATAGAATGTGTGTGATGGAATAAAATTAAATTCCCCCTCCTATGTTATGTATGTAGAGTGATGTAGCCTTTGTCCCTTGTGTGATTGTGCTAGATGAATTCCTTTAAAGTTATCTTGTTCTTTTGAATACAAGATTAGGTGATGATAGCTAATGGCTAGATCTAGAATGTAGCAATGTATACAATGTGTGCGATGAAATAAAATGAACTTCCCCCTCCTATGTTATGTATGCATAGTGATGTATCCCTTTTCCCTTATATGAGTGTGCTAGATGAATTCCTTTGAATTTCTCTTGTTCCTTTGAATACAAGATTAGGTGGTGATTCCTAATGTTTAGTATTTGGCCTCTGATTTTAGAGAAGTAAGTATATATATGATTCCCTTGTTTGAATTTCCTAATTAACAACTGGAAGGCTGACCTAAAGTATTAAAATATTCCCAAGAATTAAAAGAGACATAAAATGGGGTGAAAAGGATAGAGAGCTTCAGAAGCACCCATGAGGGACATGAGCATTTGGGTCATTGTTTCCTATCTAGGCATTATTTTCTAAGGCCATAAAAGATAAATAAGTCAAGTTTTGGTAAGGATGTAAGATGTGTAATACCATAAAGAAGATAAGAGATAGATAAAAAGGCCAAAAGGAGTTGGCAACCACTAGTTTTCTTACTTAGGAATCATATATACATTAGTATTCTTTAGGACCTATAAATGTACCCAAGTGCATAGATTTTATGTCAACATTTTCCCTAACTTTATAATGTTGATTGAATACTTGATAGCATAAATTAGATAGAATATGTGTACCTTGTAATCATGTAGATAATAATGTAGCTGATAACGTGCCAAGTGGACAAGTGAAGTGTGGAGACCAGGAAGGGGAGGTAGACCTTAGGGGTGAAGTGTATGTGTAGTAGCGTGTGTTATTGGAGCTTGTGCTCACTGATGTGGGATGTTTCTTATTGCACATAAGGACGAACTTGTAAAAGAAGAACAAGAAAGTAGTCAAAGTAGTGTATATGAAAAATAAAAGTAATGTATGTATAAGTAAGTAGAAAGTGTGTATAGGAAAGAGTGCACCTGATGCATAAGAGAGGGTAAAGAGATACAAATTTTATCTTGTTGTGCTTTGTAGATGTTACTAGATTTGGATGCCTTGTTGCTAATGGTGAGGTTTTTGGGTGATATCACACCAAGAGTGAGTTTTTTGGGCGATCTCACTCCGAGAGTGAGTTTTTTGGGTGATCTCATGGAAAGAGTGAATTTTTCTGGCATTCTCATTCTAAGAGTGAGTTTTTTGGGCATTCTCACGCTAAAAGCGAGTTTTTTGGGTGATCTCATGCCAAGAGAAGAGTGTTGGGGAGAGAGATCTGGTTTTTCTCTCCTTCGTTGACAATTCCTAAATAAGCACCACTGTAGATGATACGACCTTGATTTGTAACATGTTGTCCTTGTTGTTGTTGTTATAACTGATTGTAACTTACTGAATGTATTTGTAACTGGAGGCAAGTGCTAGATATTGGAGAGTTGTATTGTAAACTTCTGGAAACTGTGTTTACTTGAGAAATTGATTGTTTTTACCTGATGAAACAAGTGCCCAGGGGGAACACTAGTGCCCACCACTATTGTCTAGGACTGAGTGCTAGTGTTCACTCTATGTTTTGGGTCCAAGTCTGATTCTAGACCATTATGTGACTGTGTTACTGTGTTGATTCTATACCGTGCTATTCTGATTGTAGCTTTGAGATGCTAGAAAAATGATTTGTTCACCCAATAGATGCCCCCCTTGTTTGGGGTGCATGCAACGACTATAGGAGAATGTGGTATAAAGGAGAGGAACCAATACTAATCTAAGGTGGATACTTGCAGAGGGTAGGGGATGTGCATGGTAGAAACCAAGGCACATACAAACAAGATGGACTAGTAAACAAGTGTTAGTGAAAATGAGCTAACATGAATTAAAATACAATGTAAAAAGTGACTAGGAAGACAATATAGACTATGAAAAGTGGGTTTTATACATGGTAAATCACTCACAATTTCACAAGATAATCAAGGCTAAAGCGGCCAAAAGCATACAGTGATCAATCAATATATAGGGGCATAGCCCGTAAATAATAGTAAACAATAGGAAACAAGAAGTGATAGATAGCCATGGTTGTATATATCCTACAAGGAAAATACTACACATGAGGCACCCATTACTATGTTAGAGAGATAAGTCTTATGTCAAAGCATGTATAGATCAGTGAAAATTATAGTGATAGTGACTAGAAATAGGAAGTACTTAAGCGATAGAACCTGTGATGTAGAGCGTGATAGTATGAAAAGTAAATTCCCTCAGGAGACTCAACGTACTGGTAAATAGTTGTGTCAAGCATCACGCATCATGTATGAAGCTGTGAAAGGTCATGTATTCACATCAAGATACCAAGTGAATGCACATATATATAGAAGAAGATAATGACATACTAATTATCTAACTATCATAGGAAAAAAAGTGTTACATGTAAGTAGAATAAGCTAACAAGAGACAATATAACCAAGATATGATAATATTGTACAATTGTGATAGTGTGTTGTGATGTACAAGATGTGGAGAGAGGAGGATCCATGTTTCCCCCTAGTAGATGTGTATGAGATGAATTTTATTTATAAATTCCCCCTCAACATTCAAGAATGAACAATCAAATAAGAGTACGTCATCGGGAAATGAATGTTATGTGTGTGATAAAGAGTATATGATATAAAATATGTATCATGAAGCACTAAGTGTGACATGTATAATATGTGAGGTTCATTTAGGAATTATACCTTCAATAGTCGAGTATGAACTATGGAACTATATTGCATCATCAAGTAGTGATGGTATAATGTTTATACTAAAGATGTAAGAATGCATACAAAGGTATCCATGAAGCACGAGCATGAAATTTATTCACTAGGTTATAATTAAATATTATATATAATAGATATTAAGAGAGGGGGGAGAAATTTTGATGCCTCCAAGTGTGTATATTATGATTTGTTGGTAAATAGATGTGATCATTGTGAGAAAGAATATCTAGATTATGTATAGTGCACAAAAGGATGTATACCATAAGAAATACCCATAAGAAATAAAAGCATGTATGGAATGGCATAAGATCAAAAAGGGAAGTTTTAAGCATAGATAGATGTGGCAAGGTGTGACTATGGTG
This sequence comes from Taxus chinensis, assembly GCA_019776745.2. NCBI lineage: Eukaryota > Viridiplantae > Streptophyta > Pinopsida > Cupressales > Taxaceae > Taxus > Taxus chinensis. Next base: position 504,493,327 of record CM034152.1, on the reverse strand, counting down.
TAGATAAGAGAAAGTTCTTGCTAGAAAGATTGACTTGAAGTGCAAAGAAAAAGTAAGGTATCAGTGTGTTTGTGAGTAGTATGGATAGGAAAATGTTTATTAGAACATGTGATTGTGAGGGGGAAGACGGATTCCCCCCAAGTGCGCAAGTGATGGAGATTTATGTGATGATGGGAGAGAGACCATGCCATGTTGGTGGATGTGGAAATAGGTTAGGAGTATTGGTATTGGTGTTAGGAAGATTATATTTTCCAAAGTAAGTTGTAGTATTGAGAAAAAATGGAAAATACATTTTTGTGAGGGTAAGGGGGAATGGTTATAAGTCCTTATGTATTCTATTAAATTTTCATTAGTGAGGAAATTATCTAATTCAGGACACATGGTGGAAACAAGATCACCAATAATCTCAAGATGTAGGAGAGGAAGATGAGGATCATGTGAAGTAGTATAAACCTCAAGAGAAGATCTGATGGGAATAAAAGGAATGGATGGAGGGAAATATTTGATGTCGAGTTTGGTGTATTTTGTGGGAATAGAAAGAGGCTCTATGACTCCCTTTCCATATTTACCTGATTCGGTGCCAGTGAAACTGTAACAAATCATATACTGATACACATGACAATACTTCATAAAATTAGGAGGAGATGTGGCAGAAGTAGAAGCTTCAAGTGAATGATTAATAGTTTTACAAAAGGAAAATGGTGAGGGATATGATAAGGCCTCATATACCACACCCTAGTATAGGAATTTAAGATATGCATGAAGGATTGAAGGGACCGCATGCATGGCATGGATCCAAGGTCATCTGAGAATAATATTATAATTAATATTATTAGCCATTACATGGAATGATATGCGAAAAGTGCATGTCCCAAAAATAATGAGAAGTGTGATAGTACCTAAAGCCCAGAATATTATTAAACCCATGAATAGAAATAGACGAGGGATTTAGGGAGGCTTTAGAAAGGCTAAGTTGTTGAGGAAATGCTAGATTACAAATATTATTCCCAGATCCATTATCAACTAAAGCTCACTCAACCCCTATTTTATTGATAAAAAATTGAATGTAAAGGGGTGGATCATTATCTAAAATAGATTAAGAAGAAATTTCAGTACATGTAAAGGTAATATGTTCTTCGGTAAAAGATAATTTTGTAGTGAATCTATGATACGCATACTCAAGAGAAGTGTTAGGATGAAGGTAAGTGTTAGAAAAAAAGGATCATATTTTTTGTTAACAGTTGGGATTGGCCTAGAAGAAATTGGGGAGAGAGACATTCATGTTGGTAAAAATGGAAGGATTCAATGATATCTAGGGTGAAAAACAAGATGGAGGTAAAATGCAAGATCAAGATTAAGTGTTTGAATGAGGTTACCGGTTCACCAAATGATTTAATTTATATTGTATTAAACCTTAATTTTAGAGTAACTACTGTAACTAATGGTATTCAAATGATAAACTACAGTAAAACACAAATAATAAACATTCAATAATATGAAACCCTAATCAAGAGAGAGGGAGAGAGAGAGAGATAGATAGTCACTTAGTTGATTCTGTGTGATAATCGGGAGATGATCTAGACTAGAGGGATTTGCTGGAAAATACTGCAATGTAATGTCATCAAGAATTAATGAAGATTCTGGAAGTACAGAAACTATGCAAGACAAAAGTTCTCCATATGAAGGACAGTAGTGGAAAGTGCACTAGTGTCCGATCTGGGAGATAGTGTCTCACTTAAGATGCTCAGGTTATGAATTTTATGTAGGTCAAGAATAGTCTTTGCTCTAATATTCATTTTGTCACTTTGACTATTGTTGTGAGGGTATCGTCGAATGCACCTGTAGCCTGCAAATTGTAAAGAGATATACCTAGACACACATTCCCACAAACCACATCAAATCTAAAAATAAAGATGCAAAAAATGGAGTCATATTGACCCGACGGTCACCCGAAGAGTGAACTTAGTACTGAGTGCTACAATACATTTTAGACTCCATGTATTTTTTTATGAATGTGTGTATAATTATGCCCTAGGTTTCCCTTGTGTAATTTATACAGTGATGAGGGGATAGATCTAGAATGTAAAAATGTATAGAATGTCTATGATGGAATAAAATGAACTTCCCCCTCCTATGATATGTATCCAGAGTAATGTAGCCCTTGTCACTTTTATCAGTGTACTAGATGAATTCCTTTCAAGTTCTCTTGTGCCTTTGAATGCAAGATGACACGATGATAGGTAATGTTTAGTGTTTGGCCTCTTATTTTTGAGAAGTAACTAAGTATATATATGATTCCCTTATTTGAATTTTGTAATTGACAACTAGAAGGATGACCCAAAGTACTAAAAGATTCCCAAGATGTAAAATATGTTGTGCTCATGTATAATTAACTAAGCTATAAATTGAAACTAATATCTACATAGGTTAAAATGCAAATGATAATTAAACAATGAACCATCAAGATAAGAGCTGAGAGTAAATGCTTCTTCAATGCATAAATGAAATTACATGCTTAGCTATTTCCTATTCTCTATGATTGATAACTTAAACTATGAACCTATGAAGAACATAAGCAATCAAAGTGGATTGTTACTTAATCTCAAGAATTGAGAATGGAATCTCGCCAAGAATGGATACAAGGACATTTTGGATATTCCCATATTACACAATTTTGAGTGAAAGGATGCAATATGGAGAAGCTATTTCAAACAATAGAGAATGGCTCAAGATCAAAATGCTTATAGATTTCACTATTCAAAGCATAGTGTAATAATAAAGGTAAGAAGGAGGATTCTTTATATAGTTCTCTTGAAGAGGCAAGGCTAGTAAATTGATGAATGTGGGATAAAGGTAAATCAAGCTTAGGAATGGATAAGGTTGTTTTATAAAAGGTGATTTTGATTTAGAAAAGTTTAATTTGTCATTAATAAGTCATGCGAGTTGGGGGATATTTTAATTAAGAAAAGGTGATTAATTAATAAGTAGAGGTAAGCTTATAGAAGCTAATTAGAGGAAAATTAGTATGATTTGCGGGATGTAAGAGAAATTTGATACGATAAATGATAATTTATTGATTTAGAGTTGTGAGCATAATTAATTAGTAATAATTAATTAACCTAAGTAGAAGTGGATATTAATTAATGAAAGGTCATTAATCAACATCCTTAATGATAGGAAGGCTAATTAATTAATGAGAGGTAGTTAATTAACAAATATGTAGAGGAATGTTAGCTAATTAGCCGAAAAGTGATCATTATTATGGAAATGACAAAAAAGAGGATAATTAGTGAAATCTTAGCATTAAATCCTACATAAGAAGATTTTAGGTGTCTACATTTGCCCCTCTTTGGGGTGGCGTAAGTGACGCCACTTCAAAGATAGTAGAAAATTACAAACAAATAAATATTTTGAAGCTATAGAAGAAAAAATTAGTAGAATGAAGGATTCCCCCTCGAGTGTCGATGGGTGATGAAAGAGGGTGATCGCCGATCAAAAATATGAAAGAACAAAATATAAGAAGTCAAAGAATTGATTATTATTTCCCAAAGTTGTTTTTGAAGAAAAGTGTTGATAAAAGTAGAGTGATACGGAAGAAAAATGAAGATGAAAGAGATGCATATAGCTATCATCTTGTCGATGTAAAAATCAACTCTATTTCATCATTTTTCTTATGATTGATGTCATCGATCCTTATTAAAAAGAATGAACAAAAGTGTAGTATGACATGAAAAGCTATATATGAACAAATGTCCATAGCTAAGAAATACCAAATCCATTCAACAGAAAAATGCAATGCAATATGAGAAACTAAGTGATGCATAACTCCCTTCAATATACATAATGCAATGTAATAGGAGAAAGTAAACAAATTAACCTAACAGAGAAATATAATGCAATGTTTTTGTTATCAAGATTTGATTTCGACTTGTGTGAATTAACAAGGGTTAAAAGATGGTGCCCCAAACAAGGATACATGAAAGGGGAATAATGGAGGACACTTGGGTCTAATGAAAAGAAGTGCACTATGAAATAGTACCAAACAACTCATTATGCCCTAGAGTATGCACTATGAAATAGTACCAAACAGAAGAAGTAAGTAGATCGGCATAGGACTGACCACAGTTTTGATGTGGTCATGAAGGTTTTCCTTTATTTTAAACCACATAATAGCCCCATCTGTTACGAAAATTTTTCTAAGTTAGCTCCTAGATTCGTAGGCCCCTTTGAGATATTGGAGTGTATCATTCCTTTGGCCTACCGTCTAGCATTGCCACCTAGCTTGTCTCACATCCATGATGTGTTTCATGTTTTAGTACTTAGGAAATATATTGCAAACCCTTCTCATGTGCTAGATTATACCTCATTGTAGGTGTAGGATCAGGGGCACGTGATAGTGGATCCCGTCCACATTTTAGGGCACAGGACCCTAGACCTTTGAGGAAGAGAGATTGACCAGGTTTGGGTGCATTGGGATAGATATGATGAGACTAAGGCTACATGGGAGGATGCTACTTTGTGACGAGTTAATTTCCCACACCTATTCTACTAACTTCCAGGAGGAATTTGAGTCTAAGGGGAGGGGGGTGTAGTGCCCAATTCTCTCTTACACCTTTTTGTTGTTGATTATGATACTATTGACTATACTTATGCAAATTACTGTAGCCTTTGAGTTGGTATGATATTAGACATTAGAAATCATGGATTGTGGTTGATTTGGATTCATATATGATGCATTTGGATTATTAGAGACATTTCATATTGATGTTGATACACTTCTTGGCATGGTTAGATATATATGTTTTTCATACATGTGATATTTTGTCATATTGAGTAAACCTAGAAAATGCTAATCTTGTGATCATATGGTTATTGATGAAATTTTAAATAATATTGTTACTTGTCTAGATGATGTTTTGATTCATATATAGATTATTTTGGAAGTTATATTTTATATTTATTTTGGATGATTTGATGCGGCCATGAGGCTAAAGGAGGTATTTGTGTTTTGTAGGTAAACATGTCACAAAAAACATCGGGGGATTGGAGACCAACCACATTTGAATTATGGATGAGTTCAACAAGGGTTACCATGGCAATGTGTAATTGTTTGTGTGTTTGGTTGCTTGTTGTTAGGGGTAGCCGTGGGGGATCACCTTTAAATGTGACCAAGGGGTTATGTGTATTATTTTATTTAGTTTCTTTTGTTTAAAGTTTTGTATCTGATTTTAGTGATGTATTTTCTCCTTTATTATTTATTTTATTTATGTCTAGATTAGTGTGTAATCATGTTACTAAATTAATTAAATGGGTCAAAAGAATATATTTATTAGAGCTGATGGCTCTTGGATTATATGTTATAAGTAATGTGTAAGTAACTTGGAGTGTGAAACACACCCTTCCTTTTGAAATTCGGATCTATCCTTAGGGGCTAATTTTGGAAGCTTGTGGGACAAGTTAAACTTGTCCCACACATCTTAATTTTCTATACCAACCCTACCTATTGGTTGGGGAGTCAAAATTAGGCATTATTATGTATATTTGGGAAGGAAAGTTGTAATTTTATATTGCACCTTCGTACATAAAATTAATTTTGGTCCTTGGGGTGTGGACTTGGTTTGTGCGTGTAAGTAAAATGTCATTTATTCACCCACCTTTTTAATTGTGATTTGGAGTTTGAAGTTAACTTGTGAGGTGGATTTAAGGATGTGTGATGTGGCATCCTACATGAACCCACCTCATCCTCCTCTCTCCCTCTTCTATTTATTGGAATTCCTTGGCTTGTTTTGGGGGTTACTTCATTTTAATGATTTCATTTTTTTGGTTACTTCTTTTGGTTTTGAGTTAATGTAACGTTGAAGAGAGAGTTAGATATTTTTTGTGGAATGCTTGTGGATTGCTGGAGCTTTTGGACTATTTGGAATTGAAAAAAAAAAAAAGGGGGAATTTTTTTTAATTCGAACCCGTAAGCCTGAAAATTGCTTAGGGCACTTTTTGCAAAAAAAAAGGTAAAAGTCACAAATTCCTCCACAGCCCCACTAACTCACTTTCTGGAAAATTCTTCCATAGGTTCGCAGGCCCACACCTCCAAACTTTACCTTTTTGAAAAAGGGTGAAAAATCTTAAATTTCCTCGTCAGTCAGCTTCCCCTCCTATCACTGTGGGTCTGAAATGTGGCTTCTTTAGGCATCAGTGGAGGCACATATTATTTTAAACCTTACCACTTTTGGGAATACATTGGAAAAAATTCCTAAGTTTCCTCGCCATCCCACCTTCCCACAGCTATTGGACTAACACGTGGCTTCGCTAGGTTTCGGCAGAGGCGCGGCTTATTTTTAACCTTTGCACTTTTTAATGCAAATGGAAATATTTCTAAGTTTTCCCCAATGGTCTGCTCCCCCGTTTGAAAATTTGGGCATGACACGTGACATCCCTAGGCATCGGCAGAGGTGTAGCTCATTTTAAAACTTTTTTCCCTTTTAACAAAAAAGTTAAAAATCCAAATTACCTCTGACGACCCACCTTCCCGTGAGGGATTAAAAACGTACCACGTGTCCCTTACGGCTTGGGAAAACTTTCTTCCCCAAGCCTGGTGGCCCACCTTTGGGAAAATTTTCTTCCCTTAGCCACATGCCCGCCTTTGGGAAAGATTTCCTCCCCAGGCCCATCGGTCTGTAACTTAAGAAATATGAAGAGTCGGGAGGAATTATGTATATCATTCGAAAGAGGAATAAATTTCCTATCTCATGGAAATGTTTTCAAGAATCCCTAAGTGTGTTAGATATGTGAAAAATCAGGTTGAAGTGCAAATATGAGCCTGAGAGTGGGTAAATGGGAAATTACCCCTTATTAACTTATATGTTTAAATCTAAAGCATGGGTTGACCTTTTTAGGGGTCACATTAGGGGTTAAGTGAATATTTTTATATCCCATGCAAATTAGAACCTTGTTTATTGTTTAGACTTGGTGGAATTAAATACCCAATGTATTTAATTCCTTTGGCCCTTTGACCCTCTAAAATTGATTAAGAGAAATTTAACTATAATTGGATTAATTATACTCATTAATTTTGTAATATGGATCCAATGTATGTTACAACAAGAAAAATTCTTTTAGTAAATTATATTTTACTTTGAATCCTTGATGTGACAACTATTACTTGAAACCTAGTAGTGGTCAGGATTTTCAAAAAATTATTCCTTAATTTTTCTAGCTAAACCTAGGTTTTTCTTGGGTCTCGTGTGGTTGTTTTAGCAGATGTTACAGTACAAACATAGTAAGAAAATCAGCTTTGTTAATGGAGGTAGATCAAGATGATCTGGGAGTCATGCATAAGAATAGGTGAAAACCAAAGAGAGATATTTTGTAGGATGTTTTTTATTTTTTAGAAACATATTTTAATGTTTTTTATTTTGAATTTTTTTTGAAACCATGTATAAGAAGACAAAGAATCGTGAATTCCCCAAGTGATAGATGATATGTAAAAGGGAAAAATACCATTTGTATGTGCAAAAAAGTGAAGATGTGAAAATGCCCCAGTAATTAGCTGGAAGTATTCAAAGGAAAACTCTTCACGTGATGAAGGGGGGTCAAGGACAATATAAAATAGGTTCAATCATGAGGGAGAAAAGATGCCCCCAGGGTAAGTTGGCCAAGAAACACATGAGAAAAAGTAAGTAGCAAATTGTCTTATTAAAAGGGGAAAAAGTTTTCTGCAAACATGGAAAAGAGAAAATCATATACACATGGATATTCTACAAAACAATTCAAATAAAAAAGGATGCTATGAAAATATTTAGAAGGTGGTCGATGAAAAAGTGATTATCTCAAGGAGCAAATCATTAGACAAAACATGCGCTAAATCATAAATTTGAACAAGGTCCAAAAAGTAACACTTGGTAACATACTAATCATGTTTACTCATCGAGATCCAGTGTGTGTGAGTGGAAATGGATTAACTCTTAAAGGAAAGAGTTGCTAGATAGTAAGTGAAGACACTAGCCAATGTGTAGGAATGATTTAGTTTGAGAGGTGATTTGTGAATGGATTATGGAAGGAGATCTATACATTACTCCATTTCCATCTAGGCATCCATATCCCCAATAGACATGCATTTTTTTCTAATCACAACATTTCTCCACTTCCAATCAGGTGTCCATAGCCCCAGTAGATATTATTGGAAATACCTCAAGAGAGAGTTATATATCAATTTTCTTTTGCTTTTAGCTTTTACGTTTTGATTGATTGATTTTGATTCTTTTTATTTCTAAGAACTTATTTTAGATATCTTGTTTTACAAGGGGTTAATAACAACTGATGGATTGATGGAAGGATGTGGAAGTGATTATGATGATGACATTTGCTAGTGTCAATAGATACTCCCCAAAATTATTTCCAAAAATTTTATTATATGTAGATAGTGATAAGATCTCTAAGAGTTCAGTCATTCTTTAATTTTCCAAGGTAATGAAAAACCAAGGTTAAATGGATACCATAGAGATAAATGTTGGCAAATATGTATGAAATAAGCTAACCAAATTATCATCGAAGGGATGAAAATGGTGGATGACTTGTAGAGGAATATGAAACCAAGGGAAGATAGAACATCCATTCATATGAAATACCTAATTGTAATGTTTGATCTTTGTACCATTGATTTTTTTATGTTTTTCTCATTTTTTTGTATTTTTGAATTTTTTTGAATTTTTTTTATAATTTTTCAGTGTTTTGGGAGATTGGGATTAACCTTGTCACTCTACATGATATGATCCAACAATGATGTTCATTATTTCCTTGATAAGGGAGACTAAGAACGTTTGTTTATCAAGAGTGATATTATCCCCAATCTCAATGATCATGGTAATTTCACACTCAACAAATGATTTTGATTTGTTTTAAAACATGGGTTTCACATATGGGAGTTGTTGGTCATCAAACTCACACCTATATCTTGAATTTTAAATAACTGACTCATTTGTGACATCAATGGAACCATCACCAAGTTGTGGGACCTTGCACACTTAGGACAGATCTCTCAAGATGGCCAATTCCTCTACCTACCCTTAATGCTACTGCTACTCCTAATGTTGAATTAAAATTCTAGACTAAACATGTCAAGGAACCATGAATAGAAGGATGTGTAGGAAAGAGAAATCCTAAGCTAAGGAAGGTGATAATGCTAGAAAGAAAGGTTCGATCTCTCTCAATGAGTGGCGAAGGAAAAAGAGAGGGCACATGATAAGAGGGAGGATGAGGTGCACCACATATAAACATGCGGGCTCAGCCTTCCAACACACATAACACATGAACATGGGGAATACAAGCATAGGAGTATGAATAGCATGCCCGAAAACACAAACAGAGAGGCAAGATGCAATGAAAATGAGAGAGGGAAGACAATAGTTCCATAGAACATGATTTTATTCCTCAAGGGATGCACATTCATTTACAGTCACGGCAGGAGGTGAGAAAACATTATAGAGACCATACCAAGGTCTGAGACCCATGGGAAGTCAGCCACCCTTTTGGCATGGTGTCGTTACAACAAGAAGGGGTCCTTTTAAAAAAGTATAGCTCTGTTATTTATAGAAGAAGGAGAGAAAATAAGGAGAAAATGAGGGAAACTCAGATTAAAATCTGCAACCACCAATAACAAGCGATAAATGTATGCAAATCCACCTACAAGGCTCTCAAATGTGCTTCCCCAAGTATTTTTGACATGTTGGAGAAGGAAATAGGGTGGATCTTATTGACATCTGGTGGTTGAGGTCGATAAGATGTGTGCATTGATTATCTGAAATAAATTTCCCTATTTTCTACCTGCCAATTCCTACCTAGATTTGAATTTGAATAGTTCAATGTATAGATTATGTCAGTAGCTTTGTGATAAGCCCAGGTGTGTGTTGATCAAAGCTCTGAGGTAGAAGATACAGCTGTCAGAATGTGTTAGAGTCATTTGGGCACGTAAGACATGTGTTGTGCATGGATTGACTAAAGAAATTGACCAATTGTTCATTTATTTTGTCCTTTTGGCCAGGTGTCATGCACTGATTGGTTATCTAGATTCAGCACCCTGTTGGTACACTTTGATAGGTTGAATGTATTACACTCAAGTATAACAAAAGATGATGTTGCATATTGACTGGCACAGAAGAAGGTGTAAGGTATGGAAGTAGAAGGTAGGCATGCAAAAGGGAAATAGAGGGGAGGTCCACATGTAGGAGGAATATGAGAATGATTACAGGGGGAAAGTATGGAGAAGAGGCGTGAGCATTCAAGTAAAGAAGGGTGCATGAAAATATAAATAAAAGGAAGTGGACGAAGGTTCCCAAGGAAAAGAGGAAGTGCAAGGTGCACAAGCACGAAGGCATGCGAGGGAATTTAGCCAATTTGGAAGGAAAGTCTATAGAGGTGCGCATAAGGAGTGCACGATAGGATAGGAAAGAAAGCAGGTGTGCAAAAGAAGGGCATAAAGGAAAATGGAAAAGGATATAGAAGAATGAAAAGAGAAGGGGAACATAAGTGAGAAGGAAGCATGGCACGTGCGGCATGTAGAAGAACTGTAGCTAAGAAAATTATGCCAAGGGAGCAATCTTGAGTGCACACAACCTAAAATGTGAAAGCATCAAAGTAAGAATGAAAATATAAGTTATCCAGATAATTAGGAGAGTTATTTGGATAACCATTTTGGTGAATTTCATGGACCATCTACCTAATAGATGAAGAGAGTGTAAGCCTTAGAATTCCATTGGGCATAGATTCAAGCACCAAAATTGAAGATCTGATCTGTAACTTTGAACTTAACTACTGCTCTCATGAGGATATTCTTATTTGGATTGTGAGAGTTGAAAGTTACACTAATTTTTAGAACTACCTCTTCCAAAATTGAATTTCCATCCCAGGAAGTAACAAAAAGGGGTATGCATACATAAGAGAAAATGAAAGGCACCATAGGGACTACGTGAAAATAGAAGCACAACATTATGTACAAATGATGAAAAACATACATGTTCTTAAGGCCACATGCAGAGTGTGCACTATCACTTCTATTACTGAAAAAAAAACCTATTCTAACCTAAAATAACTAGAGGTATATGGTGCTAAAGTAAAACATGCTACCACCAGGGAGAAGTAGCTTCCCTTCCTCACAAATTTAGACCATGTAATTGATTTGGTGCTAGACATGGTTAGAAACAAGAGTGAAAAAATGCCTTGTAGATGGTGTTTCACTCTCCTCAAAGTATCAACAAATAGAATATATACCTCCTGAAGTTGTTCTGTACTTAAATCCGGGAGGCACTGCTACTGACCTTTGGTGCACTGAAGCTCTACCTCATGCTCTAAAATGAGCATGATCAGTGAAAACTTTGTCTTTGGTTTTAGACTAGACAGATATCTGATAGGGCATAGCTTGATTCTCATGTTTTTCCCATTTATTTGAATCTTAATCCCACAGATGGAATTTTCTTAAAAAAATTCTCTTGAAGAGGGGTGGTTGCAGGTTGAGTCATGCAAAGTTGGGGTGCACATGATTCTACCTCTACAAGCAAATTGGACTCCTCTAGAACTGTACCCTTTAGAACTAACTGATTTTCTTTTGGAATAGACACCTGTATCATTTCCTCTTTCTAGTCATATTTGCATGATTCATGCCATTAATCAACTATTATCTAGTTTTTGAACATGATGACATTGGTTGGAAAAGGTGCATTGGGAAGGGGATATTTATTTAAGGTACAGCTAGGCAGAGTGGACTTGGAAAGAAATAGGAGGTTGGGCACAGAAGGCATGGAAACCACAGGATCAGTAGGGGTGTAAGCATGCATGGAAGGGATTAAAGGCGTGTACGCATAAGGAACATAGGCATGTGTGAAAGGGGGAATGAAAGAGAACTGAAGATGTGGTGGAAGGGAGAAGGGAAGAATAATGGAATCCTTAGTGGGAGTAGTGCTCAAGAATTTGGGAACATGTGTAGCATGTTGAGATGATGTAGAATGGTGTGGAGGAGTGGGAGGTTTGTAAGATGGTAGTGTAGGGTTGCCCCATTGACAAGGTTGTCATGCACTAGAGTTTTGAGCCTCCATTTCTTCTGCCCACTCTATAATCTGGGGAAATATCTCTGTTATAAAGTGTAGCTTCTGTTGGGTGCTAAACTAGCCTGGTATAGGGATGAACCATGCACAAGGGAGCTTATAGCCAAATTTATCTACCTTATGGAGCACTTGAATCTAAGCTACATCATGTCCATCTCCATCTCTTACACCTACCTCTCAAAACTAGCTTTAGCTATGGAGTTTCCACCATCATCCACATAAACTTGTTCTTCATAAACATTTTGGTTAGAAAAAAGTGGGTTATATGCATACTCAAGATGACATGGCTCATAAAACTTATTTGGAGGAGGACTTTGGAACTATGGGGATGGATAAAAATAGCTCCACTACTATAAATGAGAATTCCATGAAGGGAAAGAAGTCGTGATTGCACAACTTCAAAATAGGAAGGTGAAATGATGGAAGAAAGAAAATGAATGAAATGAGGGAAGACTGGTCTGTAAATGAGAAAATGGATGTGTTTGGATCAGTGTAGTTGCCATATGTGTTGAAAAAATGCTTCCAAAGGTTGGATCTCATCAAAACACATCAAACTTGTTGAGATAGAGATGTAAAGCTCTTTACACTAGTTCCATCAAGTGTGCCAAAAAAATTTAGTTGTCAAACTTGCACCCATGTCTTGGATCTAGAAGAACCGAGTTGCTTGTGAACACAATGGAACCATCCCTAGGTGTTGGGACCTTGCACTCTTGGGATGGATCTCTGGAGAAGGTTGGTTCCTCTACATACCCCTAATGCTACTGCTAATCCTAATACTAAAGGTAAATCCTAGACTAAACATGCTAAGGGACCATAGAAAGAAGGATGTGCAAGAAAGGGAAATCCTAAGCTAAGGAAGGTGATAGTGCTAGAAATAAAGGTAAAATATCTCTCCATGAGTGGTGAAGGAAAAAAAGAAGGCATGATAGAAGAGTACAGATGATGTGTGCCATAGATCAACACACGGGCTTGGCCTTCGAGCGCATGCAACACATGAACATGGGGACTGCAAGCACAAGAGTACACACATCATGTTAGAATATGCAAACAGAGATGCAAGATGTAATTAAAATGAGAGAGGGAAGAAAATAGTTCCACATAACACGATTTTATTCCTCGAGGGATGCACAGTCATTTACATTCATGTAAGGAGGTGAGAAAACATTGCAGAGACCATGTCAAGGTTTGAGACCCATGAGAAGTCAACCACTATTTTGGCATGGTGCTCTTACAAAAATGAGGGATCCCTTTTAAAAAGTATAACTTTGCTATTTATAGAATAAGAAGGAGAGAAAAGAAGTAGAAAAGGAGGGAAACTCATATTCAAATCTGTAACCACCGAAAACAAGTGATAAATGCCTACAAATCTACATGTAAGGCTATCAAATGTGTTTCCCCAAGTCTATTTGGCATTTTGAGGAAGGAAAGAGGGTAGATCTTATTGAAATATGATGGTTGAGGTTCATTAGATGTGTGCATTGATGATCATAAATATGTTTTTTTATTTTATACCTACCAAATCCTGCCTAGATTTGAATTTGAATAGTCTAACGTGTAGCTTGTGTCAGCAACTCTCTAAAAATCCCTGGTGCATGCCAATCAGAGCTCTGTAGCAGAAGATATAGCTATTGAAAGATGTCAGAATCATTTGGGCATGCAATACATATGGTGCACATCGATTGACTGAATAAATCAGCCAACTATTCTTCTTTTTGTCCTTTCTTCCACATTTCATGCACTAGTTAGTTGTCTAGACTCGATGCCTTATTGATTTTCTTTTATAGGTTGTGTGTAGCACACTCAAGTATAACAGAAGATGTCATGATATAGTGACTGGCAAAGAATAAGGTGCAAGGTATGGAATCAAAAGGCAGGCGAGTAAAAGGGAAATAGAGGTGAGGTATGCACTGAGGTCCACACAAAGGAGGAATAGGAGAATACTTATAGGGAAATTGTATGGATAAGGGGCACAAGAATTCAACTGAATAATGGCACATGACAGCAGAAAGAAAATTGGGTACGTGAAGGTGTGCAAGGAAAAGAGGAAGTGCAAGTCACACAACCATGAAGGTATGTGAGGGACTTTAGCCAATTTGGAAGGCAAGTCTATAGAGCTGAGTTCAAGCAGTGTGCGACATGATATGAAATAAAGAGGGTGCGTAAGAGAAGGGAACAAAGGAAAATGGAAAAGGAGACATCAGAATGCAGAGAGAAGGGGAGAAGAAGTGAGAAGGAAATAAGGCATACGGGAAGCATGGAAGAACTGCAGCCAAGAAAATTACGCAAAGGGAGAAAGCTTGAGTGTGTGCAACCTGAAATGTGAAAGCATCAGAGTCAGAATGAAAATATAAGTTATCTAGATAACTAAGAGTGTTATTTTGATAATAGGATATTGAGTTCCCTATCCATAGGTCTTATCACTTTGTGCCATGCTTAATGCGTACGTTGGTTTGCATTTTGGAATTTCATTTGATTTTGAATTTTATAATCATTTGAGTTGTTAGGATATTTGGATCTCTTTGGATTTTTGATCTTATCTTGATAAAGAACTTGTCTAGGTTTCTCATAAGCTAATGCTTGACTTGTCTGATCCTAAGAAGTGGGAGAAGAATGTGGATGTTTAGAATTTATGAGAGGAATGATGGTGGGGTTTCCATAATCATTGATAGTGTAATGTGATGGATGAAAAGGATATGGTCTAAGAATTGAATAAGATGGGCTACTAGGAGGTGGCCCATGAATAGAAGATGAGGGGATACTAGGAGTTGTCCCATATATAGAAGACAAGGGGATACTTAGATGTGGCCCCAGAATAGAAGGTAGTGGGCTACCCGGAGGAGACCCACAAGTAGATGATGAAGGGTTACTTAGACTTGGGCCATCTATAGAAGAAGGTGATGGGATACTTGGTGATGACCCAAAGTTTGGTTGCGATTGAGGAATTATGATATGTAAATAAGAATTGGGTGATGAAAAGATTAGCCATGGCTTAATACTAGACCTAGGAAGTTCATCAAAAAGAGAAGAATGTGAGGATGGAAGAATAAGATGAGGATCAAGTTACATTCTCTTAGCATATTCCTTTGTTTCTTGATAAAATGAATCAACATTTTCCCCAAAATACACAAATGCATCGAGGTCTAAAGATAATCCTTTCTCATAATTTGATAGAGTGATATCTTCATGTGCCCCTATAAATTCCATGATCTCTCCTTCATTCTGAAATAAATTAATTGGTATGGTTCATTGATCGACCACAGGGATTTGATTGGAAGAAAAAGGTCTAACTGATGTGGAAGACTTAGAATATGTTTGATGATGATTGATAGAAGAAGATGACTCAATGGAAAAAGTCTACTTAGGGATATATGTCTTGTGAGTAGAAGAAGATGTGGATTTAGAATTCATTGGTATAGGTTTCCCTATAAGATGACATCGTGGAGGAGGAATAGGAGGATTTTTTATCAAAAATTTTATATAATTTGACATAGGAGTTTATTTATATGATTGACTAGAAGGACTTTAAATCACACAAATATTCCAAAGAGGAAGGGTTCATTGAGGTGACTCATAAAAGAGGTCCTGCGAAGAAGGGGAGGACCACGCTTGAAGAATCACATTATATGTTTTATAAATAAGGTCCTCCAAAGAAGGGGAGGACTGTGACTCAGGATTTAAATTGGATGAATGATAATGGACATCTCGTGAAGAAAATGGGGACACAAGAATCATAGTAGAAGTATGATGAAGGAGGTCTTGTGAAGAAGGGGAGGATTGTGACTTAGGATTTGAATTAGATGAATTTGAATAGTAGTTTTGATATGAATCATTAGAAGAATCGGTGGAAATATTTGGATTGGAATCCTCAGAAGAAGAGTAATTTTTAGATTAGAATCAAAAGAGAGTGGGGGGAATGTGAATAATAATTTGGATAAGAAGTATCTAAACCATACAACTAACTATGAGATGAAGGTGGGGAATGGGTTACCCAAATGGGTTCTCTATCATGAAGAACCAAACAGGGTTTAGTCATGATGGGTGTATTTTGATGTGCATGCCTAAATTTTGATTCTTTATGGTTGTACGTATAATGAATCCTATGATAATCAGTCATGGTTGGTGATCCATAAACTTATACTTTTGAATTTTGTAAGTCACAAAATTATGCTATTCTACTTTCAACTTTGGGAAATGGTTGATTTTATTTAAAAATTAGAGCTTCATGACTGATTATCTAGTGTTATAGAAAGAAGTTACAGAGAAGGAAAGAATTCAAACTTCAACACCAAAAATTTTATCCTGGAAACCTTTAATGGAGGAAAACTAGTTGGGAAGGGTAACTATTCTTTCTTACCACTTTTATTGGTCTAATATAGACAATTACAAATTATAATAAGTATGAAAAGAAGCAACAATATAAACCTTCTCTCTAATTACTTGTTTTCTCTGTTTCTACGCCTTGATCCTACAATTCCACTCTAGCACTGAATATCTTACTCACTGCTCTCACTAAACTCTACTTCTCACTCTCTGTGGATCTTCAAATTCCCATTCTCTTGCTCCTTTCATGAATTTATAGGCCTTCCCATGTCCTCCCATGCCCTATAGGATGTGAAATGGCATGGAAAGGGAAGAGACATAGTTGAGTGCTTCAAATTCATGTCCATTTGTGCTCCATTTTTTTTTTCTATTCAAAGGTGTCAAGACTATTGCCTGAGCATACTAGTGGTCTCAAGAACACCTCCCTAGCTAAGCAGTAGTTTCAAGACTGCCACCTCTGTAGGGCAGTAATTTAGAAACCACCGCTCTGCAAATAGCGGTGGTTCCTTCCAGAACCTCTGTTTAACTCATTTTATTCACTTTTCTTATTTCACCTTCTTGGTGCTGATGGAACTGATGAATTGGTGTGTTTTTCTGGATCCCTATGGATCATACCTCCCCTACTTAGGAGGATTTTTGTCCCACAAAATCTTATTGGGGGAGTGGTAGAGGAATCAACTCCCTCTCATGCTCATTTGAGTACCACTCGGTTTGCCTTTGTGTCTTCTCTCATCCAACCTACCAATACTCCTGTGGATCTCTAGTTTTTTGCTCCATTGATGCATCCTCCTACGAGTTTCCTCGAGTACCATCCTCTTTATAAGGAAAATTCTATATCTTTCCTTCTTTGTCATGCATAAATGGAATTAGTAGATGCGAGCTCTTATAACTTGCTATCACATACATCTGCATGAAGTATGGCATGAAGGTTTCTTCTCCAACCTTCTCAAGTATGGAGAATGTCCCATACTATAGTGGTTTAGTCCTTCTTTCATGTCTTTGTCTCTTCAAATGGATTGTCCTAATCCTCTCCAAGTAAGATGCTGCTATAGTCACCACCGTTCTTTGTATCTCCTCTTCTTCTTACTACCCCACAACTAGGTCCATTGAATCTATAGGTAGATACAGTGAGTGCATAGCATAATTTTTTTTTACTCCTTGAATGAGAAGTTTTTGTGGTGGATTCTTCTGTAAAAACTGACAAGATCTATCCAAATTCTCCATCCTTTGGTGAGAAATATCCATGCTCTCACATCCATTTTTCTTTTATTCCAATGAAAGAAAACAAAACTGAAAATTTTCTTGAATAAGTCTTGGTGCTTAGTTGACACTTACCATAGCCTTCTTTGATTTTCTCTAGTGTGCCCAAATGTTAAAATTGACTCCATCCTCGACCCATTTGTACCGGTTTTTCCTCCTTGTGAACACATCATCCCTGGCATACAAGTAAGGACTTCCAAAGATAATGTCAAATGCATCAAGTGGAATAATATCAGTGATCCGTAAACTCCTCAACTTTGGAATTATTCACAAAATCACAAATCAATCGTTGTTGTTTACTTTCTATTAGAAAATAACTGAGATAGCTAGTGAATGAATTACAATTGTTCTTGCAATCAACAATTATAGTAAAGGAAATAATATAAGCTCATAACACCAAAAATTTTATCCTTGAAAACCTCCAATGGAGGAAAAACTAGTCGAGAAGGGAAATTTCTCTTTCTTCCCACTTCTATTTGCCAATTTGAATTAACAGGTACAAAATTTACAATAAGTAAGAAAGAGAAGTAGATAATATCTCAACACTTCCTTTTAGTTACTTGCTTGCACTATCCAACACTCCTTTCTTCTACAAAAATACAATTTCTAGCACCAATACTTCTTTCTCACTTGCTCTAATGCTTCGATGATCTTCTACACTTCTATAATCATGTATTTATAGCTTTTCTTGTGTCCCCCCATGCACTGGAGAATGGGAAAGGTCATGAAGGAGAAGAGGAATGAACACCCTTTCAAATTCAAAGGATTTTCATTTCAAATTTAGTTTTCTATCTGTAATGGCCAAGACAGCCACCCTGTGCAGACCAGCGGTCCTAGGACTGCCACCCTGGTTGGGTGGTGGTTCTATAACTGCCACCTTGTGGAGGGCGGCGGTCCTATTACTTAAAAGAAAGAACCTCCTTTTCATTGTTTTCCTTCTTTTTTCTGACTGTTTCTGATGAAGTAGAGTTATTTCGGATCCCTATGGATCACACTTCCCCTTATTAGGAAGCTTTTGCTCCCATAAAAGATTAGTGGGGGAGTAGATGAGGGAATAATTCTCTCGCTTGCTCCTTCGAGTACCACCGGGCCTACCTTGGTGTCTTTCCTTTTAGTCCAATCTACCAAGGCTCCTGTAGACCTCTTATAGTCTCTCTGACCTTCTTCTATAGCACTACATCCACATCCAATTTTCCTCGTGAATCCAAGACGTAATCCTCAACTGAAGGTAGAAATTATAGTTCTTCATCTTCATCTAACATGGATGGCTCATAGAGGTGTAAGTTCTCACAATTTACTACAGAGTACATCCTCATTAATGATGATAAGTCAACTTGAAAATAATTTTCCCCAACATTCTCTAATATGGTGAAGGGTCCATATCATAGTGTCTTGAGCATCCGTGCTTGACCTTGTAGTCTCTCCTTGCTCAAGTAAAGCCAAAATTTGTCTCCAACATGAAGTTTTTGTTCCCTCTTATGTTAATTGTGCCTAGCTTTGTACTTTGCTTGATATTTTTCTAGTTGTTCTTTGACCTTGAGATGGATTTTTGGGATCCTCTCAATGAACTTGTTGGCTCTAATCACCTTTTTGTCTCATGCATCCTCCTCATCCTACTATCCAATTGCTATGTCCAACAGATTTATAGGTAGATATCCAAATCATGCTTCAAATGGTGACTTCATAGTGGATGTGTGTACTACCCAGTTATAGGAATGTTGAATGTAGGCTAAGGACTCATCCCAAGTCCTTGGGTACTTACTGTTATACCCTCTAATCAAATATACCAAAGTCTTATTTACCACCTCTATTTGTCCATTTGTCTTTTGATGGAAAGTTGTAACCTGGTATCCATCTTGTCCCACAAAGTATTCCAAAACTTCCCCAAGAACCTGGAATCCCTATCAGAGACAATAGACTTTGGAAAACCAAAATGCACCTATACATTAGCAAAGAAAATATCTGGTGCCTCATGTGCTTTTACTGTCTTTTTACATCCCATAAGAATACACATTTTACTGAATCTATCCACAACAACATAAAGATAGTCATGGCCATGTTTAGACAAAGGTAATCTTCCTACAAAATCCATAGAAATTTCCTCCCACGAATGAGTAGGTACTAGTAAAGGCATATACAAACTTTCCTTCGTAGTTTTAGGCTTGCTAGTACAAAAAAATTTACATCCACAAATAAATTTTTATACTTCTTCTTGCATGATCATCCAATATACATACCTTTGTAAGTGGGCTAGGGTCTTAACAACACAGAAATTTCCTGCTACTTTTGAGGTATGTGCTTCCCTCATCAATAGAAGTCTTTCTACTTTAGGCACACAAAGTTTCCCCCATCAATAGAGAAGCCCATCCTTGAGATAACAGTCTTCAATCCCCATCTTTGCAGCCACTTAGGACTGCAACTTCTGAAATGTTACCCCAAAGTCTTTGTCTTGGGCATATGCTTCTTTGTAAGCTTCCTTCGTGAAGGGCTGGATCTAAGAGATGATGGCCAAACAAGATAAATTTTCCTGTGTGGGTGGCCTAGACAACATGTCTGCCACCAAATTTGTACTACCTTTCTTGTATTTTATCACTAGATGGAACTGCTGAAGAAACCCCATCCATTTGTAGTGCCTTACCTTCTGCAATTTAGACTATGCTTGCAAATACTAGAGAGGTTTGAGGTCAGTGTGCACAATATTTTCTTTACCCAACAAATAATGTTTCCATTTTTTAATTTCTTGAACTAATGCATACATTTATTTATCATATATTGAATATCCTTTAACTTCTAAATTGAAGGTTTCATAATGACAACATATGGGTTTACCTCCTTGAAGAAATACTACGCCCATAGTATAATCATTGGCATCTGTCTCTGCTTCAAAAGGCTACTGCAAACTTGGAAGAGCAAGTATTGGAGCATGATTAATCTTTTATTTCAATAACTCGAAGGATTTCTCTTTTTCCTTACCCCAGTCAAAACCCTTCCTCTTTATGGCCACTGTGTGTAGAGGTCCTGTAATTACCGAGAAACCCGGAATGAGCTTCCGCATGTACTTTACTAGTCCCATAAAGCTTCTAGTCTATGTGGCTCCTATTGGTGTTGGCCAATTTGTGATGGCTTCTACCTTATTTGGATCCACTCGTAGCTCTCCTCCTCTAACCACGTGCCCAAGATAGACAAGTGGCTATTTGGAAAATTCAAATTTCTTCATATTACAAAGTAGTTGTTTCTCTCTAAGAAATTACATGAATTTTTGCAAATGCGTTAGATGTTCTTCCCATGTGGAACTAAAAATCAAGATATCATCTAGGTATATAATGACACATGAATCTATGAAATCCCACAATACATCATTCATCAATATCATAAATGTAGCAAGTACGTTACATAATCCAAAAGGAAGTACTAACCATTCTTCTAAACCCTATTTTGTTTTGAAGCCAGTCTTCCATATATCCTCCTCCTTCATCCTAACTTGGTGATAACCTAACTTTAGATCCAACTTCATGAAAAATTTGGCATGTTGAATTCGGTCCAAGAGATAATCTATACAGGGAAGTGGATATCGGTTCTTTATGAAGATCTTTTTCAAAGCACGATATTCGATGCACAATCTCCAAGAACCATCCTTCTTTGGCACCATCACAATAGGTGAACCACATGGTGAGGTGTTTAGACGTAACACCTCTTGTTCTATCAGTTCTTGGAGTTGTTTCTTTACCTTAGTACTCTCTAACAAGGATTGCCTATACAACCCGATGTTTAGTAGAAGTGACTCTAGCAATAACTGAATCTCATGCTCTACTTCTCATTTTGGTGGTAATCCACTAGGAGCCTGAAAATACTGAATAATACTATCCAAATATTGTTTTCCTTGGTTAGAAATCTTTGAAACTTCTACCCCATCTTGTTTATCCTTTAACAAAAGTAAACAAAACTAATTATGATTTGACTGAATAAGTCATTTTGCTTGGTTAGCACTTACCATAGTAACATGTGTCCTATGCTGGTGTGCCCGGATGTTGTATCTAATCCCATCCTTGACCCATATGTATCAATTTTCCCTTCCAATAAAGATAGCATCCCTAACATACAAGTAAGGATCATTGAATACCACATCAAAAGCATCAAGTGGAATAATGTCAGCTTCAAAAACATCTATATATTGGGAATTTATCCCAAACTTGACCTTACATCTTCTTGTTACCTGAATTTCAACACCCTTCTTCACCCAACCCAAAGGATATGGGTGCGGATGCTCGTAAATCTCAAGACAAATATTCTTTACAACTACCTCAGAAATCAAGTTAGATTGAGAACCGGTATCAACCAAAGCATTTACCTTAGTCCTCTTGATTTGGATTTTGATCTGGAATAGGCTACTCATCTCCTATTCATTGTCCATGTTGGTGGCCATGCATCCACGCCTTTCATCTACATTAAAGTCATCTTTGATTTCCACCTCTCCTTCTATCTTTACAGCTGTCATGGACTTCTTGGAGTCCTTGGTTTGGTTCTTTTGATGTAACTTTGGATGCAACTTCCAACATGTAGCATCAGTATGACCATTGATATCACAATTCTTACAAAAAAAATTGGGATCTTTACAAGTATTCAAAGTAGTGGCAGCTTGTTTACCTTTCCCTTTTCACTTACTCTTGTTACTTGTTTGACCATAATCCTTTTTATGCTAATTTGTTGACTAATTTACCCTCGGCTCTACTTCTCCTTGATTTTTCTCATCATCTATGTAGTATGCCTATACACATGCTTCATTGATATCCTTGGGCTTTGTGGAGATGAATTTTCTTCAAAGGTGAGTGTGAAGTCCTCCCAAGTATTTGGTCAGAATATCTTCATCCTCCAAATCCATGTTCAGCAACATGGTTTTCCTCTGAAACTCCATAGTATATTCTTGCATGCTTTGACCACTGCCTTGTCTAAAATACTGCCTTTTAATCATTTGGTTAGTTTTATGGCCAATAGGATAGAAGTTAGCTCTAAGTAATTCCTTAAATTCTTGCTAATATTTCACAGTAGGATGTTTCTTATTTTCACAAGTAGTTAGATGAGTTTCCCACCAAACTAGAGCATTTCCCTCCATTTTGAGATGTGCAAAGGTGATCCTTTGTGCCTCAGTGACATTATGGATGCTAAACTAGACTTCTAACTGTTTCAACCATTTATGTAGTAATTATGCATCTACTTGTCCTTCAAATATTTTGATTTTGACTTTATTCTCAACTTTAAAAGGAGTATGTTCAGATTTTACCTTTTCTCTTGTCTTCCCCATAATCTTCCTCATGGTGACTCTTGCCTATACCAAACTTATTGGCTAAGCCTTGAACCACTAAGTCCATGGAGTCTTACTTGATGGAAGTTTTCTTCTACAAATCTACAAGTTCCTCTTGCCTTCTAAACATCTTATCCATCATGGTCTCTAGCATCTCGATTCTATAGACCAAGTTTTCTTCCTCCATTTCTACCTGAACTCTCTATTTCCACTTCTTTGTAGAAATCTCCAGATCGCAAGGTAAAGCTTATTCACCTTTAGATCTTGTCACTATCATACAAATTCAAGAATGAAATACCAGAGTCATGGATACTTGTTAGCTCTGATACCAAAAAGATATGTAAACTCTTCAACTTTGGAATTATTCACAAAATCACAAATTAATTGTTGTTGTTTACTTTCTATTAGAAAATAATAGAGATAGCCAATGAATGAATTTCTATTGTGCTTAGAATCAAAAATTGTAGTAAAGGAAATAATATAAGCTCATAATACCAACAATTTTATCCTAGAAAACCTCCAATGGAGGAAAAAATAGTCGGGAAGGGAAATTTCTCTTTCTTCCCACTTCTATTGGCCAATTTGAATCAACAGGTACAAAAATTTACAATAAGTAAGAAAGAGAAGTAGATAATATCTCAACACTTCCTTTCAGTTACTTGTTTTCTTTGTCCAACACTCCTTTCTTCTACAAAAATACAATTTCCAGCACCAAGACTTCTTTCTCACTTCTCCCATGCTTTGATGATCTTCTACACTTCTATAATCATGTATTTATAGCCTTTCTCATGTCCTACCATGTAGTGGATAATGGGAAAGGTCTTGAAGGAGAAGAGGAATGAACACTCTTTCAAATTCATAGGTTGTTCATTTTGAATTTAGTTTTCCATCCATAATGGCCATGAATGTCACCTTGTATAGACCGGTGGTCCTGGGACCGCCACCCTAGTTGGGCAGTAGTTTTGTAACCGCCACCCTTCACAGGGTGGCCGTCGGTGGTCCTGTTACTTAAAAGATAGAACCTCTTTTTCATTGTTTTCTTTCTTTGTGCTGACTGTTTCTAGTGAAGTAGAGTTATTTCGAATCCCTATGGATCAATCATCCTCTAATACATCTATTTATTGGATATTTATCCCAAACTGAAACTTACACTTCCTTGTAACTTGTATTTCTACACCCTTCTTCACCCATCCCAGTGGGTATGAATGTGGTTGCGCGTAAGTCTCTAAACCAAGTTGTTCTACAACCGCATCAGAAATCAAATTTGACTGAGAACAAGAATCTACTAAAGTGTTTACCTTAATCTTCTTGATTTGAATTCTAATTTGAAATATCTTATTCATCTCTTCTTATATAAATTATTAGGATCTTTATAAGTATGCAAAGCAATAGTGGCATGTTTACCTTTCCATTTACCTCTGCTAATTTTTTTCCCTTGTTCTTTATCTTGTTGTTCTGTTGACTAGTCTCCCTTTGGCTCTATTTCTCCTTGTTTCTTCTTGTCATCAATGTAGTATGCTTTTATACAAGCTTCATTAAGATCCTTGGGCTTTTTGGATATTACCTTCCTCTGAAGGTGAGTGTTAAGTCCTCCCAAATACTTGGTCAGAATTTCCTCATCCACCAATTCCATATTAAACAACATGGCTTGTCTCCAAAATTCCGTAGTGTAGTCTTACCCACTTTGACCTCTGCCCTGTCTAAAGTACTACCACTTAATCATCATGTCATTCTTATGGCCAATAGTATATAATTTACCTCTAATCAATTCTTTAAAACCTTTCCAAGTACTGACAATAGGATGTTTCTTCTTCTCAGAAGTGGCTAGATGGGTTTCCCACCAAACCAGAGCATGAACTTCCATTTTGAGACGTGCAAAGGTGATCCTTTGTGCCTCAATGACATTATGCACACTTAATTATAATTCCAACTATTTTATCCATTTATCTAGTGATTATGCATCTACTTTTCCTTCAAAATTCTTTATTTCCACTTTTATTTCAACTTTAAAAGGTTTATGTGTAGATTTTACCTTCTCTCTTACAATTGGCGTCTCTTCACGCTCTTCCCATTCTTCCTCTTCGTGGCTCTTTCCAATACCAATTTTTTTAGATAGTTTCCAAACCACTGAGTCCATGGAATATTGCTTAACCAAAGCCCTCTTTTGCAAATCTGAAATCTTTTCTTGTTTTCTATGTAATCTATCCATCATTGTCTCTAGCATCTCGACTCTATGAAACAAGTTCTCTTCCTCCATTTGAGATCAAATTCTCTATTTCCACTTCTTTGTAGAAATATCTGGCTTGCAAGGTAAAAATTCTTCATCTTTGGACCTTTTCACTATTATACAAAATCACAAGAAAGATTCGAATACCATAGTCCTTGATATATAATCAGTTCTGATACCAAAATGATCTGTAAACTTCTAATTTGGAACTCTGCAAATCACAAAATTATGTTGTTTTACTTTCAACTCTAGAAAATGAAAGATTTTCTTGAAAAATTAGAGCTTTGTGACTGATTATCTAGTGTTATATAAAGGAAATTACAGAGAAGGAAAGAATTCAAACTTCAACACCAACAATTTTATCCTAGAAACCTCCAATGGAGGAAAACTAGTCAGGAAGGACAACTACTCTTTCTTCTTATTTTTATTGGTCTAATATAGACAATTACAATTTTCAATAAGTATGAAAAGAATCAATAATGGAAACATTCTCTCCAATCACTTGTTTTCTCTATTTCTACACCTTTCTCCTACAATTCCACTCTAGCACTAAAGTTCTTGCACACTACTCTCATTAAAATATACTTCTCAATCTCTCTGGATTTTCAAATGCCCATTCTCTTGCTCCTTTCATGCATTTATAGGCCTTCCCATGTCCTCTCGTGCATTGGAGGATGTGAAATGGAATGGAAGGGGAAGAGACATAGTTGGGCACTTCAAATTTTTGTCCATTCGTGCCCCATTCTTCTTTTCTATTTGAAGGTGTCAAGACCACCACCTTGAGTAGACTGGTAGTCTTAGGACCACTTCTCTAGATGGGTAGCGATTCTAAAACCACCTCTCTACATAGAGCAGAGGTTCCTTCTAGAACCTTTTTTTACCTCATTTTATTTACTTTTCTTGTTTCTCCCTCTTGGTGGCGATGGAACTGATGAAGTGGTGTGTTTTTCTACATCCCTATGTATCGGTTGGCATTCACTAAGTCCAAATTCCTTGAACTATATAATGTGATTAAACTCCTTAAAATAGAAGGAAGTTCCATGTCAATTTAGGTAGCATAACAATAACCAACTACACATTTTTCAAATAGATAAGGGATGCTTGTGTGATTTTCCAAAGGTAAGCTAAGGAAAACATACATCATGTTGACATAAGATTGATAATCCACCAAGGTTCAAACAACAAGTTTGCAGTCATAAATTTCAGAGGATTGATCAAAATTTTAGCAACATAAAGGATACAAAGGAAATATTTCCAATGTTTGGTTGATGCAAAATTTTCTTGATAGGAAAAAAAATTTCTTAGTTTTGAAAGAAATGTTCAAAAATGACTATGATTTTAGGAAAACAAAAAAAGATAAAGAGGATAGAAATTCCCAAGGATTGTCCTAGAAACAAGTTTATAAGATGGATAAACACAAGGAACAATCATGCAAGTTCAAAACATAAAGCCAATCTACAAGGATATACTCCTTATGAAAAATGTGTGTCAAAGGTAGGTTGGCGTAACATGATCAAAATAATGTCACCACTTATGCCAAGTTTAAAAATGAACAAGACATAAGAAATAACAAAATGTTGATATGATTTCCAAACAAGGTATACTAAAAGCAAGTAAAAGTCCAACCAAGACCTTAATCTCAAAAACAAAGTGGAAGTTATGAATATGAACAACACAAAAATACCACTAAGATATGTTAACCAAAATTTATTAAAAAGTAAGGTATTAATATCAAAATAATATTAATACGACATGCAAAAAGGTAATAACAACACATTTCAAAATTGAGGTATTGTTTAAAAGAAAAACAAAGCTAGAGTATACCAAGTAATTGTTACGATCCGCGTAGCGTAGTGTTATAATCTAAACACTTAGGTCAAGTTTGCAAGAAACAATACATAAGTATCAAAATTATTTTGATATGATACAAGCAAGATAACAATTCAAAGGAGAATAAAGTGATGAACCAAGCCTAACTATGATGATGATCTTGACATGGGTGTCAAGGTAAAAATGGTTGCCAATGATATGAGAATGTTCCCACACAATTTATATGTTTAACAACCCAGACGCAAATATGGATGCGCATAAATAGACATAAAAGTGGTGACACAATTAATTTCCAATACACATGTGGTTACTCTGCTTTTGTTTAACAAAGTGTCAAAAGAAAGCAAAGGAAGTAGTACAAGCGAAGATGAAAAATGTTGGCCTCACTTCGGCAGAGTTTCACCTCACCTTAGGGTGAGTGAAAAACTAACAAAAAAAGTAATGCTTCACATGTTTCATGATGAATGATGGCTCTTTACAACAATTATTTTTTCAAGTTGGATCCAAAGACTAAATGCCTTTCCTAGGTGGTTCACTCAACTAAGTGTCACAAGTTATCTAGAAGTGAGCTCAATTTACCAGGAAATTCACACTGACTAGTCTTGGGTTATCTTGGCTTTACTTTGCCCCCTTAAAGTACAATGAGCAATTAATTCGTTCATTGTGTATTCTCATTGGGGTCATGATACAAATAAATTTTATGTTAAATCTCACAAAGGTAAAACTAGTCAAGTAGGTGTGCGGAGCACTTCTCGTTTCATCCACAAGGTTCCCTCCGGCGTGGACTACTTTAGGGTTCTTAATACCACCCCCATTATTGTAGGTTAATTCTTATGCAAAAGGGGTTATGTCCTAGTTAAGAGGATGGAAGGTACCCTTATCTAAACCTACAAATACAATGTTATGAATGTGGTGTGTTTTTTATCTTTTATTTTTAATGTGTTTTAGTTGTACACCATTTGGCAACCTACATCAAATTGCATTAGTATTTTTTTTCAATCCCGATTCTTTAGCAAGTGTATTTATGTCCTACATTCAAATTTTAGTAGTTCTCCAAGTAAATCACATTATTTGAAAGAGGATTAAGAGTTGTTTTTTACTCTCAAGATCATCCAAGGATGCAAGAGAAGAGAAAACATAATAAATAATCCAACTAAAAAGTAAAGGAAATATTTTTAATTAATGAACCAAACAAAAATCTTGATAAATGTTCATTCCCTTAAGTCAAAAAGGAAAGATGAAGTTTCTAATTAACCAAATGTTATAAAATGAAGACTAAAGTTGATTTTTATCCTCAATATCACACTAAGGTGCAATAGAAGAACATACACAAACATTAGCACAACTACATACAAATGTAAAACTTCAAATCAAAGGACCATAAAAAAATGCTTTGTAAAAGGTTCATTCCCTTAAGCAAAATGAATATTCAAATTTCCAAGTTAATCTAAATGTTAAAAAGATAGAGATAATTTTTTTTTTCTCAATATCACCAAAAGATGCAAGAGAA
The DNA here is from genome assembly GCA_019776745.2 of Taxus chinensis. Classification (NCBI taxonomy): domain Eukaryota; kingdom Viridiplantae; phylum Streptophyta; class Pinopsida; order Cupressales; family Taxaceae; genus Taxus; species Taxus chinensis. The sequence continues at coordinate 504,464,789 of CM034152.1, read as the reverse complement.
TAGCATACACAAGCTTCTTGCTAAATCAAGTAAAGCATGGAAATACAACATTCATCAAAACATTTGACATTTTAGAAAATGACCAGTTTTACAATAAAGGAAAAACATGTAATTTCTATAAGTATAAATCCTGAATTTATGTTTTCATTACATATTCCAATTCAATAACTTTAAAACACCAAAAAAAAAGGATTAATTTTAAGTTCGAGAGAAAAATTTATGGCCTCTGGAAGATGGGTTGTGCATATGCTCTTATGCTTATGGGTATGCACTTAACATGTACCCAAAAAAATGTCAAAAAATGTCCCTCAATCTACAAAAAGGTAAAAAAATTCCAACCAAGATTTAATTTTGACAACAATCCATCACATTACTATATGAATAGAAGACTCAATGCTATCAAACATTAACATGTTATAATTTGAGGATTCTAATAAATACGGATTTAATCAACTTACATATTACATAATGTTACAATAAATATTTAAATAAAGATTACTTCATAAGATAAGTAAATAAAAAATTACTTATAGGAAATAAATAACACATGTGACACATTATTTATAGTGGAAAACCCCAATAGGATAAAAACACTTTAAAAATAACATTTTACTTCAGAGAACTTATTTTACATCCACTAAGATCACCTCCTCTTTTGAAACCCTATTTACCAAGGGTAAAACCAAATCACCTGATTCACACACCTTTGATATATTTCCTGAATATATCAAATGAGGACCTAAAGTATTTTTTTTATATAAGGTGATCGGGTATGTCTCCCAACCCACCTTTTCAACCTAAAATGGTTGATACATACACCTAAGTTTATAATATTTAATATTATAAATATAATCATTTCATGATATTAAATATTTAACCTAAAATATATACCTAGGTTAGAATATTTAATAATAGAAATATAAATATTTCATATTATTAAATCTTCACCTATATATTAGTGATGGACCCATATACATTAAGGGTTGGCCAGACCACTTAATCATTATGTTCCAACATAACATTCATGATCAAAAACTTAAGATTTTGAAGAAATTGGCAAAACTAGCATGTAGAATGTTGAAAAAGTAAGCTCTAAAAATGAAAACATGGAGAAATAATGAAATTTTCTCACCAAGATTCAATTTTTACAGCAACCCACCACATTAATATGTAAATAGAAGACTCAGCACTATCAAACACTAACCTACATGCTCAATAATTTAGGATTTTCAAGAAATTGACAAAACTAACATGTATTATGTTGAAAAAGTAAGCTCTAAAAATGAAAACATGGAGAAATCTTGAAATTTTCCCATCAAGACCTAATTTTGATAGTACTTCATCTCCTTTATACCTACAAGGAAGACTCAACACATGTGCACTCAACAAAACAGGTTTATAAAAACAAGTTATGTCAATATATGCAAAAGGAGGGTTAGTGACCAAAATTGAAACTTAACTACAAAAACTTGAAATTAAGTGCAAAGGATAATGGATTAGGTCCCATCGGGCATGTCATATGTTCCCATGTATAATTAACTAAGTTATAAATTGAAACTAATATCTACATAGCTTCAAAATTAAATGTTAATTAAACATTGAACCATCAAGATAAGAGCTTAAAGGAAATGGTTCTTCAACACATAAATGAAGTTACATGCTAAGCTATTTTCTACTCTCTATGATTTCTAGCTTAAACTATGAACCTATGAAGAACATAAGAAATTAATGTGGATTGTCACTTTATCTCAAGGATTGAGAATGGAACCTCACCAAGAATGGCAACAAGGCCATTTTGGATCTTCCCATATTACTCAATTTTGAGTGAAAGGATGCAAGATGGAGAAGCTATCTCGAACAATGGAGAATGGCTCAAGATCAAAATGCTTATAGTTTTCACTATTCAAATCATGGTGTGAGAAGAATGATAAGAAGGAGGGTTCTTTATATAGATTTCCTTTAGAGGCAAGACTAGTGAATTGATGAATGTGGGATAAAGGTAAAACAAGATTAGGAATGGATAAGGTTTCTTTATAAGAGGTAATCTTGATTTAGAAGAGTTTAATTTGTCATTAGTAAGTCATTGGAGTTGGGGGATGTTTTAATTAATCAAAGGTGATTAATTAATAGGTAGAGGTAAGCTTATATAAGCTAATTAGAGGAAAATTAGTATGATTTACAGGATGTAAGAGAGGAATTTGATCCAATAAATGATAATTTATTGATTTAGAGTTGCGAGCATAATTAATTAATAATAATTAAATAACCCAAGTAGAAGTGGATATTAATTAATGAAAGGTCATTAATTGGCATCCTTAATTAGGCTAATTAATTAACAAAAGATTGTTAATTAATAAATATTAGCTAATTAGTGAAAAAGCGTTAATTATTATAGTAATGATGAGAAAGAGGATAATTAGTGCAATCTTAGCGTGAAAGATTGTGTAAGATGATTTTAGGTGTCTATAGAAAGGGTTAGGAGAATTGAGGAGGGACAAGAGTGCATAGGCAATTGTGTCCTGACTACTTGTGTCTGAGGCCATAGAAGATAAATAAGTCAAGTTTTGACAGGGTTGTAATATGTGTAAGACCATAAATAAGATAAGAAATAGAGAAAAATGCCAAAAGGAGTCGTTAACCACTATGTTTCTTACTTAGGAATCATGTGCACATTAGTATACTTTAGGACCTAGAAATGTATCCAAGTGCATAGAATGTTTTTCTACACTTTGAAAAAAAGATCACCAATGTTAAAGTCACTTTTTTTGAAAATTTTTTTATAGGCTTGTGTGATTCATTATTGATAGATGTTGATATGTTCAAGAGGAGTTAGACAATGTTCTTCTCACAATTCAAGTTGTGATAGGTGTTCTTGAAGACATTCTTCATCAGGGATGAATTCTTTGAGAGAAACACGTGAGGATGGGATCTAGAATTCAAGAAGAAGAATGGATTCAATGTCATACACTAAGGAGAAGGGTGTAGCACTTGTAGGACTTATAAAACTGGTATGTAATGCCCATAATACAAATGGGATTTGAAGATTTCAATTCCTAATAGCTTGGTTAATAGTTTTTATAATAATTTTGTTAAGGGGTTTGATAGATGCTTCAGATTGGCTATTAGCTTATGGATAGTAAGGTGAGGAAAAACTAATTTTTATGTTGTAATTGTCACAAAGTTTTTAAATTTATAATTTTTTAAGGATTTTCAATTATCTATGATGATTTTATGTGGTATACGAAAGTGAAAAATAATGTGATGATGGATGAAGTCAATGATATTATCTTATTTAGTGGAGATAAGTGTAATTTGTTCCACCCATTTAGTGAAATATTCATTTGTCGTGATGATGGAATTGTGTCGTTGTGATGAACAAGGGTTGAAAGTCCAATAAAGTCAAGCCCCCATCATGAAAAGGGTCACATATCTTGTGTTAGTTGAAGAGTGTGGCTAGGTATATGTGTGAGATTGGAAATTTGTTGACATTTGACACATTCCTTAATGTAGTCACAATAGTATTAGTTAAGCATGGAACAATAATAGCCCATACATAAGATGCATTTAGTGATATCCAAACCATTGAAGTGTTCACCACATATGTCATCATGGACTTCTTGGATAACTAGACAATCCTCTGGAGTTTTAAGACACCAGAGGAGGAGGTTGTCAAATTCTCTTTTATAAAGGACACCCTAGTATGACATAGCAGGATGCACATTGTTGAAAATATCTTTTACCATTTCTGGATAGATATGAGGGTACTTTTCTAGTGGAAATATAATCATATGTCTATACATACCAAGTGTCAGATGAGTTGTCTTCTATGTGATTAATAATGGGAATATTGCTGTTGGAATACGATGGTTGATCAAGTTTATGTACGATGATGAAGAATTTCGAATCATTTGGTGATAAAGGTATGAGAGAGGAAAGTGAAGCCACGGTATCTATAAATTTGTAAGATAATTGAAGGTTGGTTTGGATTTTGTAGTGGTCGATGAGTTGTAGTAAGTATTTGATAATAGTTTTGTATTTTTTAGGACCTCATTTTTTACAGTAGTAGATCCCTTTGATTTGGTTGATGACAAGTTGTGAGTCTCTATAGATGTCAATAGTTTGTACACCAAGAGAGATGAAAGTCTGAAGTCCCATGATGAGGGATTCTTATTAAACCATATTGTTAGTGCATTCAAGATTTAGTTCGAAGGATAAATGTATAAAAGTGTCCCAAGGTGTAATTATGACTATTCAGGAACCTTCCTCTACCGAAATTTGGACCCATCAAAGAACAAGGTCATTTTAAGAGGGGTTATTTTGTGGTTGAGATTGTTGATAGATTTTTTAGGAAAGTATTAGCAAGTTCATTGGTTAGATAACTTCCAAATCTTAAAGGTACGTAGGTGCGCACGGTAGGAGGAAGCGCGCAAGTGAAGGCGCGCAAGGTAGGATTCAAAAAGGGTTCTTGGAGAACCAAGGTCGTGCACTCCCGCGAAGCACAATTTGGGACTTAGCCATTTTTGGCCTTTTGGATAGAACACATGAAGAACATGTTCCATTTGGATAAGGTTCCAGCCTGGTGACAGGGTGTCCTAGAAGGAATATACCTTGCGATAGAAAGATCCAAAAATTTAATCATGACATGGAGAGGCATGCACCTGGGGTGACCCACACCTTGACACTTGGGGCCAGATCTGAGGTTGTAGAGAAGTTTGTTAGAACTCAGATGCCTATTTATACGTGCACCCTTGGCAAAGAATAGCAGACATAAGTGAGGTAGCAGAGCTTTGCAAAATTACTGCAAGAACTATGGGATGAAAATGGGTAAAGGATTTCCAGTAAGGATGTAATGGGGAAATGGGGAATGTAAATTTTTGTTTTGTGAGAATACATGTATGGATCCAGATATGGCGCATGACTATGGTCTGCCTCTCTGTGATACTTTGTAGCAAGACTATGAATGAATATGATAAGGTTACCACTATGTTTACATTAAGATCTCCTTCTGTATTATCTGCATGTTTTTACTTTGCTTTTGATCTTGTATAATCATGGACCTTACTTGAATGATTAAGTATATTTGTGGATTTACAACTTCTTGGTTCTATTATTTTTGTTACACACTTTGTTTTTTTTATGACTGAAGGGGTGTAGAAGTCGTCCTGAGCTCTATAGCTTCCTCATGTCTGTTAAATCACTAAGTCAGAATCATGAACTATGCCTTCCACTAGACTCACATAAAAGAGAGACTCGGCTCCCTCTCGCGCACCTCAGGTGAACGCCCAGAACCCACTGGGTGATAGGCTGGCACGCATGAGGTTCCCTTGTTCTTGGTGGGTGCAAAAATGACTACATCTTGGTTCTGTTACCAGGACCTCTTTTTGAAGTTGTAGTGGAACATGGCATACATCATGATCTGTGCAAAAAGTGATGGTGGAGCACTTAACACTTGAAGGTGTTGAAGATTGGTTTAAAAGCATAGAGGATGAATTCACTCAGAGATTTAGTACTGGATCTGAGTTTGATACGTGAAGATGGGTGGAAGACACTCTTTATCATGAGTTGTATGAAACCTTCTTCTATTTTTTCCTAGTAGAGTTATTTGAGTGGCTCTCGGCTTATGCATCTAGATCGGGGTGGTATTATAAGTCACACCCTTAGACCCAAGAAATATATCAGAAATTGCAAGATGTTGATCTAACATGGACTCGTGCTATAGATCATTGGTGGAAGGGAGTATTGACTAGCTACACTCTAGAATATGCCATTTCCATGTATTCACGTCCAGAAGTTGCTGAGTTTGAGTTCTTGCGACATCCCAGGGGATCATTTCTGCATGTTATCCCCCTTGCGATCAAAATCTTGATGGTAACCATGGGTTTAGAGGAATTTCCTATGGCCAGCTAAACCACCCTGAGTGTTGGGTGAGGAAGCCAGGTTGGGGAAGGATGGCTGATCTGATGACTGAACAGGAAAGGGAGGAGAGACGGCTCAAGTATAACGAAGCACGTGAAAAGGAGATCGATAGACAACATGGGATTACAAGTGGGTTATGGAGCTAGACATGGTGGAAAGGAGTTGAGGTTCACGCAGAGGATGTGGAACTCGAACAGTCTGTGGTACCCCATCTTGGTAAGTGTGGGAGAGAAAACCTTGTGGCTTCTGATGAGAGTCTATCACGTAGAGAAAGAAGAGTTGTTGGCACACATCTGACCCCACCTAGTGACCGAACCTTGGAACTTGGTTTGTTTGAACAAGGGAAAAGTACAGTTGATCCATTTGATATCAGTGGAAGCAACCGATCGGCACCTAGAAGATACAACTTCTCATTTGGGACTTCTATGGCTTCACACACTATTCTAGTATTTGGTGGAATGTTTGGACAAGGCACGTATATAGCTGGTTTTGGAAGTGTGTTAGGAAGTGGTGGAGGAAATACGACTGGGAGTGGTACTAGTTCACAAAATATCAACGCACAATTTAGTGGAATGACAGGAGCGTTCGGCACGACAAACACAGGCCCTGTACCTAACACAGGAGGATCTGGAGGTGGAAGTGGTGGAGCTGGTGTGGCTTCAGGATCTAGTGGGTCCGACAGAGGAGGAAACACCAGAGGAAACCAAGGGACTGGATCGGGAGGACAAGGGCCTCAGCCACCTCCTCAAGTCTTTTTCGAGATGTCTCTACACTTACCAGATTACAGTGGGATAGAAGATGCCATGGAGCATGTGCATAAGTGTGAGCTGCTATGGCGTGCGAAGGGAATCATGACCCAGGATCGAAAGGCTAGTCAATTTGTGACGACCTTACAAGGACACATGCATAGTTGGTATAGAAAGTATGACCCTCATTAGACTATTGTGGATTATACCACGCTGAGAAATGCATTCTTGGTGGAATTCCACATACCTGAGTTTGAACAAAAGAGCATCAGCTCTCTCAAAGAAATCCAGCAAGGCATGGCAGAGAGCGTGTGGGAATATGATGCATGCTTTAAAACTCTTTTGTCTAAACTATCTTATGATATCCACCCTTCACAACATGCTCAGTGGTTTGTCAGAGGGTTGATCACACCCTTTAGGAGGGCATTATCTCATAAAACATTCATGGACCCACACAAAGTGTTGGAAGCTACTTTATGCACTGAGGTAGTTGGTAGTGTTAACACTTGTGTTAAACCCTTTCTGGAGGCTCAGATCGCTACCATGGCTAAGCAATTAGAGAAATTATCTACCAACATAGATCCAGAGATTCGTAGTGGAATGTGGTGCATGGATTGTAACGTAGAAGGGAACACAGGATAATGGTGGGGTATGTACTCGAAAGGTGGTGTGCACCATAGTGGTAAATTGTGAAATATGTCACGAGGACCATGATGCAAGTAGGTGCCCCTTGCTGCAGCGCATGATCCACAAAAATGTATCTTGTTATTGTAAGATATGTACCTCAACCACATATGACACTAAGGATTGTAGATTGATTGACCAGATTCATGAGGCAATTGATCTTGGTGTGCACCAGACTGGCATTGCCAGCAGTTCCAAAGGAGATGACTATGGGTATGGAGAGCGCGGAGATGGAGGTGCACATGGAAGAGGGTTTCGTGGAAGATTTTTTGGTCATGGTAACCATGGAGGAAGAAGTGAGTTCCCACATGGGACGTGTTTTAATTGTGGAGCCACAGACCATTATAAGCATGAATGTCTAGATCTTCTACAATGCTCATGGTGTGGAAAAAAACATAAGTATGAAGAGTTCCCAGAGTTATACGAACATATGAGTCAGTAGTACCAGAAGGATAAGGGCACTGCCATGGTGAGTATTAAGAAGGCTGACACACAATGGCTTCCACGAGTAATACATGAATCAGAACTAGAGCCTGTTATGGTGACAAAAAGGGTGGAGTCCACGCGCGCAAGGGAAGCACCTAGGTAAAGACCTTTGGTTTTGAGGGAAGAAGTAGTACATGGGAAGTATCCAAACCCGGCTCACCAGAAAGAAGTCTACCAGGAAACCATGGACGTAATTCAAAGTTTACAAGGGGAGATCCAATGCTTAAAAGAGCAGACTAGAAAGGATGAGCAAAGAAGAACCATAGAAGCACCAAAGGATGACTTGGATGAGGTTAAGGAGGTGTGTAAACTACTGAGGCAAGAGAATATTATTCCCCTTCTAGGAGCATGGTTGAGGGAAAAGGTACCACGCGCTGGGGAAGAACATGAAAGGTAGATCCTACATGTAAACCTCCCACCTCATAGCCTTGATTATGACAAAGAGATTACCTTGAACACAGTAGTGGATGGATGGTTACTTAGCAACATCCTCATTGACATAGGCACGGAGGTTAATGTTCTCACTCTGGATGCTTGGCATCAAATGGGAAGACCTGCATTACAACCATCTTCAAATGTGTTGTATATGGAAAATAAGACAAAGGCAATGCCCATAGGTGTCTTGAAGGATGCGACCATTACCATTCAGGGGACTAAGTTCACTGGGGATTTCAAAGTCTTGGCACTTTCCAAGGTAGATAATTTCCCAATGTTACTTGGGTGCCCGTGGTGCTATAAGAATAATGCAGATCTTTGGTTTAACAAGGGGTACATAAGCTTTGAAAACAAGGAAGAAAGGGTGATTATACCACTTGCTGATGGAAAGTCCACACCCTATACTGAACCCCTTGGAGAGGAGGTCCTGGACAGAATATATGTGCACTCTATAAGAGATCCAGAGACCATCCACCCTATAGAAGGAGTCATCCAGTTTGATGATGCTCAATCTGTCAGTGATACTACCAGTATAGCATGTGATAATTGGGCACATGGGACTTATGAATTGATTGGGTGACATCTGAAAGGATCGGTGACCAAGGTAACCATGGCACATACAGTTCAGCACTTGGGAGGAAAGGCAATAACCAAGTATTCTGGGGATGCATACCCTGAGGTATTTTTAAGAGAAATGGAAGCTCAATGGAGGGAGGACAAGCGACGAGGGATGCTAGGTTATGTTTTGATAGGCACAACAGCGAGGTGGTGGGCTATGCATAGTGAAAACTTGTTGGAATGGTGTGAAGTTAGAATTGTGTTCATTGTCTGATTCTCAAAAAGTAACATACCCACCACTATCAAGGATTACAATGGCAATGGACCCACCTCTTCCCACATCCAGACATGTGAGAGGGTTTGGGGAGAAGGCACGGAAGCTTTACCACCCTCCCTTTGGGTGCACAAGCTGTATTCGACACTACAAGGTTATGTGTGCACTTGGTACATCCATTCTGAAACACACCACCAAATGGGAAGTTGGTAGGAATTAGCAGCTGACTTGGTTCACACATTCGAGTACCGAAGTACCATGTAACCGGTTGATGAGGCATTGCAGACTATCAAATGCCTCACTCTAGGGGATTGCGCCATGGTGGAAGATAGATTAGTAAACTTACTTGGTGGACCTAGCTTGGAAGTGCGGTTCGAAGAGGAGGAACTAAGAGACATACAATTTGAGTGTATGTGTACCGAAAAGGAGAAAGGAAAGATGGTATACGTTGTTGATGGAAAGGAGATGGAAAACCTAAATTGTAACCATTCGGTTAGGACACACAGAGTGGTTGAGAGTGTGGATGCATGTGTGCACGTGTATCATGAACCACTCAAAACCAAGAAATTTAACATTGGCTCGGAGAGGGAGCCCAAGGAAGCTATCATTGGGGACTACTGGTCAGACAAAGAAGTATCAAAGATCATCGATATCTTACATGATTTTGAGGATTTATTCCTGTGTGGATACGATGAGTTGAAAGGCATCCACCATTCATTAGGGGAAATGAGGATAAAGTTGAAATATGGTGCATACCCAGTCAGGAAGAGGCCTTACAGGATGAATCCCAACATGTGCGTAAGGGTTAAAGAAGAGCTAGACAAAAATGATAGCATCTGGTATCATTAAGGTTGTGGAGGAATCAGAATGGATAAGTCTAATGGTGATCATCATAAAGAAGGATGGGCAGATTAGGATATGTGTGGATTACAAGGAATTGAACATTTTTTACATCATAGATCCTTTTCCCACCCCCTTTACTGAAGAAATTTTGGAAGGAGTTACTGGGTGCGAGGTCTATTCCTTTACGGATGGATTCTCAGGATATCACCAAGTAAGGATTGCCAAGGAAGACCAAGAAAAGACAACTTTTTCCACTAGGTGGGGAAGCTTTGCATACACGGTCATGCCCTTTGGGCTGAAGAATGTGCCTGTTGTATTTTCATGCATAGTGGTACAAGCATTTAAGGACTTCATCCACAAGTTCCTTCAAGTATATTTGGATGATTGGACAGTGTATGGATTGGTTAGGGACCATTGTGATAACTTGAGGTTGATGTTTGAAAGATGTCAGCAGTTGAGGATCTCCCTCAACATCAAGAAATGTATCTTTGAAACTCCTTTTGGAACATTGTTGGGGCATATCATATGCAAAGAGGGCTTATTGGTGGATCTAACAAAAGTTATAGTTATTATGGGGTTAGGAGAGCCTACCAGCCAAAGCACCATGCATGGATTTCTTGGACACACTGGGTACTACAGATGGTTCATTAAGGGGTATTTAAAAATCGTCACGCCTTCAGAAATATTACTCAGACATAAGAGTGCCTTTCGGTGGGGAGAGGCACAGCAGAGGGCATTTGACACTCTAAAAGAAAGGCTTATCACTGCACCTATTCTATGATTCCCATCATGGGATAAACCTTTCCATGTCCACGTGGATGCCTCTGGTACAACAATGGGAGCCATTATTGTTCAATGAGGAGAGGGGATTGTTGATCATCCCTTGTGTTTTGTAAGTAGAGAGTTCACACCAGTAGAATAGAATTATATAACGACCGAGCGCAAGGCATTGTTAATGATCTACGCGCTCCACAAATTCAGAAAATATTTGCTGGCAACTCCCTTCATATTCTACACTAATCATATGGCCTTGAAGTATCTAGTAAACAAATCAGTGTTGTAAGGGCGCATATTCCATTTGGTACTTTTATTTTAATAATTTGAATTCAAAGTGGTGGTAAAATTGGAAAAGAATAAATGTGGGCCAAATCATTTATCAAGGATTGATTTAAGAGAGGACGCACAAAGTATCGAGGAAACCATTTCAGATGCACAACTATTCACGTTGTGGCACACGCCCTCAGAATTATAATACATTACCATTTTTCTCAAGGAAGGTTTGGCACCCAAAGGGATGAATTCTTTGGAGAGGAAAAGGTTAGCCATACACGCCACTCCCTTCATGTTGATCAATGGGGATTTGTATAAATAGGGTCGTGATGAGGTTTTACGCCGGTGCGTATTAGAACATGAACGTGTGGCCATAATAGAAGAAGCCCATGATGGGATTGTTGGAGGAGACTATGCATGGAATGCAACTACGCATAAGATCCTAGTCGTCAAACTATGTTGGGAGATAATTCACTAGGATTGCATTGAGTTTTGCAAGGCCTGTGACCACTGCCAGTGCCTTGGAAAACCTGGAAAAAGGGATGAGATGCCCTTGCACCCCATCTCCAGTGGAGAACCTTTTGAAAAATTGGCAATAGATTTTTTCAAACCAATCTCACCAGTTGCGCAAAAGACTAACTCGCAATATATCATTACCTATACTAATTATCTGGCAAGGTGGGTAGAGGCCGCACCCACTAGGGATTGCACCATAACCATGGCTACTAGATTTTTGTGGGAGAACATTATCAGCAGGTATGGGTGCCCATTAAGTTTAGAAAGTGATAGGTGCACTCACTTTTTAAATGAAACAATCAGGATTCTATTGGTAGAATTCATGGTGGCCCATCACAAGACTACCCCTTATCACCCTCAGGAAAATGGGACTGTAAAGGAATTTAACAAAATCCTTAGTCACACATTGACTAAGATATGTGATGTGGGTAGGCAGGATTTGGATGAAAAGGTATCAGTAGTTCTTTGGGCATACAGAACAACATATAAAAGGTTGAACAAGGCCACACCATTTTAACTGGTGTTCAGCATGGAGGTTGTTTTACCGGTTGAATTTATGCTACCATCACTGTGTATAACGTGCACATGAGGATTAGACGATGAATAAGCACTGGAAGATACAATAGATGAATTGATGAAGTTGGATGAAAGGCGCTCACTAGCAAGATGGAGCCAAACAACTAAAAAAGCTAAGCAAAAGGCATGGCATGACCACCACATTAAGAACAAACAATTTAAGGTTGGCTAGATGGTATTACTATATGATTCAAAATTTCTACTCCATCCTAGGAATTTGAAGGTGCATTGGTTGGGTCCTTATGTAATTTCATACATCCTTGATTTGGGTGCATGCTAGTTATAAGCATTGGATGGAAGAAAATTACCTAGACACTTCAATGGGACTAGGATGAAGCCCTACTATAAATAATGCTTCTCAGTGTTTGTAAATAAGGTAGTTTTTCCAATTAGTTTAGAATTTCCTTTTATGTTTTTCCTTTCTTGTTTTTTCCTTTCATGTTGTTGTCTTATTTTATGCCTTGGGCACGGTAACCTTATTACTTTTTTACTTATGAATGTGCAGAGGACCTTGCATCGATTTAGTGTGGGGTGAGGTAATAAAGGGAAATATGAAGTTATTCTACAGAAGGATTGGGTTGGTAGATTGTGGAATTGGCCCTGTTGAAAAGATGCATTAGGAGAAAAGAATGCAGATGGGTGGAAAAATAAGGTTACATTAGAAATCCACGTATAAGGAGAAAAAGTGCAAAAACATGAGGTAGGTGAAAGCAAGAATCATGAGGATGGAAGAGGTGCCTTTGGCACTGGTAACATGTGTGCAAGAGTATTATGTCAAGATGGATTGTTTGCGTGCTATAAGGTTTGAAAACTTTTCACACAAGGATTGGGCACAGGTGAAAACCTTTTCACGTAAGGATTGGGTGTGTAAGGAAAAGTGCTAAAGTCAGGTTTGTTTGAAAAATGCCACATTAAATATTGTCGTATAGTGGTAGGTAGCCTAGCCTTTAATGTGTAAAAGTGGGAAAAGCTATAAATACAAGGATGGGCAGTTCATTATTTTACTTTGCGAAAACAAGGAGAATGATTTTCTTTCAAGAGCTAGGGTTTCAAGAGCTAACTCGTGCAAAGGAAAATCTCAAAAAATTATGTGCAATCGGTCTGTTAGATCTACAAAATAGAGCAGAAGTGATTCACGAATGTGAGGAATGTTGTGAAAGAGTGCTGTCATCAAAGGATGAAAATCATATATTAGGGTTTGTGATCTATGGCATGGGGTGCGTGAATAAAACTCTCAGACAACTCAAAAGTAACCAGGGAATGAAAGCAAAGGGTAAAATAACGGCCAAAAAACTAGTTGATAAACCTACAGTACAATCCAAGAAGGGAAAGGGTAAGGGAAAAGGAAAGAAGAAAGAAGAAGAAATCCCCTTGGATACCAATGAGGAATGGTACTCAGAGATGTAATACCTAGATGGGGTTTTGCTAGGGCAAGAGTGGGAGTCCTATATAAGACAGATGACCGTGATCGACTACAATCACCAGTCAAGTATAATCGTGAAGGAAACGGCACTGGAGTTGGTGCACCCCACAAACAAATGAACACCTGATGGTATGCCAATCTATAACAATGTAGTCAAGGTGAAAATGGAGAAGGTAGGGCTTCTATAGCTTTTTGATTTGCCATACTTTGGGAAGCATGAGCACTTGTACCAATGGTTAATGAAATGCGTACGTGAAGATTTATTCTAATTCGTAGGGAAAAAAATGAGCATAACTCTCCAGTTAATCTCACACTTTGCAGGCCTAAGTTGTAAAGGGGATGCACTCATAGATGACCTCCAGGAAAAGGAAGCAATCAAAGAAACCATTGCATCCCAACATTATAAGAAGGGGTCAAGATACTACGACGTCTCGGATATTAGCGATCCACTGATGAAGATGGCCATACACCTTGTCTCTGAGTTGAATGGACAAGAGAGGTGGATCCAGGTGAGCAAGCCCTGGTTTAATTTCTACAAGAAGATCACAGAAGGCACCGTGTATAACATCTCCCAGTACATAGCAGACAAAATCATAAGCAGCGCGGAGAATGGAGGAAAGATCTTGTTTGGAAACATTTTGTTGACAATTGTGTTCTTAGAAATTGGGGTGATAGATACATCTGATAAATTTGTATGGTAGTACCCCACTGAATATTCCTCGCCTACAGACAGATTCTAGAAATACACATGTGATTCAATGACAGGGGTGCATAAGGCACACTTAGATAAATGGTAGACGCGCCTTAGGAATGCATTCGAGACTAAATGGTAGATTCTTGACTAACTCCCTGTAGTGACTGAAGGAGAAGCAAATTTTTTGGTATACTAGCACTTCTGCATTGGTAGATTCATCTTGGTAGATTTCAGTTGGAGTCCTTAGTGCAAACTCCCCTTCTCATTTACTGCCCAATTTTTCCAAGCAGGGGTAAACAAATACAAGGAATCAAAGAAATTAAATCTAGAGTTTTCCACCATTGACAGAGAACACAGGGAGATGAGAAAGAAACTGGTCTACCTAGGGAAGCACACGTAAGTCGAAAGGTACATGTTGCAGGACGTGCACATTGTAAGGCCATTGATGATACCGATTGCTGAGATTATTGCTGTTAGGATCTACCTATGCATAAGGCTGAAATTTGAAAAGGGTACATACGTGGAGAATGAGATATCCCTCCCAGACAAACCCATGGGAAGAAAGAAGCCCACGGAAAAGTGCAAGGAGAGGGAAGAAGAACAACAACAACAAAGGGCAGTGGAGAGGTAGAATGTAGATACCACAGGTCTAAGTACCTACATCTTAAAGAAGAGGAGAATGGTGGTCAGGGTAAAGACCCTAGAGCCTGTGAAGTCACCATCCCCTGAAGAACCTTCAGATGAAGAGAATACAACATCCCCAACTCCGTAGTTGTCTACAAGGGAAGAAGAACAAGGGACAGAGGAACAAGGGTCTAAAGATACAGAAAATGTGAATGCCTATATAGGTTAAAAGGATGATGATGAAGGGGAAGAGTTGGAGGTGGATCAAGAGTTGATTGATGTCCATGATTTAGAGGGAGAAGAAGTAGAGGATACAAATGATGCTTTCATCTTTGTAAGGAGGAAGGGCACCCAAAGGGGGTAAGGTGTGCAAAGTGAAGAAATGATCAAAGGGGCTAGTACCAAGGAACCAGATATGCCCAAGCTTACTCAGGAGGAGGTGAATGAGAAGGCAACAAGGCAGGCAAAGAAGATAATCAATACCCTGGTCAAAGAGGAGTTAGAGTGCAGTGTGGAGCTAGTGCTCAATGAATTCAAAGAAGAGTAGAGGGAGAAGAGTGTGGGTAGTAAAAAAGGCCCAACTCTTTCGATAATTGTTCCTAAGGGTGTGCACACGGGAAGTAAATGTGCAGAAGGGGGAAGAACAATGATGGGTTACATTGATGACCCCAACAAATTTTTGCGCATGTATTTCTAGAGTACCATGCGCACCAAGGAGCTCACCACCATGGAGTCATTTGATCCTAAGGGTGGATACCCATGAAAAAGGAAGATGTCATCATAGGCATTTGACTCCCACCTCAGTGAGCTTGAGTTCGAGGTTAATCAAGGAGTGGTATTAATGTTGTTTGAAGGAAAGGGGGATAACCCTATTGTAAACATGCAACAACTATCAGATGAGAAAGTGTGTAATGCACTCAACAAAGTCTCTATGGAAATCAAGGCTAGGCTCTTCCACAGGAATGACAGGGTTAAAGTCATCAAGGACCTGTTGGAGAAGAGGAAGGAAGAAGTAGTGAAGCTAATGAAGGACCTCAGCCTTGAGAAATTAATCAGTGCTCAACTATAGAGGGAGCTTCAGGAGGAAAAGGCCAGGGTATGTGAAGTTTCCAAGAAGGTGGAGCTCATCTCCTAAGTAATTATCATCAATCACCTGAACCTTAACACTGCCATGAAAAATTATAGATCCTCCCTAGAGTGTCTAGAGGACTTCACTCAGATCCTCACCATGGAAAGGAATCCTTTGGCATTGGAGTTAGCAAAGGAGGTAGCGGTGCGCTTGGAGAAGGAAGACAAGTTAAAGTTCATCATGCTCATGGCTGAATACAAAAAGGTGCTTGCTGACATAAGAGCAGCTCCACAAAACATGGGGGTTGCTTACGACCATTGTACTGATCAAGAAAAAGTGACAAGAATACTGCTTGCTAGCAATGAGGCTGAGCTGAAGGACTTCAAGGAAAAAAATAAGGGCAACAGAACTGAACGAGAAAGGATCATAGCCGAAGTGGAAAAGAAATACGAAGCTATTGAGAACCAGTGAGGCTCAATCAAAACCTGGCTAAAAGAGCTCTACAAGGTCATCATGAGGAAGATGGATTCCCTAGAAGATCATGCTAAGGAACTAGAGACTATGGTGGAAACCATTACCACACAAGTGGAAGGGTAAACCTTCGATGAGGTGAGCACCTTGGTTGGTGATATCTGTACTAAAGTGTAGGATGAAGTCAGTTCTTGGAGTACACTGGAGGCCGATCTATGGAAAAAATTTCCCCTTCTTCTTTAGGTAATTTTCCCCCTATTCTTTCTCTCCCCCATCCTTTATTCTTTCTCTCCATTCTTTTCCAAGGCAAGGCCTCGCATTCTTTTTTTACTGCATTCTTTGAGAAGGTTCCTGAGGGAAGAGAATAGGTGAACTGTGGGGTAATGTTGGGCCCCTAATATATCTTCCAAATCTTAAAGGCATGTAGGCATGCACGACCGGAGGAAGCACGCAAGTGAAGGTACGTAAGGCAAGATTCAAAAAGGGTTCTTGGAGAACCAAGGCCACATGCCCGTGAAGCACAATTTGGTACATAGCCATTTTTGGCCTTTTGGACAGAACACATGAAGAACATGTTCCATTTGGATAAGGTTCTAGCCTGGCGACAGGGTGTCCTGAAAGGAATATACCTTGTTATAGAAAGATCCAAAAATTTAATCATGACATGGAGAGGCATGTGCCTGCGGTAACCCACACCTTGACACTTGGGGCTAGATCTGAGGTTTCATAGAAGTTTGTTAGAACTCAAATTCCTATTTATATGTGCACCCTTGGCAAAGAACAGAAACAAAAGTGAGGTAGAGGAGCTATGTAGAATTTACTGTGAGAACTATGTGATGAAAATGGGTAAAGGATTCCAGTAAGGATGTAATGGGGAAATTGGGAATGCAAATTTTGTTTTGTGAGAATACATGTATGGATCTAGATATGGCGCATGACTATGGTCTGCCTCTCTGTGATACTTTGTAGTAAGACTATGAATGAATATGATAAGGTTACCACTATGTTTACATTAAGATCTCCTTCTATATTATCTGCATGTTTTTACTCTACTTTTGATCTTGTATAATCATGGACCTTACTTGAATGATTAATTATATTTATGGATTTACAATTTATTGGTTCTATTATTTCTGTTGCACGCTTTTTTTCTGTTATGACTAAAGGGGTGTAGAATTCATTGTAAGCTCTATAGCTTCTTCATGTCTGTTAAATCACTAAGTCAGAATCATGAACTATGCCTTCCACTAGGCTCACATAAAAGAGAGACTCGGCTCCCTCTCATGCACTCGAGTGAGCACCCAGCGCCCACTGGGTGATAGGATGACATGCATGAGGTTCCCTTGTTCCTGGTGGGTGCAAAAATGACTACATAAGATAATTAAGGGTTGGTTTGGATTTTGTAGTGGTCAATGAGTTGTAGTAACTCTTTCACAATGGTTTTGTATTTTTTAGGATCTCATTTTTACACTAGTATATCCCTTTGATTTGGTTGATGACAACTTTTGAGTCTCTATAGATGTCAAGAATTTGTACACCGAGAAAGATGGAATTATGAAGTCCCATGATGAGGGATTCTTATTAAACCATATTGTTAGTGCATTCAAGATTCAATTCGAAGGATAATGGTATAAAAGTGTCCCAAGGTGTAATTATGACTATTCAGGCCTCTTCCTCTACCAACATTTGGACCCATCAAATAACAAGGTTATTTTAAGAGTGGTTATTTTTTGGTTAAGAGTGTTGATAGATTTTTCAGGAAATTATTAGCAAGGTCATTGATTATATAGAAGGGGAGCTTCAATGAGCTGATCAGCAATGAACTTCATCTTAATGGATTTTTTAGAGATAAATTTGATGTCAAATTTAGTCACTAGCATGATCCTTATAGTGATACGATCATTGTAATTAAGCTTGGAATGTATGGACTAAATTTGGTAACAACATAGGTTTTTTGATTGAGAAGTTAGTGATGGAGTTTAAAAGTTACGAAAAAAATGCACAACATAGCATTTTTACTTCTGAATAATGGGTTTCATAATTGTGAAGGGTGTGGCTTATGTAATAGATAAATTTTTCCTTTCCATGTTCATCTTGACATGCCAACATGGATATTAAGGCATGGTCAATCATGGAGATATAAAGATAAAATGGCTCCCCCTCGTGTGGAGGCGTAAACACTAGTGGTGATAAAAAATATTGTTTGAGGGATTTGAAGGTGTGTTGATAATTATTGGCCCACTTGAAGTGTGTGTTTTTTCTTAGAAGATGATGGAAAGGTTGAAAATGGTCTAATAATTAAGAAATAAAATGACGAATTGATTAAAGCTTCCCTTGAATGCTAAAAATATGTTTGAGATTGGATGGTGGGGATATTTCATTCCCTCCTGGATGCATTTGACTTTAGCAGAAGGTTGTCCATGGGGTAATTAAGGATATATTGTGTTGATCTTTTGGTGTGATAAGGATTTGATTGTAACCAAAGAACCCATCCATAAGAGACACCAAATAAGAGCCTATTGTTAGATCGACAAGCTAGTTGATGTTGGGTAGATGAAAATAATATTTTGGGTAGGAGAGGGAAAAGTATTAGAATTCTATGCATATTTGTAATTTTCCAGTGGATTTAGTGATGGTTACAATTTTGGAAACCCATTTTGGATAACCAATAGGTAGTCTAAAGTTGGTTGAAAGAATACATAGAAGTTCATATTTAACTAGTAGTGTGACATGAGGATTTTGTTGGCAGTAAAAATTACACCCACATCTCAGATCTGGAAGAGATGAGCTATTTGAGACAAAAATGGAACCTTCCTTAAGTTGTGGGACCTTGCATTCTTCGGACTGATCTCTGGAGAAGGTTAGTTCCTTTACCTTCCTCTAACACTACTGTTACTCCTAATGCTAAAAGAAAATCCTATACTAAACATGCCAAGGAACCAAGGATAGAAGTATGTATAGAAAGGGGAAATCCTAAGATAAGGAATGTGATAGCACCAGGGAAAGGTTTGATTTATCAAAACATGGGCTTGGCCTTCAAGTGTGCATAACACATGAATATGGGGACCACAACTGGGAATACACAAAGCATGCCAGAAAACGTAAATAGAGAGGTGAGATATAATGAAAATGAGAAAGGGAATATGAATTCCACAAAAAATTATTTTATTGCTTAAGGCATATATAGTGATTTACATTCACAGTAGAAGGTGAGAATACATAACAGAGACCATGCCAAGGTCTAAAAACCATGGGAAGTTAGCCACCATTTTGGCATGGTATTGTTACAACAAAGAGGGATCCTTTTCACAAAGCAGAACTATGTTATTTATAGAAGAAGAAGGAGAGAAGAGAAGGAGAAAAGAAGGGAAACTAAGATTCAAATCGTCAACCACCAATAGCAAGTGATAAATTCCTACAAAACTACCTACAATACTATTTGATGTGATTCCCCACGTCTGTTTGTTTTTTGGAAGAAAGAAGAAAGCAATATCTGATTGAAATCTGGTGGTTGAGGTCAATTACATGTGTGCATTGATGATAAAAAACATGTTTCCCTATTTTTTACCTACCAGATCCTGCCTAAATTAGATTTTGAAAATTCCAACATGTAGTTGATGTCAGTAGCTTTAAAATGAGACTAGGTATGCAATAATTTGAGCATTACAACAGAAGTTATGGTTTTCAGAAATCTATAGGTCATTCTAACATGCAATGACATGTGGCATGCATGAATTAACTAAATTATTTGGCCAATTTTTCTTTTTTTTTTGTTTCTATCATGTGTCATGCACCAGTTGGTTGTCCAAATTTATCACCCTGTTAGCATGCTTTGATAGGTTATGTGTAGCACAATCAAGTGTGATAGATGACATAGCACAGTGAATGACACGTAAGAAGGTACAAGATATGGAAGAAAAATGTAGGCGGGTGAAATGGAAACAGAGGGAAGACACACATGAAGGTGCGTGCATAGGAGGAATAAGGGAATACTTGTAGGGGACAAGTATGGGGAAAGTGTGTGAGCATTAAACTAAGGGATGGTGCACAGCGGAAAAATAAAAGTAGTGCGTGAGGAAGCTAAGTATATGTAAGCACGTAGAAGAAATGGTAGGGACTTATCCAATTAGAAGGTAAGTCTGCAGAGGTGTGCGCAAGGAGTGCGCAATATAATAAGAATGAACACAGATGCACAGAGGGGAAAGTGCAAAAGGAAAAATAGGAGGAGATAGGAAAAGACAGAGGGAAGGGGAAGCAAGAAGGTGTGTAAGGGTACACAAAGGAACTACAATTGTGCCAAGTTATAAAACAAAAAATGTTGAGTGTGCGCAACCTAAAATGTGAAACATCAGAGTCAATGAAAATATAAGTTATCAAGACAATAAGGAGATTTATCTAGATAATAGTTTTGAAGAATTTCAAGGGTCATCTTCCTGCTAGATGAAGAGACCAGTAGCCTTAGAAGTCCATTGGGCATGGATTCAAGAGCTAAACTTGTAGAACTAATCTGTAACTTGAAGAACATCCCTAAATTCACTTACAACACTGTATCAACTTTGAACTAAACTGTTGCTCTCATGTGAAGATCTTCTAACTTGGATTCTGAGAGTGAAAAATTGTGCGCGGACTGTTGGAACTACCTCTACCAAAACTAAATTGTTATCTTAGGAAGCAATAGAAAGGGGCATGTGGGCGCAATAAGAAAGGAAAGTTGATCAAGGGATCATGCCAAAATAGAAGCACAACACTATGTACAAAATCTGAAAGTCATACATGTTCTAAAGGGAACATGCAGAGTGTGTTTAAGAACTTGAGTTACTGAAAGAAAACCTAAAGTATCCTACTCTAACTAGAGTAAAATGGAGCTCAAGTAAAATATAAAATAAGTAGGGAAAATTGGCTTCCCTTCCTCACAAATTGTGACCATGTAATTAATTTGGTGTTGAACATGGTCAGATACGAGAGTGAAAAACTAACTTGCATATGGTGTTTCACCCTCCTCAAAGTATCAACAAATAGAATATATACCTCCTAAATTTGTTTTGCACTTAGATCTGGGAGACATTGCTACTGTCCTTTGGTGCACTGAAGCTCTACCTCATGCTCTGAAGTGAGCATGAGTAGTGAAAACTCTATGTTTGTCTCTAGAATATCCATATATCTAATTAGGCATGGTCTGACCCTTATGATTCACCCATTAATTTGAAGCTCAATATAATAGATGGGATTTTCGTACAGAATCTCCTTCTGAAGGTGACTACTTACAGGTTGGGTTGTTTAGAATTGGGGCCCATGAGGTTCTACCTCTACAATCAACTCAGTATCCTTTTGAACCGTGCTCTCGGGAACTAACTGACTTTATTTTGGAACAAGAGCACGTATGATTTCCTCTTCCCAATCATAGTCACATAAGTCATTCTGTTATTCAAATTTTCTGTAGTCATCAAACATGATGATGTTGGTTAGGAAAGACATGTTTCTAGGGGACTATTCATTTATGGTATAGTTATATAGAGGGGACTCAAAAGGAATTTGGAGGATGGGTACAGAAGAAGAAATGGAATACATGTAAGGCATGCGCACAATAGAAGTGGAAGTGTGCATGGGATAGATGATGGAAGATAAATGAAGGTGAGAGGATGGAGGAGGGGAATTCTCAATGGGGGTAGAACACAGGAAGCTGGGAATAGGCGCAGTGGGATGAGATGATGTAAGTTGGCATGAAGGAGTGGGAGGGTTGTAAGATGGTAGTACAGGGTTACTGTGGGCTAGATTTTTGAGCTCCCAATTCTTCCACCCACTTTGTAATCTAGGGAAGCATCTCAGTAATAAAGTGCATCTTCTGTTGGGCATTAAATCATCTTGGTATAGGGCCGATCCATGGACAAGGAGCTTGTAGCCAACTTTACCTTCTTTTATGGAGTACTTGACTTTGAAATGCATCGTGTCCATTTCCATTTTTTGTACCTACCTCTCAAACTTAGCTTTAGCTAAGGAGTCACCACCATCATCTGCATAGACCTTTTCTTTATAAACATTTTAGCTAGAAAAAGGTGGGTTGTATGCATTTTTCAGGATAATGTGGCTTATAAAAATTATTTAGAGGAGGATTTTTAAATTGTGTGGATGGAGAAAAATAGCTCTACTTTTGTAAATGAGTATTCCATGAAGGGAAATAATTCATGATTGCACAAATTTAAAATATGAAGGTGGAATAATGAAAAAGGGAGAAATGAATGAAGGAGGGGATACTAGTCTATGAATGAGAAAATTGGTGTGTTTGGAACAGTGGAGTTGTCAAATGTGTTGAAAAATGCCTCCAAATGCTAGATCTTAGCAAAACACATCAAACTTGTTGAGATGAAGATGTAAATCTCTTCACTCTTGTCCCACCAGGCATGCTATAAACTTTTGGTGGTCAAACTTACACCCATTTCTCAGATCCAGAAGATCCAATTTGTTTGAGATAGCAATGGATCTATCCCCAAGTTGTGGGACCTTGTGTATAAGGGACGGATCTCTAGAGAAGGCAAGTTCCTCTATCTACCTCTAACACTACTGCTACTCCTAAAGCTCAAATAAAATCCTAGACTAAACATTCCAAGGGACCATAGATAGAAGGATGTGCAGAAAGGGGAAATCCTAAGCTAAGGAAGGCAATAGTGTCAAGGAAAGGGCCAATCTCTCTCCATAAGTGGTGAAGGAAATAGAGAAGGCACAGGAGGAGAGGGCAGATGACACATGCCACAGATCAACATGCGGGCTTATCCTTTCAACACGTACAACACATGAACATAAGGATTGTAAGAAAAAATATGCACAACATGCCATAAAAAGCAAGCAGAGAGGTGAGATGCAATAAAAATGAGAAAGGGAAGACAACAGTTCCATAAAACATGATTTTATTTTTTAAGGGATCTATAATCATTTACATTCATGACAGGAGGTGATAATACATTACAGAGACCATGCAAAGGTCTAAAACTCATTGGAATTTGGCCACCATTTTGGCATGGTTTTGTTGCACCAAAGAGGGATCCTTTTTACAAAGCAAAACTATGTTATTTATAGAAGAAGAATGGGAGAAGAGGAGAAAAGGAGGGAAACTCAAATTCAAATCTTCAACCACCAATATCAAGTGATAAATGCCTACAAAACCACCTGCAGGGCTATCGGATGGGATTCCCCATGTCTGTTTGTGGTGTGGAAGAAGGAAGAAAGTAAGATCTGATTAAAATTTGGTGGTTGAGGTCAATTATATGTGTGTATTGATGATTAGAAATACATTTCCCTATTCTCCACCAACTAAATCCTACCTAAATCTGATTTTGAAAATTCTAACATGTAACTAATGTCAGCAGCTTTCAAATGAGACTAGGTGTGCAGGAATCTGAGTACTATAGTAGAATTTGTGGCTTTCAAAAGTCTACAGGTCACTCTAACATGTAATGACATGTGGCTTGCATAGATTGATTGAAGGATTCGACCAAATATATTTTTATTTTGTCATTTCGGCCACATTTCATGCACCAGTTGGTTTTCTATATTTGGTGCCATATTGGTTCGCTTTGATAGGTTGTATATAGCACACTCAATTCTGACAGATGATGTGGCACAGTGACTGGCATAAGGCATTGAAGTAAAAGGCAAGTGTGTGAAAGGGAAACAAAGGGAATGTGTGTGTGGAGGTACGTGTATAGGAGGAATAGGATAATACTTACAATAGACTAATGTGGGGAAGGGGAATGAGCATTTAACTGAGGGATGGCATGTGGCAGTAGAAATAAAAGAGGTGCGCAAGGGAACTAAGTGTATGCAAGCACATAGAATAAATTATAGGGACTTATCCAATTGGAAGGTAATTCTACAGAGGTGCATGTAAGGATCGTGTGACAGAATAAGAATAAACACAGATACGTAGAGGGGAAAGTGTAAAAGGGGAAATAGGAGGAGATAGAAGAATACATATGGAAGGGGAAGTAGGAAAGTGTGTAAGGGTGCACAGAGGAACTATAAATTTGTCAAGGTTTCAAAATAACAATCTTGGGTGTGTGCAACCTAAAATGTGCAACATCATAATCATAATGAAAATATAATTTATCCAGATAACTAGGAGAGTTATTTGGATAGCAGATGCATCCTACGAATTTTTAACTTCACATGATTAACATCTAGGATGGTAACGATGTTTTGGATAATGATGTTAGGGTCTATACCTAGCATTTCACTATAGGAACATGTGAAGGCTTGACTGTGATTAGATAAGAAAGTTTTGAATTTTTGGAGTTCATGTGGGTCTAAGGCCTGGATTATTTTTTCAATGTTCAATTCTTGTGGTGTGTCGATATTAACATTGGTGGTTGATTCATTAAGAAGTGTAGGTGTGTTGGGAGGAATGGTGTTATGAAAATGGCTATCCTCACCACTGATGTAAGCCATGATAATGGTGTCATCGTAGCAACATAGAATTTCAATAGTAGGGGAATATTCCTCTATAATATGTGGTAACATGAAAGGGATAGTGTCAGTTCATCCATTAGCTTCATAAGTTAATGGTCTAAGTGTAATAATATTGATTAAAAAAAGTTAGATGGGATAGATACAATGTCATCAACATTAAAGGATGGTTCTGATGATGATGATGGGTGATGTTATGATTCTAAAATTAATGGTGATATATTATAAGAGGGTACTTTGAAGTCTAGGTTGTGTTTTTTATGATGTTTTCTCAGATATTCAAAGGTTAATTCATGTGGAACCTACTCATATTAACCTAGACCAAAGCCTTTCCATGCATAAAAGTCGAGGTAGGTCTGAGAAAACTGAATCTTATCTAAGACCAAAAATTCTAAGGAAAATTGTTTTGTGTATTGTTGATCGTTGAGATGGGATGAAGGGTGGTCGATGCCTTCATACAATAACTATGTTTGGAGGAAAGGGGGGTGAAGGAAGTGACATTTCCTACTTTGTTCTCGTATTAAAAAAAAAATTAGGTCTCCCATACATTTTCGGCATTAGGGGTGCATTAAGAGCTAGAAGGTGATACTTCCCTAGTGAGATACATTGCATGACATCTCCGAAGAATTAATCATCTAGTAGTTTATATGAGGGCATGAAAGAATTTTTTGTAGCTTAATCTGGATAGGTAGAATCCCATAGTCGGAGCAATATGACATTATGTCTTTAGGTCATATGATAGTATTTGAGGGATTAGGATTGTTGGGGATGGTGAAGGTTTTACCCTCATGTTCATATTTTATACATCTATGTAGTGTTGATGGGATATAATGCATAGGCCATATCCAAGGATGACTTGCTAGTATCTCATACTAGAACTCTCCTTCCAAAATATATAAAGCCTCATAAAGGATTTTAACACCTATTTTTATAGGTAAAATGACCATGCCTAAAGTGGGTGCAACGGTGTCATTAAAGGCACATGACATGGTGGGTGATTGAGAAACAAGGCATGAGATGATATTCTGTTAATGTCGGCATTGTTATCAATCATAACTCTCTTAATGAGAGTGTCATTAATTTAGATGGTAATAAAGAGAGGAATATTGTGGTCATTAAGTTATACGGAAGGAATTTTAGAGTCCTCAAATGTGATAGCAAAAGACATCTTAAGATCGCCAACGAGGTTGGAAAATGGTTGGTATTTGTCTAATGGCACTAAAATGGATTGAAGAGCTTTAATCATGGCTTATAAAATTTTTGGAGAATTTTGGATGAGCTCATAAAGGGACATCTTAATAAAATCCTGGTGTAACTGTTTGATGATAGTTTTATTTATGGATTTCATGGATTATATTTGAGGTTCAGCAAGGATGGAAACCTTAGCTTTAGAAAATGATAGGTTAGGTGATTCAGAGGGAGCAGTATTGATAGGGACTTTGGGTCCAGTTTGGTTCAAGGATTTGGTGTCTTGTG
Organism: Taxus chinensis; assembly: GCA_019776745.2. Taxonomy (NCBI): domain Eukaryota; kingdom Viridiplantae; phylum Streptophyta; class Pinopsida; order Cupressales; family Taxaceae; genus Taxus; species Taxus chinensis. The sequence goes on along the minus strand of CM034152.1, from coordinate 504,438,491 downwards.
TGCATGCTCTTGTGGTTATATAGACAACATCTATCTGGTGTAATGGGGCATTACTACAGAAAACCTTGTTTTTATTAGAATTGGTTTCAAGTGATGGTTTATAAAGGATGTGTTTAGGGATTTTATGGGTATATCTGATTTTATTATATGGAGGTTTGTGGGTGGATAGTTTTTATCTATAGGGAGAATTACTTTACTAGTAAGACTTTGAATTATGGTGTGGAGGGCTTTACAATCCTCGGTGAAGTGTCTTGACATTTGATGATAACCATAGAACACCTCATAGTTATACCAAAAGGGTTTCCACCCTCAATAATTTTAGGGCTTAGTAGGTGTTAGTCTTGTGATGGATGATCAAATAACCTTCTAAAGGATTTTAGTATAATATCTTGTTATGGCTGACTAAGCTGATGACAAAGGTGTAGGATTTTGGAAATCATTTAATGATTCAGAGATTTGAGATATGAGAGTCATGTTTTTTATGGCACATTTAGGTTTTGGTCATGGAACATTATTATATTGTATGATTATGATTACAATTTTGAATAAAGGATTAGGCCCCAAAATAGCGAGTAGGGGTCATATGTTTCATGGTATGGTTGTCAGGTGAATACTTGAAAGAGTTTCTATATTTCAAAATGAACACTTTACAAACTATTGAATTGGAATACTAATATTTTTTGTTTGATGTTGGATGGCATGTTATTGGACATAACTATTCAAAATTTCAATGACAGGTTTCGTTTCTTGAGGTCCTGAGGGGAAAATATAGGATGTTTATATGGGAGTAGACATAGAAGAATTTAGATGTTTTGATGTGTATGGGATCAAAATCTTGAGAATGAGGAGATCTGAGGAGTGATGTTGTTTAGTTAGTTCTTAATCTATGGAAACATTGGGTATTGTATGTGCATGTGTGAATTCATTGCCATTGTTCATGATGTTGTGATATCCGACAGTGTTGGAATGAGGGTAACTACTAGATGGTGAGTGGTTTGGAAAAGACTATTTAAACACATCCAAGCCTTGATTAGGAGGTGCATTCGAGTTATCAAGTTGTAATTCACATTATTCAATAATATCTTAGAGGATATTTCTAAATGAATGACACCTTTCAATGTCATTTCCTTGGACTTGATGGTATTTTTAATAGCCATTATCTTTATACCATGAAGGTTTGGATGATTCATCTTTAGGTTAGATGGGGGGAAACTTAATCATACAAGAGGATAAATTTTTTTAAAATATAACACTATAAGATTCCCTTAAATGTGTGCATTTACATCAAGGTTGAGACCGTTCAGAGTCCGAATGACATTTGGATGTAATTTTCAAAACAACCATGTTTGTCATCCCTTTAGATTTTTCATTGTTTGAAGAATTTTTGAAAGATGACTTTGGTTTTGGTTTCTTAAATCAAAATTTAACTTTACCACCCTCAAGGGCATGGAGTTATAGTTTTTGGGCCATGGTAAAGGCCTCATCAAACATTTGAAAGAATTGAATTTGGAGAGTTGGTGATAATTATTTGGCACATGATCGAGAAAAAATCTTGATGAGTTCATTTTGTGGAAGAGAGAAACACACTTGGTTGATAATCCCTCACCATCTTGTGATGAAATAAACAAAAGACTCATCCTCAAATTATTTTATGGCATAGATATCAGTGATGGATATTTTATGAGAAATGTTGATGGATAATTGTTATATGAATAACTGTGGAATTTGAGTGAATGAGAAAATATAATGTTACGGGATACTATTATACCAGTTAAGGGCTAGGCCAGCTAAGGACGTGGGGGAATGTCCTAAACATGAGATCCTTGTTATGAGTGTTGGGATAACATGCATGATGGAAGGCCTTGTTATGTTGTTATGGGTCCTCCTTAATATATAACTTGATGAATTTTTAGATTTCCCAGTGTGGAGGATAGACCTTGAAAGAAACATATGAGTTGATTAGTTCATTGCATATTTTTTGTATGAAATTTTGCCCTTACTTCCCATAGTGGTATCTTTAAGGCAAACTATTCTACTTAACAGTGCTTACATGGCATCATTTTTAGACGTTTGGATGTTTGAAGAGGAAGGAGTGGCTTGATTATAGGCATAAGGGTTTCATTTATGATACAAGTGATATGGCAATGGAATATTTTAAGGAGGAATACCCATTGGGATATTATAAGTGTACTGGGAGACTAATGGTGGTGACAAGGATTAGATGTATTGATAATGAAAAGGAATAGAAGTATTGATAGGGTTTAATGATGGTTGTGAGATGTATTGAGAATAGATGTAACTATATTGCGAGATGGAAGAAGTGGATTTTTTTGTGAAAAGGGTGGAGTACTAGTAATGGAACTTGTGTTGATATGTGCTATAGATATAAGGATGGATATGACTAGATTTTTAATCAAAGAAGTAGGTTTTTATGATGAAATAGGCTCATAAATGATCAAATTATTTATAGAGAGAGGTACACCCACTGAAATTGCAGGAGGAGGAAGAGTGGTGGAGGCTACATGAATGTATGTTGGTGGGGAGGCAATAGTATGAGATTTTGTACCCTACAAGCTAGATGAGGAAACCGATGATAAATGTGCTTTTTGGCTAGCCATGTTCTATGCTTATATGGCATTAATTTTGAAACTAGAAACAAGAGAAGATGAAGCGGATGCTAAAATATTTGTATCCCTAGTAGAGGGGTAAGGATATATTATAAGTGTGTTGGGAGACTAATGGTTATGATGAGGATTATATGTATTGATAAGGAAAATGAATAGAGGTATTGACAGGTTTTATTTATGGTTTTGATATGTATTGAAAAGAGGTGTAACTATAGTATGAGACATGAGAAGTGGATGCTTGTTGTGAAAAGGGTAGAGTACTAGTAATGGCACTCGTGTTGATAGGTGTTATAGATATAATGACAAATAGGACTAGATTTTTAATCAAAGAAGTAGGTTTTTATGATGAAACAGGATCAGACATGATCAAATGAATTATAGAGAGAGGTACACCCACTAACATTGTAGGAGGAAGAGTAGTGGAGGATATGTGACTGTATTATTAGTTTTTGTACCCTGCGAGCTAGATGAGGAAACTAATGATGCAGGTGCTTATTGGCTAGCCATGTTCTATGATGATATGGAATTAAGTTTGAAAAAATAAATAAGAACATATGAATTGGGTGATAAATTCTTTGTATCACTAGTAGAGGTGTAAGGAGATATTTTCTAAATAATGGATTGACAGTTGGGGTTATAAAGTTTGGAGTAGTTGTAAGTTTCGATGGTTGAATATGGACAAGATTTTGGATATGGGGGATAGTGCATATGCACAAATTTGGTAGCAAGGTAGCTACTAAGGGAAATCAGATTGGATTCTAAGAGTTTTGTAAAGACTGGGTGTTAAGCCCCTAAATTAACTAAGTACCTAAGGTGTGAAGCCTTGTGGCACATGGAAGTAGGGCACAAAGGCACACATAGAAGTAATTCTTAGAGAGGCATGAAGTTTCGAGCCTAATTAGGATGGATTCGGGACTTAGTGATTTTTTATACAATAGGAAAAGACACACATAGGGAGAAAATGGAAAAGTGACCAGATACAGATGTGTATAAGCCATGGACACTTGCAGCTAAAGGAAAGGATATTCTAGGGCATCAATACAGTTATTATGAATGGATAAGGAGTTGAGGTTGTTAAGGATTAGCTATCACATTCATGCTAAAGGAACTTGATTGAGGGAAATGCATGGAAACATCTAGCATATTCTTAGGTAGTGGTAGAAAAATCATAAACTGATTCTTTTTGGCTTTCACAGGTAATAATGATGAGTGATTAAGAGGGAAGGTTGATGATTATTCTAGAAGAATGGGTCGATTTTATAGAGGGGAAGGAGAGATAAGTAAGGATGGATGTAGAAGTAAGAAAGGATAGGGAGTGAGATATACAATGGTATTATGTAATGTGTAATGGTGAGATCTATGATGTACAGAAAGCTCTGCTAGTGTGAACATTTCCATAAATCGAACTCTTTTGATGTAATATTGGCTACTATATTTTGGCTAATAAATATAATGAAGTGATTCTGAAACACTCATGTGATGGATCTTGATCTATGAATTTTCCTTATGTTATATGCGTGTTATGGATTTTCTTGATGTTATTTCATGGTTGATTCTACTTTCATTGAGGATATCATGTTGTTTTATGCTTGGGTACATTAGGATAGGAGTTAATGCTTACATTTTAAATTCCATGAATAGATGCATTTATTTTCTAGTTGTATTACATCCTTGTGTTAAGAAATAACATTCTCATGAAGCTTGCATAAAGGAGGGGATCATTTCTTGTACACACCTCGGGTCAGCTTCCAAGATAAACTAGATGATATGTTAGCACATTTGGGAATTTGTTGTTGAGGAAAGCAGTGATTAGAGACTACATTATAGTTCCACTTTCACGGCCTCTTTTCAAAGATCTTGTGATAATGACATGATGACAGAGCACTTGACATTGGAAAATGTTGAAGCATGGTTTAAAATCATGAAGGATGGGTTTTCTCAGAGATTTAATAATGGACCCAATTTTGATGCACATAAATGTGTAGAAGAGAATCTGTATCATGAGTTGTATGAGACCTTGTTTTTTTGCTTTCTAGTGGAGTTGTATGAATGGATTTCAGCATACAACAACATTTGTCATCTACACCCATATGGTCAAGTTGGTACTATAGACCCCGTGGAGCACTATGGACAGCATAAGATGAGTGAGTATCAAGAAGCTAAATCATTCCAATCTGACTTGGACCCATGTTGTTGACCACTGGTGGAAAAGAGTGTTGACTAGTTATACCTTGGAATATAACATTTCTACATATTCTTGTCTACAGGATGTTGATTTTTAGTTCTTGAGGGAGGCTAAAGGATCTATTTTTCTTGTTATCCCCTTAGCCATCAAGATCTTAGACATTACTTTAATTTTGGAGGCCTTTCCCATGGTCAACTAAACTTCCTCTAAGCATCGAGTGAGGAATATAGAGTGGAGAAAGATGGTGAACCTTGCAAATTAAATGGAGAGGGAACAAAGATGGCTCAAGTAAATTGAAGCTCATGAAAGGGAGTTAGGAAAAAAATGTGAAGTTGCAAGAGCAATGGAACTATGGATGTAGACGTTGTGAGAAGGAATTGAGGTTCAATAGGAGGACGTGGAACCTAAGCAATCTGTGCTACCCCATCTTGGCAAGCGTGAGAAAGAAACCCCTTCATCTTCTATTGAGATCACATCACTTGGAGGAAAAATATTTTTTGGTGTGCATCTGAATCCACCTAGTGAAAAACCCTTCATGCTTAGTTTTCTAAATCTAGAGATAAGTATTACTAACCCTATTGGTATTGGTGAAGGTAGTTGATTAGCACCTAGGAGGTATACCTTTGTATTTGGCACATTTGTGGATGCATAATCATTTCTTGGGTTTAGAGGTATATTTTTGGGAACAAAATTTGGGAAAATTATGGGTACACAAAGTTTGGGTATTACATTTGGAAGTGGCATGGGGCACACATCTGGCAGCGGTGTAATATCACAAATTGTCAGAGAACAATTTAGTGTGACAGTTGGGATACAATGCATGACAACTTCTAGACCCTTGAAAGCTAAGGGAGATGGTTCTAGTGGTTTAGGTGGAGTTAGAGGTAGCAGACCTTGTGGACCTAGTGGATTTGGAGGATATGGTAGGTCAGAAGGAACATGAACTAGTGGATCTAGTGGATCTGGTGGTGGAGATGACACTAGAGGGAATCAAGCTTATGGATCAGGCAGGCAAGCGCCTCAATCCCCTCAACAAGTATTTTCTAAAATTTATTTACATCTACCAGATTATAAAGGTGTTGAGGATGTTGCAAAAAATGTACACAAATGTGAGTTGTTATGGCGCATGAAGGGGATCACTACCTCATAATGGAGGGCAAGTCATTTTGCAATAATGTTGCAAGGTCACGCGCATAGTTGGTACTGGAAGTATGACCCCCACCAGACAGTAGTAGATTATACCATGTTATGTAATGCCTTCTTAGTTGAATTTCATTCTCTTTAGTTTTACCAAAAGAGAATTAGCACATTGAAGGAGATTCAACAAGGTATGGTAGAAAGTGTGTGAGAGTATGATGCACATTTTAAAACTCTCTTATCCAAATTGTATTATGATATTCATCCTTCTCATCATGCTCGATGGTTCTTCGGAGGACTAATAATGCCCTTCAGGATATTTCTTTTGTAAAATAATAGACCCGCACGAGGCCTTGGAGGTGCCCTACACGGTGAGGCTATGGGATGCATGGATACCGGTGTTAGTCCTTTTCTTGAAGCTCATATTATTGCCATGACAAATCATATGGAGAATTTATCTATGAACTCAGCACATTAGACTCACAGTGGCATATGGTGCATGGATTATGGGGTAGAGGGGCATACAAAGGAAAGTTTTTCTCAAAGACCGGTACGCGTGATAACAATAGACTATGAGATTTTCCATGGGGATCATGATGCAAGTAGGTTTCTACTGCTATAATGTGTGATCTATAAGAACGTGTCATGCTATTGCAATATTTTCTCCTCTACTACTCATGGCACTAAGGATTGTAGATTGATTGACTAGATACATGATTCTATTGATATTGATGTGTTCTAGACTAGCATTATAAACAATTCCAAGGATGATGATCGTCACTATGAAGAGCACATGGATGGAGCATCTCATGGGAAAGGATTTGGGGGAGGATTTAGAGGCCATGGAAATTATGAAGGCAAAAGAAGTGAATTTCCTTGTGGGACCTATTATAAGTGTGGGTCAATGGAATATCACAAGAGTGAATGCCATGACCTACTACAGTGCTCCTAGTATGGAAAGAAACAGAAGTATGAGGAGTTCCTGGAGTTATTTGATCACATGAGCTAGCAATAGTGAAAGGATAAAGGCACCGGAATGGTAATCATGAAGAAGGTCAACTCGAAATAGATGCCAATTGTTACACGTGAGTCAGAGTTAGAACCTATACTGGTGACAACGTGAGTTGAGGCTGTACACGCCATGGAAATACCAAAGCAGAGACCAATGGTCACAAGAGAAGAGGTGGTGCATAGAAATTATTTAGATCCTACTCATCAAAAAGATGTTTATCAGGAGACCATGCATGTGATTCGAACCTTACAAGGAGATATCTAATACCTAAAGGAGAATTCACAGAAATTAGAGAAAAGGAAATTTGTTGAGGCTCCATAGAAGGATCTGGATGAAGTCAAGGAAGTATGCAAAATGTTGAGGCAAGAGCATATCATACCTTTGCTATGGGAATGGTTATGGGAGAAAGTACCATGCGTTGGAGGAGAGCATGAGCAATAGGTCTTGCACATTAACCTTCCCCCTCACACCATTTATTATGATAAGGATATTACCTTTAATGTAGTAGTCAATGGATGGCTCCTAAGAAATATTCTGATATACATAGGTGTGGAGATTAATGTTCTCTCCCTAGATGCATGGAAACAGATGGGAAGGCCCCCATTACAACCATCTTCAAATGTGCTATATATTCCTAACAAGACAAAGGCAATGCCCATTGGTGTCTTGAAGGATGTTGTTATCACTATCCAAGGGGGAAAACTCACTGGAGACTTCAAAGTCTTAGTGCTAGCTGAGGTGGAAAACTTTCCAACATTACTTGGGTGCCCCTAGTGCTATAAGAATACTGCAGACCTATGGTTCAATAAGGGATATATAATTTTATAGAAAAAGGAATAATGGGTTATCATCTACTTGACCAATGGGAATTTAGCACCCTATAATGAGCCCTTGGGAGAATAAGCCTTCAACAGAATCTATTTACACTCTATTAAGGACCCTGAGGTGATACACCCCACAGAAGGAGTTATTCAATCGGAAGATAATCAATCTTTGAGTGATACTACTAGTGTAGCATGTGACAATTAAGTGCATGGGACATATGAGTTAATTGGGTGACAATTATGAGGCTTTATTACAAGGGTGATGAAGGTGTGTCTACTTAGGAATTTGAGAGGAAATAATTTTCCATGCTACATTAGGGAAGGAAACCCTGATGTTTTCCTACGAGCCATGGAATCCTAGTGGAGATACAAGATCAAAAGGTGAAGCATGCTTATCTACATGTTGTGTGGGACCGTAGTATGATGGTAAGAGACACACCAGGACAACCTTCTAGAGTAGCATAAGGTGAGGAATGCACTCTCTATTATATTCTTCTAGAGAAATGTGCCTACTAAAATTTTTGGTTATGATGGAGGGGCACCCACCTCAAAAAATGTTCAAGAATGTGAGAGAATGTGGATGGGAGGTGTAGAATATTTACCCCCTTCCCTCTATGTGCACAAATTTTATTCCACACAATAGGGTTGTGAACGTGCATGGTACATTCAATCAGAATTACACTATCAGATAGGGAACTGATGGTAGTTAATAGATGACTTGATTCAAACCTTTGAATATCAAAGTACTAAGTCATTGGTGATTGAGGCGTTGTAGGTTGTTAAGCACCTAACTATGGGAGAAAGTTCCATGGCTAAGGATAGAATTTTGGAGAACCTAATTTTGAGGCACATTTTGATGTGTAGGAACAAGTCGAACTACATCTTGAGTGTGCTTACATGGAGAAAAAGAAGGGAAAGTTGGTCTATGTGATAGATGGTGAGGAAGTCGAGAACTTAGATGGTAACGATACTATGGGTACATGCAACGTAACTAATAGTGCTAGTGAGAAAGTGTGCACCTACCATGAACCTCTCAAAATTAAGAAATCTAACATTGGCTCAAATACATAACCTAAGGAGGCTACTATCGGTGATTACTGGTCAGAAAAGGAGGTTTCAAAGATCATTGATCTATTACGTAAGTTTTAGGATTTATTTCCACGTGGGTACCATTGGCTTAAGGGAGCTCATTACTCTTTAGGAGAGATATTGATAAAACAAAAGGAGGGAGTGTGCATTATTCAGAAGAGACCTTACCGAATGAATCCAAAATTGCTTATTTGGGTCAAGGAAGAGATAGACAAGATGATCGCTTCAAGTATCATTGAAGTTGTTGAGGAATCATAATGAATAAGCCCAATGTTCATTATCATTAAAAAGGATGGAAGGATAAGGATCTATGTTGATTATAGAGATTTGAATGTGGCATGTATCATTGATCCCTTTCCAACCCCTTTTATTGAGGAGAACCTAGAAGGAGTAGCCAAGCATGAGATTTATTCATTCACATATGGTTTCTCAGGATATCATCAAGTTAGGATTGCAAAGGAGGACCAAGAAAAGAAAAAAATTCCATTGACTGGGGAATTTTTTCCTACATGGTCATGCCTTTTGGATAGAAGAACATGCATGTTAGGTTTTCGAGCATTGTGGTGTAGGCATTTCAATACTTCAGCCATAAGTTTCTTTAATTCTACCTTGATTACTAGATAGTGTATGGAGTAGTGAAGGACCATTTTGATAATCTGTAGTTGATGTTAAAGAGATGCCAACAATTGCGCATATCCCTCAATATCATGAAATGTCTCTTTGCTACTCCATTTTGAACCTTGTTGGGGCATATCATAAGTAAGGAAGGCTTACTGATCAATTCTCCCAAATTTTTCATTATTGTAGGATTGGAATAATCTATCATCCCGATTGCATTTCATGGATTCCTTGGGCATACAAGGTACTACCAAAAGTTTATTAGGGGGTATTCCAAAATCACCACACCACTGGAGGGATTGTTGAAGCATGGATGTACATACAATTGGGGAGAGACATAGTAGATTGAATTTGACACATTGAAGAATAAGCTTATCATTGTGCCCATTTTAGGATTTCATTCCTGGGATACTTCTTTCCATGTACATGTGTATGCCTTAGGGATGGCCATCGAAGCATTATTAGCACAACCTGGTGAAGGGACTATTGATCACCCTCTTTTTTATGCAATTAGGAAGTTGACACTAGTAGAGTAGAACTATAATACTACTGATTATGAGGCATTATCAATTATCTATGTGTTACGCAAATTAAAGCAGTATCTGCTAGTAACACCCTTTATATTATACAAAAACCACATGGCGTTGAAGTACTTGGTAAATAAGCTCATTTTACAAGGGTGCATATGCAGATGGGTCATATTATTTTAATAATTTGAGTTTACAGTTGTTGCAAAACTAGGTAAGAGTAACTTGGGACCTAACCATTTATCAAGAATTGACTCAGGGGATGATGCAGAAAGAATTAAGGATACAATGTTGGATGCACAACTATTTAGGTTGTAACATGCACCCTCTGAATTACAGGATATTGTTGTGTTTCTCAAAATAGGTATGGCACCAGAGGAAATGAAGAATTTTGAAATTAAAAAATTGGCTATACATGTCATGCCCTACATATTAATTGGTGGAGATTTATAAAAATTAGGTCTTGATGAGATTCTACGTCAATGTGTGTTAGAATATTAGTTTGTTGCAATCATGGAGGAAGCATATGGTGGGATTGTAGGAGGAAACTATACAGGGAATACAACCATGTGGAAGATTCTACTGGTAGGGATTTGGTGGGAAAGAATCTACCAGGCTTGTCTTGAGTTTTGCAAGGCATGTGACCATTGCTAGCACCTTGGTAAACTAGGAAGAAGAGATGAAATGTCGTTTAGACCTATAGCTAGCGCAGAACCATTTGAGAAGTGGGTGATTTATTTCATAGGATGGATTTCACCTACCGCACGAAGGACTAGTTCATGTTATATCATTACTTGCACAGATTACTTAACAAGGTGGGTGAAGGAAACACCTACCAAGGATTACACGGTGACCACATCAGTAAGATTCCTATGGGAAAATATAGTAAACAGGTACGAGTGTCCATTAAGCTTGACTAGTGACAGAGGCACACACTTTTTGAATGAGATAGTTGGGATTTTGTTAGCATATTTCATGGTGTCCCATCACAAGACCACCCCTTATCACCCTTAAGAAAATGGAACCACTGAGTCATTTAACAAGATATTGAGTCATAAGATGATGAAAAATTGTGATATGGGGAGACAATATTGGGATGAAAAAGTCACATCCATACTATGGGCTTATAGAACAACCTATAAGAGATTAAATAAGGCCATGTTGTTTCAATTTTTTTTTAGTGTGGAAGCTATTTTACCAGTATAATTTATGCTACCATATCTACAAATAACGTACGTATGATGATTAGCTAACGAGAAATCACTATACGAGCACATGGAGAAGTTAATGCAGTTAGGAAAAAGGAAATCACTTACTAGGTGGAATCAAAAGATTGAGAAGGTGTAAAAAAAATCATGCCATGATCATCATATTAAAAAATAGTTTGAGCTTGGGTAGATGGTCTTGCTTTATGAATCTAAATTTCTATGCCACCATAGGAAACTAAAAGTCCATTGGTTAAGACCATACATCATACTCATACATCCTTTATTCTTGCACATGCCAGTTACAAGTGCTTAATGGGATGAGATTATTAGGTTACTTCAATAGTATTAGGATGAATCCCTAGTATAAATAAGGCTTCTGTGTAGTCAAAAATTAGGTAGTATTTCCATTTAGATTAGATTTCCTTCTAGTACTTTTTTTCTTTTGGTTGTTTCCTTTGTCGTCAATTTCATTTTGGTTTTGTGCATTGGTGTGCCAGTAGCTAATTCAATTGTAAGAGATTCTATTCACAGGGGACCATGAATACATTTTTGAATGAGGTGAAGTAGTAGATATATTGAACACATTTGAAAAAAAATTATTCAACAGTGGACTTTTGGGAAAAACAAACGCAAAGACAGAAGAATGAGAAACATGGTGGATAAGGTGCATAAATTTGTGTGGTTATGAATTTGGGTTGAGATAATTCTAAAGACCATAAGAAGGTAAGGATCACGTGGTATAACATAAGGTAGGAAATACCATGGGGAACTACTCAGTAGACAGTGCAAAGGTTATGTACTTCAGCATGGTGATGTGCATGAAGGAGGTTTGTGGTAGTTTAGTGGTATTGGAGCACTAGAAGGTTATAGCTACAAAGTTTGAGGGGAAATTGTGGAAGTTGATTTAATTGAAATAAAATGATTTATCAAAAATATACATTAGGAAACATGGTCAGAGGAACTCTAAGTCATTGATAAAGTATAAATAAGAGGTAAGAATATTCATTTCGACTACTTTTATTTAAGAAGTGGGATGAAGATTTTATGAAGAAGAATGATGCGAAGAACTATCATGAACTAGTTGACTTGTACAATATGTAGTGTAATATTTTGGCATAGCAAGGAGGGGAGAAGACAATAGAGAAGGAAGGAGGTTGCGAGAAAGAGAAGTGGGGAAGATGTTGAGTTAGGGAAGACAAAAGAGGGGATCAACACACCTAGGGCACGAGGGAAAGGAGGAAAATAGCACCGAAGAAGGATCAAAAAAAGATACTAGTGGGGTAAAAGGATGATCCCATGGAAATTTACTTAGTAATACATAACCCTCGTGGAGTTATCAAGGAAAAAAAGAGGAGCTCGAAGCTATACAAATGCAAGATCAATGAATACAACCACAGAACATTTAATAATGAAAATTTGATGCAAGAAGACCTCATATCATACACTCTAATGGTGGACAAGCTTGGAAACCCTAAGGTCAATGACTCAGTGCAACATGAGCCGTAAAAGAGTGGAGTTTTGAATCTATGGGAGTTTTCTTTCTTTTCCAAACCTACCCCACTATTTAGGTGGTTAATGTTACAGGTGCATGAATACATCTTCTACTTCATGGGAAGAATAATGAGGATCAAAGGTAATTTGATTGAGGCAGTTATATGCATGTGGAACATTGGAGAGGATATGGAACTTGATTTATATACCACTTCCAAAATTGAGGAGTCGGCAAAGAAATTAAACTATGAGAAGGGAGGTAGGGCATAGGTAATTATAGATCTTCAAGAGATAACAGTAATATTTTCATCCCATCTCATTAGATACAAATTGGGTGCATCATAAAGGTGGATAGACATTAACCAGAGGTTCTTATACATGGCCCATAGGGTGTCCAAGAGGTCACACTACAATTTTTCCCAATTTATTACAAATGGCATTATCAAAGAGGCACAGCTAAAAAATGAGGCAGGAGTGAAGATCACATGGGGCTCCATCCTACTATTGATCATGTTCTAGGATATTGGTATCCTAAATGGACCATATGGGAACATTTTTGGTTCACCCACCCATGCACGCATCCCCTGAAGTCTAATTCGTAAAGTTCACCTATGATGGGACCATCTCGAGTGCTTACAAGGTTCAGATGAACATGTGGTTTGAGTGATTGCATGGAGATTTTTAGAATTAGTGGCGCATTCCCCATGAGTTGCCACGTGTTGTTGGGGACTAGGTAAAATTTTTCGTTACAAAATATTTTTTTCTAGAAAATTTTATAATGGCCAATCAAGAGATGGGGCCATGGTGCAAGCTCTCATTTGTTTCCACGGCCAAATATATGAGTTGCTCCATTAACTGGATCAAGGACACACAAAATTTGATTTTTGATGTAGACAAGTGGATGTTGATATCCACATGTTGCGTGTTACATACAATTATGGCACTTGATCGGCCTATATCAAATTTTTGGATTTAGACTTTCTAGACTTGCACCCCCAGGTCAGTGTTACCATCAATGGATATGTCCATCAGGTGTTCGTAAAGCTTCATCCCAAAAAGAATGGGGGAATTGAGGTGGAGGTTAGGGATTCCCCCTTTCCAAAGCTATGGGGAATGCCAACCCCACCCAAGAAATAAGTATAAGAAGAAGAAGAAGAAGATCAGGATAAAGGGAAGTTAGATACTTCTAGGAAGAGGAAGTACTACACACAACAGAATGGTAGCATGGGCACCAATAATTCAGTACAGGGTGGCACTAAGGCCTCATTACCAGGGTGTGAGGGTGAGAAGGATGGGAAGGAAGAGGAGGAAGAGAAGTAAGATCCTAAAGAAAAGAGACAGAAGACACACAACACATCAAGCCCCACAATAGGCTCAAAGGGAGGAGAGGAAGAAAACCACACCACTTTCAAGGCAGAATTAGAAGAAGAGGTAAAGGGGAAGGAAGCTGACATATAGGCCATGGATGTGGGAAAGGTACAAGAATAAGGGGAGGAATATTATTTAGGGGCATAGAAGAGTCTAGCGCATGAAGCCTCTACACCTCAGACCACCAGCCCAAGGGGAGATAAAGGGGACTCCTTTACCATAAAGTAGAATAAGTGATTCAACCCTGGGGTGAAGAAATAGAGGAAAAAGCACAAAGATACAAGGAAGAGGTGGACACCCATGTCCCCACATATGGAATTCGTGGATGACCCCACAAATGTCATGCGTGCGATATTCCAGGCCACCCTCCCACCAAAGAAACTTTATGAATGGGATTTGATGGATCAAGAATTGGGTGTGCCCAAAACTAGAAACAATTTTAGCTTGAGCATGCATCACCACTTCGAAAAGTTTGACTTTGAGTTCATTGATTATATAATAAAGACCATTCATTTGAATAGGAAGGGAGGAAAAGTATAAAAATTGGTGATCCTAACTACCTAATAGACAATCATGCATGCAATGCATTGCAGAAGATTTCTTTAGAGGTGATCCAATGTAGTTTGGATGCAGGGGCCACTTCTCAAACCCTTATCACAAAGAAGAGAAGGAAGGTGAAATAAATAGATAGATTACACTAAGGGTTAAGGGGAGAACATATTTGAACAAAGGAGGCATATGAATGAGTTGGCGCCCTCTTAAAGAGCATCTTGGTTCAATGTCTGACATTGGTGAGCCAGGCCACGACTGATTAGAGGGATGAAATGGTTTACCTCGAGGACCTCATTGGGATGTTACTCATCAACATCAAGGATGGTGCGGGCCCCACATCTACAAATCTCATAAATGGAAAAGAAGAGAACAAGGTGATCATTGATTCCCGGATCATTGAGTTGGAATAGTTTCTCTCCCAACTCAAGGAGGTAAATATACTGGAAGATAGGGGCTTCAATAGCTGTAGAAAATTCAAGCCAATCATCAACACATGTATAATAGAGGAAGAGGCAGCCCTAAAATTTATTTAGGATACCATCCCCACCAACAAGATGGAGTGTGCATAGTTGGTCGTTAACACCATGGCTCAAAAGGGGAAATTCAAGAAAAAAAATAAGAAGCTAGAATTCAAAATCAGTGAACTCCGAGACTTCATCAGTGGATGAGTTTGAGGGTTTTTGTGCTAAGTTGGGGGTGGCTATCAACATGTTGAAGGGGAGGGTGGAATAAATCATCCCTGACTAGGTGCTAAGTGTTGTGCGTGAAGTGCTAAGGAAGGCCTTATCAAAATTGAAGACCTAGGAGAAATTGAAGGATGAGATAGATGTGTAATTCCTCGAACTCCTCTAATTAGTCACATAGCATTACCTCCCCCCCATTCCTCAATTATTTATTTATATTCTCTCCCAACCACTATTCTTTATTCTTTGGAGTAGAATTTTGGTCGATAATATTTTTGTTCAGGAAGTGCGGGGGATTTCTAGAGTGGCAACCAGGTTAGTGTGAGGTGATGTTGGGCCCTAAATTAACTAAGTACCTAAGGTGTGAAGCCTTGTGACATGTGGAAGAATGGTGTAAAGGAATGCATAGAATTAATTCTTGGAGATGCATGAAGGATCGCACCTAGGAAGGATGGATTATGGACTTAGTGAGTTTTGGAAAACATGAAAAGACATGCGTAGGGAGAAAATAAAAAAGTGACCAGATACAAATGTGGATAAGCCATGGAGACTTGGAGCTAAAGGAAAGGATATTCCAGGGTATCAATATGGTTATCATGAATGGATATGGAGTTGAGGTTGGTAAGGATTAGCTGACACAAGAATGCTAAAGGAACTCAATTTAGGGAAATGCATGGTGACATCTGGCATATTCCTGGGTAGTGGTAGAGAAATCATAAACTGATTCCTTTAGGATTTCATAGGTAATAATGATGAGTGGTTAAGAGGCAATTTTGATGATTATTCTAGAAGAATGGATGGTTTTTATAGAGAGGAAGGATATATAAGTAAGGATGGATGTAGAAGTAAGAAAGGATAGGGAGTGAGAGATATAATGATATTGTGTAATTTGTAATTACAATCTCTATGATGTAAAGAAAGCTCTTCTAGTGTGAACATTTCCATGAATGGGACACTTTTGATGTAATCTTGGCTACCATATTTTGGATAATAAATATAATGAAGTGATTCTGAAACACTCATGTGATGGATCTTGATCTGTGTATTTTCCTTATGTTTATATGCGTGTTATAGGTTTTCTTGATGTTATTTCATGGTTGATTCTACTTTCATTGAGGTTATCATGTTGTTTTATGCTTGGGTGCATTATGCTAGGAGTTAATGCTTACATCTTAAATTCCATGAATGGATGCACTTATTTTCTGGTTGTATTACATCCTCATGTTAAGAAATAATGTTCTCACAAAGCTCACATAAAGGAGGGTCTCGGTTCTTGTGCACACCTTGGGTAAGATTCTAGGCTAAATTGGATTATATGCTAACGCGTTTGAGAATATTTGTATATGAAAGAAGTGATTAGAGGATACATTAGGTCACCACTCTTGAAGAACTATGGAGGGTCAAGACAAGAAATTTTTAATGTCTTAGATTGAGTACTAGGAGAATGTAGAGTTTCTTGATCTATTTCTAAGGGTTTTTGTAATGGATCTTCCATGCTTGGGATGTTTTAAATATGAGACTACTTTGATTCTAAGGATTATTTAAGTGGTTTTTTCATGTTTGTTATGTTTTGAAGGAAATAATGTTGTCTAGTCAGAACCATGAACTGAATAATAAAGTAATAAAGAAAAAATATATATTTGTTAAGAGAAACAAAACCTACACAACCATAAGAACATTTTAGATTATCTTGATTAACTTAATAAAACATGAAATGAAAAATTGTTAAAAGGGAACTAAGAAAAAGGCTAGCTAAGGTTCGTTTTAGGTTAGTTAAGGTTAGATTTCTCGATATACCCAAAGGTAAGTGAGGCCCAAGTCTATGTTGGTGTTGGTACAAAGCATGGTATTGGGGCCTACCCCCTCACTTCATGGTCCTACATCAATAATGGTTTCGGGTGCTTAGCCAATATACCACCCCTAGTTATTTATACTCAATCAAAACACTGATTTGGCTTCCCCTTTAGTGATTAAATCTAAGTAGGTATAACTCGAAAGGATTATTTAGATGTAAGTTTTCTTTTTTATGTGGTTTGGTTGTGTGTGAGGGGAATTTTTTGAATGTAATCATTTAACCCCTAATTAAATTATGTGGGAAAGAAAAATGAAGTTTCGTTTTAAGACCCAAAAGGAAAGATTGATTTTGATTATGTGTTCACTATTCCTTTTTTTTTTCTTTTTTTTGTTGAAGAAGTGACAAAAAAGTTCTCCAAGCTAAAAACATATATAATTTGAAAAGAAGGAAAATAAGAAGATATTAAATTTTAATAAAAAGCCACTAACATCCCACCAAGAATGCCAAAATGTTTGTGGTGAATTTTGGTTTGTCAATTATCTTATAAAAAACCAAAAACTCATAAGAAGGTAGGGTTTATCAGTAACACAATATCGATATGTGTGGATGTAAAAACTAATGCAAGACTTATACTTCTAGCAAATGAGAAATACCTATACACAGAAAGATAACTAGATAAGACTGATATTAGATAAGGATATGACAAGTTTCTTGACAAATTCCAATCCCAAGAACTAAATGGATTCCTTGAATGGTTTCAAATCATTTTACAATAAGGTGATCATGCTATGAAAATAATTGACAATACAAGGATAACTAAAAATACAAATGGATAAAGAGATATTGTCCCATGTGACAGGTGACCCAAGTGAGGGCTATGGCGAGATCAAATTCCAATAAGTAAACAAACTAATCTTGTTTAGTAGTGTCTTTTTCTTCCCATACTAATTCAAGTTGATCTTTGATGTGTTTAAAATTTGGTGTCAAAGATATGTTATAAAGGTTGAGTTCATGCGCAATGTCAAACTGTTCCTAGAAAAAGGGTTATTTGATGATAGGAAGTTCATATATGGTTGTAATCAAATGTGTCTGATCTAGTAAATTCATCTATAAAGAGAAATAACTTTGAAACACACAGGTTAGGTAGAAAATAGATTGATATATTTATTTTAAATATGATAAATGTGATTAAAATGACAAGGATCGCTAGCAATTCTGTATAGTCACCAAAGATTCAGATGAATCATTAGTGATTGTTATGAAAAGTATTGATTCCTTGATAGGATGAAAATTATATTAGAAATAAATGATTTGTGACTAAAATAGACTCTAATGTGATATATTAACAAGAAGAATACTAAAATGAAAGATAATAACTTACCTTTTATAGTGAATGTTTGGAAATGATATTTTAGGATTCTTACAGGGATTATGGAGCTCGTAGGGACATGAAAAGGATTTTTAGGATGCCAAGATGATCGTAGTGATGTCTCTTAGGTTACCAATGATTCAGATCTTCACTGCAGACATGAGGATCATATTTTTGCTGCAAATGTCTCCTAGATCTGTTTCAATGAGTTTGATGTTGCTTAAATAATCACCGATGACTAGTAAGAATCACTGGCAACATGGGATAAGTGGGGAAACCCACTTTGAATTTGTTTCAACTACTTCCAAAATGGTTAAATTTGGTACGGGGGTGAGTGTAGATGTTTAGGAAGAGATTAAAGATGTTAGGAGGTTGGATAGTTAGGGTTAAATGGGCTAGGATGATTTATAGGTGGTTAGAGTGGTTTAGGTGAGTAAATAAGTATTTATTAAGGGGTATAATAAAATTTACAAGGGTGAGGACATGGTTTTAGGAAATAATAATATAACTTAATGGTTTGAGTGTGAATGTTAGGAGTATGGATAAAAAATGTAGGGTACTAAAAATAGGTGTCTACACATATTTGAATGTTTTTGAGTTTTTGAACATATTTCAATGTTTTTGGATTTTTGAAACATATTTGAATGATTCTGTATTTTTAAACATATTTGAATATTTTTATATTTTTAAACATATTTGAATGGTTTTGTATTTTTAACATATTTGAGTGTTTTTTGTATATTTGAACATGTTTAATGATTTTTTTGACTCGATAAAAGGGTGCACTATCTAAACTCATGTTCAAAAAATTATAAACATTTCATTCCATTGGAATAATGTATATCATATAGTGATAGGATGTATCACTCCACTTATGACTCCACATAGCTAGGAAGATGTGAGAACTCGTCACTGAGAGCCAAGAAGGACGTAAGAATAATGAAATAGTGATATGAAAATGAAGATGATGGATTCCATGATACAAGTTGTAACAATGATCCATGTGGGAACATGTGAATCATCCCCATTCAATATGATCTTACCGATTCTAAGATGATTTCACTTCATAGGTTTTGACTCAACTTAGATCTGTTGATGGCCTACTGATTGACAAGATCTAGTTAAAGGATTCTTGTCTCTCTTAAGATGAGAAACTTCTTGGGATGTGTATGAGTAAGAACTTTTAATTCAAATTTTATGAAGGTTTTATTTTGTTCAAATTTTTTTAATTTAACCTCTACATCTTGCCTCATGCCACCAGTAAGAGGAAAGGGCTCAATAACAAAGACAAAACATAGGTGAGTAATCATACATGCCTCATTTCCTAGTCTCATACTAATAGTAAGAAGTATGGGCTCATCGTTAAATACTGTGAAGGAAAAAAGGTGTAATTATTAATATATTTTTGTATTTTAGATTGATTTTTCCTTGTATGTTTATATTGTGCTTATTGGTAAGGAAAAATTCTCCCCAAATTGTAGCCACATGTGACTATTAGGATGCAATGGTTCAACATCGTAGACTGAGATGGACATTCAAAAGGTCTTGGTAGAGAAGTTTTGTGTTTTATGTTAAATAGATAACTTGTTATAAAGGAGTTTACATTAGTAAGCTTCTAGATAAAACCATAGGTAAAAATATCTAGAATGGTTGAAACCACAACAAATATGAGACACAAAATACCCTATAGAAAAAGATTAATTTGTGTCTTATAGGTGAAGAGAGTGGAGATATGATGATGTCATGATTAAGATATATCCCAATGGATGAAAAAATTAAAATTCTTTGTACCTTATTTTCTACTTCTGATTTTAAAATAGTGCTTTAAGGAGGGGTTTAATATGGATTTTTTATTCTCTTTTTTATGTTGGATGAGGGTTGGAAATGGACTCGTCGGAAGATAGACCCATGTTTATGAATTGGGATTTTTATTGATGTATGA
Organism: Taxus chinensis; assembly: GCA_019776745.2. NCBI lineage: Eukaryota > Viridiplantae > Streptophyta > Pinopsida > Cupressales > Taxaceae > Taxus > Taxus chinensis. Next base: position 504,418,064 of record CM034152.1, on the reverse strand, counting down.
GACTTGCGTGAAAGAGGTCCAAGTCAATGGAGGGGATCAAAATATTTTAGATGAATAATTTATTGAAGGAGTCCTAGTTTACAATACTTGGGAGAAAGATACCCAAGTCAACGGAGTGAATCGAAAGATTCAGGAGTATAAATTTATGATACTTGAGTGGATGTCGTTCAAGTCAATGGAGGGAATTGAAAGACTCAATAAGTCCATATTTATGATACTTAGGTAGAGGAGGTCCAAGTTAATGGAAAGAATCGAATGATTTGATAAGTTCTACATTACGAGACTTGGGAGGAAGATGTCCAATTCAATGGTGTGAATCAAACGATTTAATGAGTCCCAGATGATGTCCAAGCCAATAGAGGGAATCAAAATATTCAATAAGTCCAAATTTATGACACCTGAGTGGATGAGTTCTAATTAAATGGAGGGAATCAAAATAATTGATGAGTTTATATTTACGAGACTTGGGCGGAAAAGGTCCAAGTCAATAGAGAAAATAAAAAAGATTCGATGAGTCCTAATTTACGAGACTTGGGCGGATGAGGTCCAATCTAATTGAGGGAATATAATGATTCAAGGAGTCCTAAAGTATGAGACTTAGGTAGATGAGGTCCAATTCAACGAGTTGAATCAAAATATTTGATGAGTCCTTATTTACTATACTTGGGAGGATGAGGTGTAATTCAATGGATGTATGATTAGATAAGTTTATTAGGAGATCAAAAAACCTATGTGATGTTAGAGGAAAAATTATGATGCAGAGAATACTTTGAAATTCATATTCACCTGTGAGTGAAAATATATGAGGAAATAATGATTGATCCCTAGATGTACATTTGAGGCCCCTTATAGGCCGTAGAGATAAAATATTCAATGTTTCTCCTTCAAGGTAGTGAATTAATTTTCTTAATGATAGATTTACAATTAAATCTTGAAATGATTATGTGAGAATAGTCCTAGGAATAGGCACCTCATATATTTTACACATGTGGATGTCTTGATACTTTGGTATCGTCAGTCAAGAGATGCCTACAGTATTAATCATTTGAGGTATCGTGGACACAGAAGGCTACATTGTCGTAAGTGTCCAAATTTTTTTTTATTTGTCTCTATAAAAATACTAGAGATGTTAGCCATAGGAGTGAGAATTGACAGGATAGAATCAAGCTCAATGATGCTTGATGATGGACCCTCTTCTTTAGATTCTTCATTTATATCATTGGGTGGAAAGGATCCTTAAATAAATCTCAAGTTCTGATTTGAAATTTGAAGGTTGTCCAAAACACATTCATTTTTTATTGAACTAATGGAAGAACATCGAGAGGGGAGATTGATTGGTTTTGGTTTAAATATCCTTTATCATTTTCACCTTGATCTTGTTGATTCTTATCCTATAAAGAATATTGGACGAAGTTTAAATCTTCTCTAGAAGTTTCACTGGCTGATGTGTCTTTGGTTTTAATAAATTCATTATCGATTTCTATAGAAATGACTCAATCGTCAATTAAGTCTTGGACATAATGACAGATACTTGAACAATTCTCAGTAGAGTGGCCTTTGATGTGGTAGTATTCCCAATATACAGATTCATTATACCACTTAGACTTAGGTTCTCCTTCATAGAAGGGTCTTGTGATTGGATATTTTATCATATTAACCTTTGCTAATTGATGAAAAACACTAGAGATACTTTCTCCAAGGGGTGAAAATTTATTTTCAAATTTATAAGAAGTAGTGTCTACAATGAATGATATGATCAAGTTAAAATCCACATTGTTCAAAGATTGACTCTATTCAGTATTTTTGTTATTTGTATTGTGTTTAGGGAATGGATTAAAAAACAGTTTTAGATTATCATTGGGTGTTTTTTTTAGTATTAGATCTTCGATCACTCTGTTTCCATTATCAATGAGGTATTGGATGTAGTTTCAAATTTACCTGCAGCTATTTGTTTGATGACCATAAATGTGATGAAAATTATAATAGGTGTTAGGTTGATACCAAGATGGCTTAGGTTTCCCTTCGGAAAAGGGTTGTGTGACAGAGGGAGTGACCATATTGGCACTTGGTAATTGGTGTAAGACACTTGAAAGAGATTCTCTCAAATATGTATATTATCATTGTTTGTAATCAATAGGAGGAGTTTCTCTTCTTTTAATGGTTATGGCTTGTCTATAATTATTGTATTTTGATTGATTATTGTGTATGTTTTACAAATTGTGATTATCCATGACACCGTCATTGACAATATTGCAGTTACAAATAATGTGGCTAGGTTTATCTTGTTGAACATTATTAATGTTATTATTTTGTTCAATATTTTTGGAATGAGGCTTGATCAATCCTTTAACAATGAGGGCCTTTTTCAATTTGGATTTCTTTCTCAATAAATTCCTCAAAACTATTGAGGTAGTGTATTTGCATGTGAAAGGACAACTCATTGTTAAGGTTCGGTATAAATATATTAAACAGTTGTTTTCAGGGATTGAACATGGGAACTTACTTGTGATTCCTTTCCATCATTTTAAGAATTGTGTAAATTTTTCATTTGATCATTGTTTTGTGTTGCAAAAATCCATCATGGTGATCTCATAGTCTAGGTTGAAGGAAAATTGTTTGACAAACTTCTCCAAGAGGTCCAAAAAAGTGGTTATTGATCCCTTTGGAAGGTGTAAGAACCAATCCAAATCTTGTCCTCCTAGACTTCTAGGGAATAGCTGGAATAGAAAGATATCATTGTATGTCACTTCTTGGCATGCCATGAAAAATTCCCTAATATGCTCTTGTGGATCATTTTTTCCCTTGTATTTGTCAAATTTGGGTGTCTCAAAAGATTTTGGGAAGGGTATGTGTAGGATGTCCTTATCAAAGGGGTAAGGACATAATTCATCAAATTTGATTTTTTTTTTTTTTTTTGCATTCGTGAAATTGTGTCTGTCTTCATTTTCCAATCTCGAGCAAAATGGAGAATTAGTTTTTGGGATAGCTGATGGGTTATCTTTGTTTAGATTGTTGTTCTCTTTGTTTTTCCCAACATCATTTTTAGATGTGTCGTCACTTTTTTGTTTTAAATATCTATCAGTGGTGTCGTTAGTGACTTTATAGGATATCAAAGCCAATTATTTTACTATTACATTGATTTGATCAATCAAAGCTTGATTGGACTTGGGGGCCGAAGCACTAGATTGTCTTTTGTCATTACTACTCATTTTACTTGGTCCAATATTATTATTGTTATTATTTTCAAGTTGTGTGCCCTTAGATGATTTGGGTTAACCTTGTAAGGTTTAAAAAATGTCATCATCTAAGTTTGGGGGTAGTTTTTCTCACATCTTGAGGAGACGAAGAAGGAAGTGGTCTTTATTTTTTCATAAAAGGGCTTCTATGGAAAGATTTTCTAATTGGTTTTCTTCCTCTTTGTCAGAGCTAATATGGAAAGGATTTCCATCTTGTCATCTGAAAGGACTATAATCATGGTGTTTTAGTCCCACCATTTTTTAAAGAGGGGAGGACCAAAGAAAGGTGTGATAGAAAACTCAACCCTTAGAAAATTGAATGCTAAGATGGAAGAGGGGAAAAGGTTTGAATGCTCGACCCTAACAAAATGAGTACTAAGAAGGAATAGGCTAAAAGTGTTAATTTCCCAAATCTTAACAAAATGAGTGTCAAGATAGAAGGGACATAACAATAGAAGGGAAGCACTCAAATAACAACAATGTGAATGCTTAAACAAGAAGTGAATAAATAATGATCAAATAGCTCAAATATCAACAAATTGAATTATGAAGATAAGAGACAAAGGGGTAATTTATTAGTTATCTCAACTTGTAAAAAAGTGAATGTTTAGGAGAGAGGAGTGTAGAATATAAAGATGTTTAAAACTAAACAAAGTGAATGTAAATTTTATAGAAGTAGAATGGTTGAGTGTTTATAGTTCAACAACGTAAATGTTAAACTCAAGACTTAGGGATATTATAGATCAATGTGATCATGATTGTGCTTGATAATGATAAAGTGAGTATCAATATGTCAAGAATTAGGTGGAAAAGTGATCATGTTTGAGTTTAGATATGGATCTCTACGACTCAAGACTTAACTTTGATTACAATTTGGAAAGTGGACGAGATAGAAAGTGTGTATGACAAGAGAGGAACAAAAACTTTGCAGCATGTAAGAAAGATGAGGATGATGTTTATGGAAGGTGGGCCTCTAACATAGATTTTCTTGGTCAAGGTGTGGCTTCCTAGAATAAATTTCTCTCCCTAAATGTCAAGAAAATATCCGAGTGTGATACTATTGTTATTTTTCATCTTTGCTTTAACCCCTTAATATGATAAGTCATATTTTAATCCACTCAAAGGATCAATATGGGGCCATCACTATGGATATATTTGACTCTAATCTCTCACAAAAGGTGTACTATTCATATGCATGGGGGTTACCATTTCGTCAGCCAGTTCACTCAAGGCATTGACTACTTTTGGGTTCCTTTAGTACTTCTCAATCAAGAGTTTCTGGCACCTGACCATGTAATTCCCATAATTACAACAATATCATGGAATAATCTTGTCACAAAAATTTAATTAAAATATTCTTATAAAAATTGTTGTAAAAAGGGTGATAAAGGGGTTTTCTTGAATCAATGACCAATAGAAACCTATAGTTAGTCATTTTAAGAACAACTTTTGTAAGAAAGGTCATGTAAACAAGCTTTTAGAAGTTTTCCCTGAGGTAGAAAAAAGATAAAACAAGGGAAAACAAAAAAATCATGTTTCTGATTCTCAAGATCACTTATAAAAAGCATGAGAGAAGAGCATACACATGAAGTTGTTATGATTAGACAAAAATGGAAGCTAATGATAAAATAAGTACTTAAATTAATTATCTACAATAATCTTGCAAGAAATCAGTCAGAAATAACTCTAAAATAGAGGTTAGAATGCATAAAATTAAAAAACAAAGTGAGGGCATGCTAGCGCATGCAAAAAGAGACACAAGTGCATACAATAAAATGTAAGCACATGTAATATAAAAAAGATGTAACATCCTCATTTTTATACATTAGAACATGTAAAAAAAAATTTGACAAATGCTTCCTGGTTCTAAATACATAATTTAGAACTCACAAATCAAAAACAACCATTCTCATAACAGATAACCATATGCAGCGGTAATGACTCGGAGTACCTCCGATCTATTCATTCCATGACTCGGTAATCTACCGATCTATTCATGAGTATTAAGAGTTGGCGTTTTTATTTAACACATCACTCTTGTGGTTCTCTTCCCTAATATGGGATTCAGAATGCTTTGTCTAAGGAACCTATCTGAATAATTGTTACCATTATTCATCAGCATCTCATCCCTTATACTAGGTGACTTAGGACAACGCAATCAGTAGCTTGCGATACTTTGGCCAAATATTTGAAACATACTACTTATGTCTCATATTCCTTGACAGCATACTTGTCAATCTAGAATATGTCCTTCACCCCATTCCTATGTTATGTAGAATGTCTTATACTGACTTCTGTCAGACTCTCCTGTCCCAAGTTATTCACTCAGGAATGGATTAGTAAGATGACGATGTTATAGGGATGCTCCTGCAAGGACTAGGGATACCCTGACATACTGGGTCAACCCTAGTTAATCTAGTGTGTCAAGATACCCCGAGTCTCCTAGGGCATCCTTATAACGTGACCACATTCCTAATCAGTCCCAGAGTAACTTGTTCCAGTTTAAGGTGTAAATCTTAACAATCAATGCAAAGGGTGTCGTCAAAAGTCACCTGCATTGTTGTATCTTCGAGAAGATCCTAATCTTCTCGAAGGTACAACCCTGTAGTTGACTTCTGCCATCAACCTTTAAATCTGCCTCGAAAAGATCTACTTATTAATAAGTGTTACACACGTTGAGTTAAAATTATACTAAAAGACGCTCCCTTAAGGTTAGTCTTTCCTAATCCCTGGGTCCCTCACCTTAGAATTACCTTTCAAGGTAAAACCCATTACACAAGAGAAGTTATTAAGAATTGAGGTCCCTTCAAGGAGTTCATAGAATATACATAATTCTAAATCAACGAAATTGGACAATAACCCTCAACCTTCACATGAGATTGCTAACCAAACCCTTTTTAGGTTTATATCAGTTCTCTTAATTGAATTTTATATCTTACTTATTAGTATCGAGATATAGTGATTAAGAATCCAATTAAACATTGTCTTGACTTAGATCAAGACTAGGAAGTAATAATTTATTCAGCTCGTTTAGCTTCCTACTCAGGTTTATTTTAACCCTAGCTTCCAGAAAGACAGTGATCTAAATTCCAATTTAGCTTTAGATAGAACATATTAGAACTACTAAACAATCATAAGTATTCAGTCACATAATCTTGCAAGTTTACTTAGATAATCACAAAAGTATCCACTTTATACAATAATAATAATTCTCTCAAGATCATTCGGACCAAAGAAGGTCAAACCATCAAGATACGAATACAAACACATAAGTAACAAATATCTCTTTTCATTCCTTTCAAGCTAATCAAATACATTTTATGCATTCAGCATACTTGACACAATACTCAAGAGCAAAATAACATATTTCTTCAAGAAGTACATTCAGAGAATCAAGCTGTAATTCATCATAAAACCAAATTAAACAATCTGAACATCATATCAGATCTGCGTGCCTTTACCACTTACAGCAATCATCTACAAAAATTGTCAACACGGGTCAATTCGATGAACTGAGCATGATAAGCACTAATTCTTAAAACAATTGCAATCCACCAATTGTTTTCATTAAACAACCTGTTTAAATGAAATCATTTCACCAAACATGTAAATATATTCAAACTATGCTCTTTTGTAATTCAAACATGACTATAAACACGTAACTCATATTATAGTTACTAAATAGTCCTAGATACTTTTCAGATATTTCTTCATAAATGTATGTGACCAAGGAGAATAATTGTATCCAAAACAACTATCCATCTGAATCCCAAGGACAGCAAACATCAGACAGGTCATTATATTCAACATAATAAAATGAATATCATAACAATTCATGAATCCATCAGTATGTTAAAACAAATCCAATAGTTAGATAAAAATATATCAACATATACTTTATAGCAGAAGAGAAAGAAACCGAGACATTCAGATGTCCCTTCCAAACATGCTCATGACTGTACCATCCACTTAAGAGTAACGCAATCACATTATATGTCTGTGACTAAGCCATTCGAGACCACAGGAAGAATTACAGTCCGTCAAAATACACATATAAAAATTGCCTATAACTTACTGAACAACACAGTAGCTCTCGTGACAAGGCAGTGATGAATAATCCATCAAATAGACCCCACATAACCTTCCATATTATTCAACAAATGAGAAAATATCCAACGCCATCGCTTGTCATGGTAAAGTTAATAGCTCTTTACTTCAGTCAAGCACACGACTAGATAATCATGAAAACAGAAGACGTAATCATGCACAAACACAAGAGCAATCCCACTGAGTCGAAACACTCAGCAATATACCGCTTAATCTAATCCCTACTAACACAGCAAGGACTTAAATCCAAGGCCGAAATCAAAAGAACAACCTCTTTATCACAGTCAAACAAGGGGCTAGATAACATTAAAACAAATGATGTTCCATATGCATATAAAGTGACATTCATACTGAATCAAACACAAACATGCATAGCCTCATTCAACTGAAACAAATCCTTACGATAAAACAGCCATGACTTCTATTGGAAGCCGTTTTCAAGAAAAATAATCACAACAAGGTCTTCACAGAAGCCGAATCCCATTTCAGTATTTTCCTCAAAGTTTCATTCTAAGTCAAGCTACTACAGATACAACAGGGTCTCAACCCGAGTAAGGTTTGTAAACAAAACCTTTCCATTAATTTCCACGGAAGCGAACAGACAGGAACACATGAATGCTAAGAAGGAGTCAGAAGGATATGCATACACAGTGAGGGTTTTAATCGAGATTCACGCCAACTCGCAACATATCGAGATCTCCAACAGTATCACATACAACTAGTGCTCATAACAAAGCTTCGATTAGAGTTAATTTCATGCGACAACAGTTCAAGAATCCTAATAATGCTCACACCAAAAATTCTACAAAAGTCATAACTCAAGATACATATCAAGGATTCCAACTGAACCAATATCTGCGATATTCACTGCTAAGCCACAGTAATCAAAACAAAGTGAAAGAAATAGATATACCAGATACTTTTCCAAGGCTCCAACTGAGTCTAAACTAACAAGTATTCTCATTAATAGCTTCTACAGAAGTCAAAATACTATCTACACTAGGATTCCAATGGAATTCAATAACAAATAGTATTCACGGCAATACTTCTACAGAAACCAAAACATATTTTCATTTCAAGAAGTCCAACAGCTACAATAACATATATTACCCACGAAAAATCTTATAAAAATTTGAAATATACTGTACATTCAAGAAATCCAACAGTATCATTTTCAATAAGAGAAAACAGTAAGGTATAGACTGAAGTCTAAATCAAACAAGAAAACAATTCATGGACTTCCACAGAGCCGAATTCGTATATTATCTATGCAAGCATTTCTACAAAATCAAACTGAAATGCAAAACACAGCAGGATAGTGCAACTATTCGAAACATAATGCACACCCATCAAGAGTTCATTGAAAAATCAAGCCAGTAAAAAGATACAGCAACTAAATCACACAAAGCTACCATAAAAACCAACTGATCCCAAAAATCATCTGAATAGAGTTTTTCTAATGAAATCATTAGAAAGAAAGAAATATTTTTAAAAGTTAGGGCCTAACATGCCTAGTAATGTTGCTTAAAAATCTGAAGAAGACCACTGAAAGAGCTCAAGCCTTCTTCTCTTTTTCCACGTTATATTCAACAACAATAATTTTTTATTTCCATGCCTTATAAACTTTCCTTGACAGACAAAAGAGCGAGTTACACTCATATTTGCCATGCAACACCAAGTAGATTGGTGCGAAGAACCAGTGATCAAACAGAGAGAAAACTTGAGCTCATGAAAAACCAAACAAACTACCAGTTTTCCATTTTACATGTCTTCCCAAGAAATCCGAGCTCGAAGACCAAGTTCATTAATTATATTAACTCCAAAATTCCTGCTCAATCTCCATTGCCACCGACCGCCATAGTTGGCGATGGACAAATGCAAGTCAAAGACCATTTCTAACTTTGGCGACTCTGCCACATCGGCTTTCACTAGCCATTGAAACCTCCGCTAATTCCTTGTCCTTCATACTTATCCATCCCATTTAATGCCATAGAAACTACCGCCCATGGCTCGCACCCCTTCATAGGTCCCCTTCCTCCACTAACATTTGTTAGGTTAAAAGCATAGGTTAGGATTTAAGATGATACTTAGTCTAACCTCCTTAGCGCTAGGTTGCTAACTTAGAACATTTAGCTTATAGCTTAGGCCTAGGTTAGATTGACACTAATCTAATCCCATAGGTTATATTTTAGGTTTAGGTTATTAACCTTAATAAGTCTAGTTTAGGTCTAACATTTAGAATGTTCAGAATAAGAACCTACAGACATACATTCACGAAAAGCATTCACTCCAGCACTACCAATAGGCTAGTTGAATAAATGTATCTGAATTTATTACCTGGCCCATGATCAAGACCTTCCTGAATATTAAGATATCGGGAACCAATTCATTTAACACGATCAGCCTGAGTTAGACTCTGGAATATCTTATTCAATGCATTCAGATCTTGCAACCTGCGTAAGGTCTATAATTTTTGTTCATCCCGAATAAACTTAAAGCATCTCTTGGATCAATGCCACTGATCCAAGGCTAATTCTTATAGATGGATAAATCCACAATACATTCTGAGATCAGATTAAACTCAGGTGCAAAACTGAAAGAAATAAAAGAGTCCAATCATATTCTGACTCAGTCAAAGATCTTCAATTGCAAAGAAGATATAGTACATATCAAGCATGACTTCACAATCAAAGGAACACATCCTTTTACAGAAGAAATCATATATCAACACTTGAATGCTCAGGAGGAAGTAACAATAGTTCAGAGTGTTACATGCTTCCCTCCTAAAAGATTCATCATCCTGATGATTACATATTCGATTAACCTTCAGGTCAACCAATTTATTAGCTCACAAAATAATGCGACTATTTCCAACTTGAATAGTTCCAGAAATCAATGTCACAACACATTTTATTCAGCCTGAATAATGTTTTCCTCCATCTAGCTTTTATATAAAATTGAAAAAGATAAGTTCATAAAAGAAATGTTTGGTCAACAGATTTCATTCTATTGAAAAAGAAAAGGAAAAGAAATTTTCATCTCTTCCATATTTTCCCAAGTTGCACTTTCTTCGTTAAACTAGTCCCACTGGACCTTACATTGTTGTATTTCACGATTTCTCAAATGCAATTGGTGAGTTTCCAGCACTCGTGTGGGTTTAACCACGATTATTCCTGGGTCTTGGACCTGTAAGGAATTCCAATTTAAAACATGTGACAGATCTGAAACGTATTTCTTAAGTAAAGAAATATGGAAAACATAATGCATGCGAGATAAAGCAGGTGGTAATGCTAATCGATAAGCTATAGGATTGATTATTTCGACAATTTCGAAAGGTCCCACATAACGAGGGTGGCAGCTTGGTAGCCTTGCCAAAAGTTATAGAACTCTTTTTGGGTTTAACACAAAGAAAAACCTTCTCACCAAGCTCAAACCTTTGATTAACCCGCTTAAGGTCAACATAGCTCTTTTGCCTATCTGTTGCTTCCTTTAATCGTTCACGAATCAACTTAACTTGCTATTCCATTTCAGTGAGGATCTCTGGTCCAATTACCACTCTATCCTCAACACTATCTCAGCTAACAAGGGTTCTGCACTTCCTTCCTTAAAGTGCTTCAAATGGTGCCATTTTAAGAGACGAGTGATAAGTGTTGTTGTATGTGAATTCAACTAATGGAAGATACTCTTCCCATTTATACTGTTGATCCATACAATACATTCGCAACATGTCTTCCAACACTTGATTTACCCTCTTAGTTTGTCCATCCGTTTCCGGATGATATGCAGAACTGAAGTTTAGTTTCGTTCCAAGAGTTGTATTAAGCATTTACCAAAACCTTGACGTCATTCTAGGATCCCTGTCAGATATAATCAATTCTAGTACACCATGCAATCTGAAAATTTCATGTACGAATCTTTTGGCCAGCACTGGTGAATCATCCTTTAGATTTCCAATGATGAAATGAGCTACGTTAGTTAGTTTATCTACAACTACCAGGATAACATCATGTTTATTCCTAGACATGAGTAACCCTTGTACAAATTCCATGCTTATTACTTGCCATTTGTACTGCGGTATGCTATGAGGATATAACAGTCTAGCAGGATGCATGTGTTCTACCTTAACCTGCTGACATTCCAGACAATGAGTTACAAATTCAATGACATCCTTTTTCATACCTTTCCAATGTTGTTTCAGATCAGAAAGAATTTTTGTAATACCCGGGTGTCCAGAGAAAGGAATAATTATGAAATTCAACTAACAACTTATTTCTCAAATCGTTCAGCATAGGTACGTATACCCTGTTTTCATAACGCAAGATTCCTTCATTATCAAAATGAAAACCTTTGTACCTTTCATCATTAGGTTCTATAGCAAGTGTTGCTTTTACTTGCTGAAAGTAAATATCAGATTCTGAGGCACTTTTTACCTCATCCTTAAACTGAGTTCTTAATGTTATAAGAGTAGAAATGTGCCTCCTACGACTTAGAGCATCTGCTACTCTATTCTCCTTCCCTTTGATGTAGCTAATATCAAAATCATATTGTGATAAAAATTCTAACCACCTTCTCTGTCTGGCATTTAGATTAGGCTGAGTGAAAATATATTTCAGTCCTAAGTGATCAGTTTTAAACTCAAAAGGTTTCCCAAGTAAATAGTGTCTCCAGACTTGAAGCGCATGAACAATGGCAGCAAGCTCCAAATCATGAGGAGCATAATTCAGCTCATGTAACTTAAGTTTTCTACTTTCCTATGCTATGACTTGATCATTTTGTAACAAAACACCTCCAAGGCCTTCCCCAGAAGCATCCGTTACAACAGTAAAGCTCCCATTAGGGTCTGGTACAGCTAATATAGGTGCAGAAGTCAACTGGCTTTTTAGACTTTTGAAAGCCGCTTCACACTTATCATTCCAAATAAATTTCTTATCCTTCTTCTGTAATGAAGTTATCAGTGTAGCTACTTTAGAAAAATCCTTAACAAATTTTCTATAGATAACCCACAAGACCCATGAAGCTTCTTACTTCGTGCACATTCTTTGGTGCACGCCACTCAGTTATTGCCACTATTTTTGAAGGATCTACAATAATTCCTTCCTTGCTAATGACATGACCCAAATAGTGAACTTCTGAATCAAACAAAGAACATTTGGATAACTTACCATACAACTTTCTTCTTCTCAAAATCTGCAAAACTATCTTCAAATGCTCATTGTGCTCCTCAACACTTTTAGAATAAATGAGAATATCGTCCAAGAATACAAGTACAAACTTGTCCAAATATTCTTGAAAAATATTATTCATTAAGTTCATAAAAACTACGGGTGCATTAGTTAATCCAAAGGGTAGAACCGTGAATTCATAATGTCTATACCTTGTTCAGAAAGTTGTTTTATGAATATCTTCTTCTCTAATCCTTAACTGATGATAACCAGATCAAAGATCTATCTTAGAATAAACCGCTGCCCCACGCATCTAATCAAATAAATCGTCAATCCTTGGAAGTGGGTATCTGTTCTTGATTGTTGCTTTATTCAACATCCGATAATCAATACACAACCTAAGTGTTCCATCCTTCTTTTTCACAAATATTACAGGCACTCCCCAAGGTGAAACACTTGGTCTAATCAAACCTTTAGAGAAAACTTCTTGCAATTGTACCTTAAGCTCGACTAACTCCGTAGTAGTCATCTGATAAGGTGCTTTGGAAATAGGTTCAGTTCCTGGTTTGATTTTGATGGTGAAGTCGAATTCCCTCTTGGGTGGTAACCCTAGTAATTCCTCCAGAAAAACATCCCTGAAAATTTGTAGTAGAGGAAATCATTTCATGGAATCACCATCTTCTTCTGAAAATTCAGATATCTTTACTTCATAAAGGTACATCCTTTGTTTTTAGCCTTTTTAAGCTGCATAGCTGACAGTTTTCTAACTGAAATTTCCCATTCAACCCCTTGAATCTCCGTTGTTTCCAACTGATCATCTAAACATCTTATATTCTTTTCATAGCAGTCTACTTTTGCTTTATGTTCAGCTAACCAATTGACACCAATGACAATGTTGTAAGACCCCAAAGGTGTAACATAGAGGTCAACTTCCGTGGAAAAGTTAGGTAACTCAAGGACTACCCCAAAAAGACTCATACTCACTGTATAAACAGAGTTATTACCATACTGTACAGTCCAAGATTTATCCATTTTTTCCAGCTTTTCTCTTAAGTTTAGAAGCAAGTTTATTAGAAATAAAACATTCAGTAGCTCCTGTATCAAAAAGAATAGTGACAGGTATGCCAAATAACTTACCTGGAACTTCTATAGGTGTCACTTGCTTTTCAGCTTGCTTGTCTGCTACTGTAGCATGTATCTTATGCTGCTGATTATGATCATCCTTCTTCAAAGGGCACTGATTTGTATAGTGGTCTTTGCCACAATTGTAGCAGCCTCCTACAGGTCCCTTTTTAGGCTCAAAATAACCTCGAGTCTTGTAATTATCACGTTGTCCTCCATAGGGATTCTGCCCATTGTTATAATTTTTGGCAAAATTATCCCTTACATTTCCAGTAGGCTTATTTGCTACTACTTTCTTACTATTATCCCCTGGAAACTTACTTTTGTTTCCAAACTTTTTCCATGGTCCCTTTTTGGGTGCAAGAGAGGTTGAAGAAGGGTTTGCAATCTTCTTCCACACTTCCTCTTTATGGGCAGAAATAGCCTTTAATTTCTGTTCTTGTCTTATGGCCTTTTCAACAACTCCTTCCATAGTGGTTGGACTGTGAACATCAACCTCTCCCCCTATCACGGGATTCAATCCCATGATGAATTTCTGTATTCTGAACTTCTCGTCAGTTTGATACTGCGGTACATACTTAAGGAGTTTTGTAAACCACTCCCAGTATTCAGGTACCATTAGCTTCCCTTGAGCTAAGTTCTGGAATTCTGTTATTTTCTGATCATAGAAAAGTTGTGGCAGCCATCGTTGTCTAAAATAGCCTTTAAATTGATCCCAAGTAATATTGGTCTCATCAATATTTAGCTCAGCTTTACGGCTATCCCACCACAAAGATGCTTCGTGGGAAAGCTGATAGGCTCCCCAAATAGCTTTGGTTTCCTCTGAGAAGTTTCTTATTGCAAAGTACTTCTCCATTTCGCTGAGCCAGTTCTCAGCTCCATCTCCTAATGTGGTGCCATCATACTTAGGTGGGATTATCCTTTTTATATCATTAGTGAGTTCTGCTACCAACCTAGCCTTTTTGTTTTCTGGTTGAACAGGTGTATTTCCAGCATTAATATCAACACCCAAATCGGGGTTGTCCTCAGGAGGTTCTTGATTGTTATTACCAGCTTCTTCATCCTCCTCATTTCCCATCACCTGCTGTTCAAGTACAGCTAAACGATCTCTTGTGTCCAACAGGGCAGCAAGGATCTCATCAAGTTTTTGGGTTGTTGCCACCCCTCCTTCAGGTGGAGCATTATTCGCAACATTCCCCATTGTTCTAACCATTTTTTGTTACAAGAAAATTTAGGTTTTTATCAAATTATGGACACAATAGGTCCAAGAGCTGCAACCTTCAGCTCTGATACCAAGATGTAACATCCTCATTTTTATACATTAGAACAAGTAATTTTATTTTTAATTTGACAAATGCTTCCTAGTTCTAAATACATAATTTAGAACTCACAAATAAAAAACAACCATTATCATAACAGATAACCATATGCAGCTGTAATGACTCGGAGCACCTCCAATCTATTCATTCCATGACTCGGTAATCTACCGATCTATTCATGAGTATTAAGAGTTGGCATTTTTATTTAACACATCACTCTTGCGGTTCTCTTCCCTAATCTGGGATTCAGAATGCTCTGTCTAAGGAACCTATCTGAATAATTGTTACCATTATTCATCGGCATCTCATCCCTTAGACTAGGTGACTTAGGACAACACAATCAGCAGCTTGCGATACTTTGGCCAAATATTTGAAACATACTTCTTATGTCTTGTATTCCTTGACGGCATACTCGTCAATCTAGAATACGTCCTTCACCCCATTCCTATGTTATGTAGAATGTCTTATACTGACTTCTGTCAGTATCTCCTGCCCCAAGTTATTCACTCAGGAACGGATTAGTAAGATGACGATGTTATAGGGATGCTCCCAAGGACTAGGGATACGCTGACATACTGGGTCAACCCTAGTTAATCTAGTGTGTCAAGATACCCCGAGTCTCCTAGGGCATCCTTATAACGTGACCACATTCCTAATCAGTCCCAGAGTAACTTGTTCCAGTTTAAGGTGTAAATCTTAACAATCAATGCAAAGGGTGTCATCAAAAGTCACCTGCATTGTTGTATCTTTGAGAAGATCCTAATCTTCTTGAAGGTACAACCCTGCAGTTGACTTGTGCCGTCAACCTTTAAATCCACCTCAAAAAGATCTACTTATTAATAAGTGTTACACACATTGAGTTAAAATTATACTAAAAGACACTCCCTTAAGGTTAGTCTTTCCCAATCCCTGGGTCCCTCACCTTAGAATTACCTTTCAAGGTAAAACCCATTACACAAGAGAAGTTATTAAGACTTGAGGTCCCTTCAAGGAGTTCATAGAATATACATAATTCTAAATCAACGAAATTGGACAATAACCCTCAACCTTCACATGAGATTGCTAACCAAACCCTTTTTAGGTTTATATCAGTTCTCTTAACTAAATTTTATATCTTACTTATTAGTATCGAGATATAGTGATTAAGAATCCAATTAAACGTTGTCTTGACTTAGATCAAGACTAGGAAGTAATAATTTATTCAGCTCGTTTAGCTTCCTGCTCAGGTTTATTTTAACCCTAGCTTCCAGAAAGACAGTGATCTAAATTCCAATTTAGCTTTAGATAGAACATACTAGAACTACTAAACAATCATAAGTATTCAGTCACATAATCTTGCAAGTTTACTTAGATAATCACCAAAGTCTCCACTTTATACAATAATAATAATGCTCTCAAGATCATTCGAACTGAAGAAGGTCAAACCATCAAGATACGAATACAAACACATAAGTAACAAATATCTCTTTTCATTCCTTTCAAGCTAATCAAATACATTTTATGCATTCAACATACTTGATACAATACTCAACAGCAAAAGAACATCTTTCTTCAAGTAGTACATTCAGAGAATCAAGCTGTAATTCATCATAAAACCAAATTAAACAATCTGAACATCATATCAGATCTGCGTGCCTTTACCACTTACAGCAATCATCTGCAAAAATTGTCAACACGGGTCAGTTCGATGAACTGAGCATGATAAGCACTAATTCTTAAAACAATTGCAATCCACCAATTGTTTTCATTAAATAACCTATTTAAATGAAATCATTTCACCAAACATGTAAACATATTCAAACTATGCTCTTTTGTAATTCAAACATGACTATAAACACGTAACTCATATTATAGTTACTAAATAGTCCTAGATACTTTTCAGATATTTCTTCATAAATGTATGTGACCAAGGAGAACAATTGTATCCAAAACAACTATCCATCTGAATCCCAAGGACAGCAAACATCAGACAGGTCATTATATTCAACATAATAAAATGAATATCATAACAATTCATGAATCCATCAGTATGTTAAAACAAATACAACAGTTAGATAAAAATATATCAACATATACTTTACAGCAGAAGAGAAAGAAACCGAGACATTCAGATGTCCCTTCCAAACATGCTCATGACTGTACCATCCACTTAAGAGTAATGCAATCACATTATACACCTGTGACTAAGCCAGTCGAGACCACAGGAAGAATTACAGTCCGTCAAAATACACATATAAAAATTCCCTATAACTTACTGAACAACACAGTAGCTCTCGTGACAAGGCAGTGATGAATAATCCATCAAATAGACCCCACATAACCTTCCATATTATTCAACAAATGAGAAAATATCCAACGCCATCGCTTGTCAAGGTATAGTTAATAGCTCTTTACTTCAGTCAAGCACACGACTAGATAATCATGATAACAGAAGACGTAGTCATGCACAAACACAAGAGCAATCCCACTGAGTCGAAACACTCAGCAACATACAGCTCAATCTAATCCCTACTAACACAGCAAGGACTTAAATCCAAGGCCAAAATCAAAAGAACGACCTCTTTATCATAGTCAAACAAAAGGGCTAGATAACATTAAAACAAATGATGTTCCATATGCATATAAAGTGACATTCATACTGAATCAAACACAAACATGCATAGCCTCATTCAACTGAAACAAATCCTTACGATAAAATAGCCATGACTTCTATTGGAAGCCATTTTCAAGAAAAATAATCACAACAAGGTATTCACAGAAGCCGAATCCCATTTCAGTATTTTCCTCAAAGTTTCATTCTAAGTCAAGCTACTATGGATACAACAGGGTCTCAACCCGAGTAAGGTTTGTAAAGAAAACCTTTCCATTAATTTCCATGGAAGCGAACAGACAGGAACACAAGAATGCTAAAAAGGAGTCATAACAATATGCATACATAGTGAGGGTTTTAATCGAGATTCACGCTAACTAGCAACATATCAAGATCTCCAACAGTATCACATACAACTAGTGCTCATAACAAAGCTTCGATTAGAGTTAATTTCATGCGACAAAAGTTCAAGAATCCTTATAATGCTCACACCAAAACTTCTACAAAAGTCGTAACTCAAGATACATATCAAGGATTCCAACTGAACTAATATCTGCGATATTCACTACTAAGCCACAGTAATCAAAACAAAGCGACAGAAATAGATATACCAGATACTTTTCCAGGGCTCCAACTGAGTCTAAACTAACAAGTATTCTCATTCATAGCTTCTACAGAAGTCAAAAATACTATCTACTCAAGGATTCCAACGGAATTCAATAACAAATAGTATTCACGGCGATACTTCTTCAGAAACCAAAACATATTTTCATTTCAAGAAATCCAATAGCAACAATAACATATAATACTCACGACAAATCTTATAAAAATTTAGAATATACTGTACATTCAAGAAATCCAACAATATCATTTTCAATAAGAGAAAACAGCAAGGTATAGACTGAAGTCTAAATCAAACAAGAAAACAATTCATGGACTTCCACAGAGCTGAATTCGTATATTATCTATGCAAGCATTTCTACAAAATCTAACCAAAATGCAAAACACAGCAGGATAGTGCAACCGTTCGAAACATAATGCACACCCATCAAGGGTTCACTGAAAAATCAAGCTAGTAAAAAGATACAGCAACTAAATCACAGAAAGCTACCATAAAAACCAACTGATCCCAAAAATCATCTAAACAGAGTTATTCTAATGAAATCATTAGAAAGAAAGCAAGATTTTTAAAAGTTAGGGCCTAACATGCCTGGTAATGTTGCTTAAAAAT
This sequence comes from Taxus chinensis, assembly GCA_019776745.2. Lineage (NCBI taxonomy): Eukaryota > Viridiplantae > Streptophyta > Pinopsida > Cupressales > Taxaceae > Taxus > Taxus chinensis. The sequence continues at coordinate 504,399,297 of CM034152.1, read as the reverse complement.
ATGAAGAAGACCATTGAAAGAGCTCGAGCCTTCTTCTCTTTTTCCACGTTAGATTCAACAACAATAATTTTTTGTTTCCATGCCTTTTAAACTTTCCTTGACAGAGAAAAGAGCTGAGTTACACTCATATTTGCCATGCAACACCAAGTAGACTGGTGCGAAGAACCAGTGATCAAACAGAGAGAAAACTTGAGTGCATGAAAAACCAAACAAACTACCAGTTTTCCATTTTGCATGTCTTCTCGAGAAATCCAAGCTCAAAGACCGAGTTCATTAATTTTATTAACTCCAAAATTCCCGCTCAATCTCCATTGCCACTGACTACCATAGTTGGCAATGGACAAATGCAATTCAAAGACCATTTCTAACTTTGGCGACTCTGCCACGTCGGCTTTCACTAGCCGTTGAAACCTCCACTAATTCCTTATCCTTCATACTTATCCATCCCATTTATTGCTATAGAAACTACCGCCCATGGCTCGCACCCCTTCATAGGTCCCCTTCCTCCACTAAAATTTGTTAGGTTAGAAGCATAGGTTAGGATTTAAGGTGATACTTAGTCTAACCTCCTTAGCGCTAGGTTGCTAACTTAGAACATTTAGCTTATAGCTTAGGCCTAGGTTAGATTAACACTAATCTAATCCCCTCGGTTATAGTTTAGGTTTAGGTTATTAACCTTAATAAATCCAGTTTAGGTCTAACATTTAGAATGTTCAAAATAAGAACCTACAGACATACATTCACGAAAAGGATTCACTCCAGCACTGCCAATAGGCTAGTTGAATAAATGTATCTGAATTTATTACCTGGCCCATGATCAAGACCTTCCTGATATTAAGATATCGGGAACCAATTCATTTAACACGATCAACCTGAGTTAGACTCCGGAATATCTTATTCAACGCATTCAGACCTTGCAACCTGCGTAAGGTCTATAATTTTTGTTCATCCCGAATAAACTTAAAGCATCTCTTGGATCAATGCCACTGATCCAAGGCTGAGTCTTATAGATGGATAAATCCACAATTCATTCCGAGATCAGATTAAACTCAGGTGCAAAATGAAAGAAATAAAAGAGTCCAATCATATTCCGACTCAGTCAAAGATCTTCAATTGCAAAGAAGATACAGTCCATATCAAGCATGACTTCACAATCAAAGGAACACATCCTTTTACAAAAGAAATCATATATCAACACTTGAATGCTCTGGAGGAAGTAACAACAGTTCAGAGTATTACAAAAAATGTGTGGAATGTAAAATTCTTTATAATGCTAGTGCATTGATAAGGATGCTAGCACACATAGAGATGCTAGCATGTGTACATGCATGCTAAGATTGTTAAATGCTATAACAAGTAATTTGGAAATGATAAAGTTTTTGCAAAAATGGACATAAACTTGGTTTTTTGGTGTTTCTCCTCTTTTGAACCTAAGAACCTAAAACTTGAATAGCAAGGTTAGAAATAAACAATAAAAAACACAGAGATGATTAGATTACTAAAAATTAAGATGAAAAAAATTAATGAAGTGTGGGTGGTCCCACCAGGCATGCCATAATGTGAGCATTGAAAATATCAGCAGAAATGAAAGATATGCAAATAACTATAGTATACCTCTTACCAAGTTTTCCCTTGTAAACCTTAAGTAAGATTGTGAAGCACTTGGACTTGTAGAATTTTGTAAGGAAAAGGATTTTGGTTGCATTTAAATTGTTCTCCAAATTTGGAATAGTAAATTCTACAAGCTCATAAACATGAGGATGCAGATGAAAATTTTGACACAAGTTAGCTACAAAATGCAGAAATCTTCCAAGGATGACTAGAAATGATTGGCTTGTTTTTTACAGTTAGGGGTAAGCCCATGAGAAGTGTATCATATTTTGAATGAGCTCCAAGATCATAATTATAATTTCCTAAAATAGAAAGAGGATTTCGTCTTTGTAGTTTCAACTTTGCATGAGCAATGATTATTTTGATTTTGTGGGAAGATGGTTGTACATGTAGTTTTGTTTCCCCCACCATTATAAGGTTCTAGAAGTGGAATGGAGTGGAGTGTGAGTATATAAATAGGATTATTTAAATAACTAAGTTCTAAGTTGTTTTCATCCCACTAGAATTAATTAAATTACTTCTATCCTACTAGAATACATCACTTTAAAATTAATTAATTTAATTCTATCATGCCTTTGGAATTAATTAAATTAATTCATAACACCCTTTGGATAATTTAATTAAATGTTTAATTATCCTCTCATAATCTATAACTAATTAAATTAGTAATATAAATAATCCTATTTATCTACTCACACTGGGGTCATAAAAAATGCATGTACTTGGAACCTTTTCATTTACAGCGGGGTTCCTTTAACAAAACAGTTAGATAAAAGCATATTGTTTTAACATTATAGTGTTTATCATGCACAATTCTTGTGAAATTACTCGTGCTAACAATTTTACAAATGGACTTCATGAATGGTGAAAGGAGAAAGACTTATAAAAAGTTGCATTTATTTTACTACTGAAATCATTTCTATTCATTCAGATGCTTACAAATTGTCATTCTCTTGAAATTTACTTCTTGTTGGAAAAGAAATTATGATGATGTATTAATAAAATAGTTTTGTAATGGTGGAAGGATGTTTTGTATAAACCTATGGAATACTTACTAAGTTTGGGAGAAAAGTAAACTCTCCTTTTGAGAAATGAATTATTGTGGGAAAGATGTTGAATTCTTATTTAGATCTAAGGTCTTACCTTACTTAAGTTTGTGTAATATTCCTAGATAATTTCATGCATGATGGCACTTTATGGATATACTTAAATATTGTTGTACATAACTTAGTAGATTCTAAGGTACAATTGTTACTTTGAATAAGGATCTAAATTTATAGCTTAGATTCTTTTCATTTTAGGAAAGAGTATAACTAAGTTGGTTATTATTGGTAGATCCTTACTCAATAAAGGGAATATGTGTAGTTTTATATAAAATAATGTGGCTTTTTATTATGAAACTAAATCATATGCTTTCTGATTTCACTAATATGACAATAGTCCTTAATAAAGAAAGAAAAGGATTCTTTCCTTTGTTATTAAAAAAAGAGCTATGTATGATATCTTGTTATGTGCTTTTGATTAAATCATAAGGATGATTGTTTGTATGCTCCTTATCTATTATCAACAAATAGAAACAAGAAATATTAAAAGAGTTATTAGAAAGATTTAGACTTTATGATATTCCGAAGTCTAAAGTATAAGCTTCTAATCAAGTTTGATTACAATGTTAAATTGTAGCAAGAAAAATTAATGATCTTACTTTCTTAATATAAAATTCAAACATATCGATATATTAAAATAATGGGTTAATATTTAAGAGATCATAAGCATGAATGCATATTTTATTTGTATACCCTTTTACTTGTGTGAATGTAGACTTCGTACCCTTTTATGGGTCAATCGTGAATAGTGGATCCTTAGGTGTGTTGTAACGATAAATTTAATAAGATAATAATTGTTGATATAATGATCTAATACTCTTAAGAATGTAAGTTTAGTTGAAGGGACTCGGTTGGTTGTTGTAACATAGGGTCCACAGTAGAGTACGCTCATAATGAAAGGATTCATTATGAGGATATTATGATGTAGTCAACTATGCTTCAACACCCTTCTTATTTCAATTAAGTCGATTGACATAAGTGGAATTTCAGTTCATGGTTCTACTCTAAATAGAGATAGATACATGGAATAGTGTAGTGGTCAACTCATGTTGACTTAGGGTAACTAGACACGCCCAATTAATGAAATTTGATTAAGTATGTCTATGTATCCTTAGTCACCATGAGTAGTCTTCCACACTAGTGCATGTAAGCCACCCCTATTTAGTGTGAAAATTTGACACGGGTTTGGGTTGATAGTAGTCAAGAATGACTAATCTAGATAATAGTACAAGTGTGTTGAAAGACATATTCCTTTCAATGAGTATGTCATCTTGGAATGTAAACATGGTAGACATGTTTAAAAAATTTTCCCAAAGTATTGAAAGTTGTTGGTTCTGTTGTCTTATGTCACCTAGTCTAAGATGTGAGATTTTAGATGAACATCAGTAACATATATTGAAATAGGCTTCTTAAACAGAACACTTGAGTGCCCTAAAATGGTAAAGGAACTAAGTATACATAGTATGCACTTGAACAAGTTAACATGAGAGATCATTTTAATACCAAGTCATGGAATGAGAGATCGGTGTTTCATCCAGTCATTATAATTTCATATGATTTTTTGCTATGAGATACATTGGCAATGGAATGTGTATTATGAATTATATTAATTTAGAATATAGATGGAAAAAATATAAAAATCCTTGTTTCTAAGTCTTAAAAAGTGAATGTTACATCTTGGTATTAGAGCTATAGGTTACAGATCTTGCACCTATTGATTCCATATCTGATATAAACTTAATTTTCTTGTTAATAGGAAATAGTTAGAACAAGGGGAGGTGCTGCAAATAATCCACCTCTAGGTGGAGAAACAACTATTGCACAAAAACTTGATGAGATTTTTGCTTCCCTGTTAGACACAAGAGATCATCTTGATGTACTAGAATAGCAAGTAATTGGTAATTAAGAGGAGGAAGATGATGTTGATATTAAAAATCAGCCACCTCAAGGGAACAACACCAATGCTGGAAATTTGGGCATTGATAACAATAATGCAACAAATAACAATGTTGCAAATGACAATAACAATGTTGCAAATGCTATTGTACCTAATCCGCCTAAAAATAAGAAGGCAAGATTAGTAGCTGAACTTACTAATGACATCAAGAGGATAAGTCTACCAAATTTCTATGGCACTACACTGGGGGATGGGGCTGAGAATTGGCTCAATGAAATGAAGAAGTAATTTGCAATAATGAACTTCTCAAAAGAAACAAAAGCAGTATGTGGATCATATCAACTTTCCCATGAGGCATCCTCCTGGTGGGATATTTGTAAGGTTAAACTGAACAGTGATGAATCAATCATCATATGGGATCAGTTTAAGATCTACTTTAGGAAACATCTACTGCCACAACTCTATTATGATCAAAAAATGATATAATTTCATAATTTAGTTCAAGGAAAGTTAACTGTAACTGAGTACTAGGAGAGGTTTACCAAAATTCTTAAGTACATCCCTTAATATAAAACTGATGAGAAGTTCCGGATATGCAAGTTTATTATGGGATTGAATCCTGTCATAGGGGGAGAAGTAGATGTACATAGCCTAACCACTATAAAAGGGGTTTTAGAAAAATTCATATGGTAAGAACAGAAATTAAAGGCAATTTATGCTCATAAAGAAGAGAATCAAAAGAAAATTTCTAATTCTTCTTCGTCACTTATACCCAAAAAGGTGGCATGGAAAAATTTTGGAGCCAAAAATAAGTTTATGATTGATAACAGTAAGAAAATTGCAGAAAATAAACCTGTTTCGAACATTAGAAACAATTTTGTAAAGAATAACAACAATGGGTAGAAATCCTTTAGAGAACAAAATAAGAACCTGTAGGGGGTTTTTTCAATTGTGGTAAGGATCACTATGAAAACCAGTTCCCTCTAAAGAAATATGACAGCAATCAACAACATAAGATACACGTTGCAGTAGCTGATAGACAAGCTAAAAAGTCAGTTACACCCATAGAAGTGCCAGGTAAATTATTTGGTACATCTGTTACTATAATTTTTGATACTGGAGCTAAAGAATGTTTTATTTCTAGTAAATTAGCTACAAAATTGAAAAGAAAAGAAGGAATAATGGAAAAATATTGGAGCTACAAAATTAGCTATAAAATTTTGGAGAAGTCTTAGAGTTACCAAGTTTTTCCACTAAAGTAGATCCTTATGTTTCTCCTTTAGGGTCATATGATGTCATTATTGGTGTTAACTGGCTTGTTGGTCATAAAGAAAAAGTTGACTATTTTGAAAAACACATTAGTTTCCTTGATGATCTGCAGAAAAAAAACAAACATATAAGGGATAAAACGAGAAATTTCAGTTAGAAAATTATCATCTATGAAGCTTTAAAAGACCAAAAATAAACATTGTACTCTATATGCAGTAAAAAATTCTGAAATAGTAGAAAATGATAGTGATTTATTGGAAATGTATCTATTGTTAAGAGATTTGAGTGATGTGTTTTTGGAAGAATTGTCTTGTATTCTACCTAAAGGATAATTTGACTTCACATTAGAAATAAAACCAGGAACTTACCCTATTTCTAAGGCACCTTCTAGGATGACTATAATTGAACTAGTAGAAATTAAGGCACATTTACAAGAACTATTGTCCAAAGGTTTGATAAAACTGAGTGTCTCACCTTGGGGAGCACCAATTATTTTTTTGAAAAAGAAAGATGAAACACTTAGACTTTGTATTGAATAGGATGTTAAACAAAGCAACAATCAAAAATAGATATCCATGTTTAATCATATGCATGGTGCATCAGTATATTCAAATATAGATATTTGATTTGGATATCATCAATTAAGAATTAAGGATGAAGACATTCATAAAATAGATTTTAGGAAAATGTGTGGATATTATGAATTCACATTTTTACCTTTTGGTTTGATAAATGCACCAATAGCTTTTATGAATTTAATGAATAATATATTTCATGAATACTTAGCCATGTTTGTACTTATATTCATGGAAAATAATATTATTTATTCTAAAATCATCGATGAGCATTGTTATCCAAATAACTCTCCTAGTTATTTGTATAACTTATATTTTATTCTGACTCTGATGTTTCATATTTTAGGTTGTGCACACTCAAGATTGTTCTTTTGACACCTTGGCACAATTATAGTTTCTCCATGCGCCTTCTTCACCTTCTTGTTTCTCCCTCTGCATTTTTCTATCTCCTTACATTTCCCTTTTATGTCTTCTCTCTATGTACCTACTTTCTTTCATATCCTATCACATACTCCTTGTGCGCACCTCTGTAGACTTGTCTTCAAAATCAGCTAAGTCCCTGGCATGCCTTCATGATTACGCACCTTACACATCTTATTTCCTTGCGCTCCTTCACGCACCCACTTTACTTTATGTCATCGCACGCCCTTCCTTAGTTGTATGCCCATACCCCACTTACATACTTGTATACTCCTACAGCTATGCACCTTGCTTCTACACACACACTTTTATGTCCTTTCCCCACACCTTCATGCACCTAGCTTTTGCATTCTTGCACCTCTTACTTTTGCACCTTATTCCTTCTTCTATGTCAATCACTATGCCATGTCATTTTTTCAAACTTGAGTGTGTTATACGCAACCTATCAAAGTGCACCAATAGGGCACTGAATCTGGACAACCAACCAGTGCATGACACATGGAAAAAATGAAAAACAAAATCAAAAGTTGGCTAATTTCATTCATTCAATTTGCACACGACATGTATCATTACATGTCAGAGTGACCTGTAGACTTCCAACGGCCATAACTTCTACTGCAGTACTCGGATTCCTACATGCTCGGTCTCATTTGAAAGCTTTAGACATCGGCTATATGTTGGAATTTTCAAAATCAAATTTAGGTGGGATTTGGTAGGTGGAAAATAGGGAAATATTTTTCTGATTATCAATGCACACATCCAATCAACCCCAACCACCAGATTTCAATCAGATCTTGTTTTCTTCCTTCTTCTACATGCTAAATAGACATGGGTAGGCACATCTGATAGCCTTGTAGGAGGATTTACAGGAATTTATCACTTGTTTTTAGTGGTTAAATATTTGAATCCATCTTTCCCTCTCTTTCTCCTTCTCTTCTCTCTTTCTTCTTCTATAAATAACAAAGTTCTGCTTTGTAAAAAAGATCCCTCTATGTTGTAATGGTACCATGCCAAAATGGTGGCAATATTCCCATGGATCTCAAACCTTGGCATGTTTTGTGCAATTTATTCTCTTGTTCTATCGTGATGTCAATGATTGTGCATCCCTTAAGCACTAATATTTTTTTTATGAAACTCTTGTCTTCCCTTTCTCATTTTCATTGCATCTCACCTCTCTATTTACATTTCTGGCCTGTTGTGCATATTCCCACTTAAATTTCTTTTTTTCATGTGTTACACACATTGGAAGGCTAATCCCATCTATATATCTATGACATGCATCATCTACCCTCTTCTCTCGCACCCGCTCTATTTTCCTCATCATTCGTGGAGAGAGATCGACCCTTTCCCTGGTGTTATCACCTTCCTTAGCTTAGGATTTCCCCTTTCTACACATCCTTCTATCTTTGGTCCCTTTGCATGTTTTGTGTAGGATTTTCTTTCATCATTAGGAGTAGCAGTAGCGTTAGAGGTAGGTATAAGAACTGGCCTTCTTCGAAGATCCATCCTAAGTGTGCAAGGTCCCACAACTTGGGGATGGTTCCATTGTGGTCTCAAACATCTAGGCTCTTTCAGTCTGAGACGCAGGTGCACATTTGAATTACCAACAGTTTTAGACATGCCTGGTGGGACCAGTTTGAAGAGCTATACATCTTCATCTTCACAAGTTTGATTTGTTTTGCTTAGATCCACTATTTGGAGGAATTTTTTCAACACATATGGTGACTCCAGTGATCCAAATGCACCTATTTTCTCACCTCCAGACTAGTTTCCCCTCCTTTCATTCATTTTCCTTCTTCCATTGTTCCACCTTCCTCTTTTGAAGTTTTGTAATCATGACTTCTTTCCCTTCATGGAATTCTCATTTGTAGTAGAAGAGCTATTTTTCATCGTCCCCACAGTTCCAAATTCCTCCTCTAAATCAGTTTTATGAGCCCTGTCATCTTAAATATACATATAACCCACTTTTTCATAACCAAAATGTTTATGAAGAACATATTTATGCAAACGATGGCAGAAACTCCTTGGTCGAAGCTTATTTTGAGAGGCATGTACAAAATATGGAGATGGAAAAGATGCATCTCAGAGTCAAGTACACCATAAAGGCAGCTAAAGTTGGCTAAAAGTTCCCTTGTCCATGGATCGTCCCTATAATAGGCTAGTTTAGCCCTCAGCAGAAGCTGTATTTTATCACTGAGATGTTACCTCAAGTTACATAGTGGGTGGAATAAATGGAGGTTAAAAAATCTAGCACACAAAAACCTTTTTAATGGGGCAACACTGCACTACCATCTTACAGCTCTCCCACTCCTCTACGCCAACTTATATCATCTCATCCCATTGTGTGTGTTCCCATCTTCTTATGTACTACCCCAATTGAGAATTCCCCTCCTCCATCCTCTCACCTTAATTTCTCTGCCATCACCCCTCCTACATGTGTTTCCACTCCTCTTGGATGCATGCCTTCCATGCCTTCTGTACCCATCCTTCCACCTTCTTCCAAGTCCCCTCTGTCTAAATGTACCATAAATGAATAGCCCCCTACCAACATACCTTTCCCAGCCAACGTCATCATGTTCAACGACTACAAAATAATTGAAAAATGGCATGACTTGTGTGAATCTAACTAGGAAGAGGAAATCATACGAGTATCTAGTTTAGAATAAAACCAGTTAGTTATAGAGGGCACAATTATGAAGCAGAATGAGTTACTTGTAGAAGAAAACCATGCGCACCCTAGTTATACGTAACCCAGCCTACAAGTAGTCCCCTTAAGAAGGAGATTCTACATGAGAATCCCATATGTGGGATCAAGATTCAAAGAAATGGGAAAATCACAAGGTTCGGACTATGCCCAATCATATATTTGGCTAGTCTATAGCCAAACTTAGAGTTTCCACCAGTCATGCTCATTTCAGAGCATGAGGTAGAGCTTCAGCATGCCAAAAGTTAGCCATAGCACCTTCAAGATCTAAGTGCAAAACAACTTCAGGAGGTATATATTTTATTTGTTAATACTTTGAGGAGGGTGAAATACCATCTGTAAGTCAGTTTTTCACTCTTATTTCAGACCATGTCCAGCACCAAGTAAATTACATGGTCACAATTTGTGAGGAAGGGAACCTTCTTATCCCTACCTTTTTTAGGTTTTACTTGAGTGCCCTTGCCTCTATTTAGTGTATGGTAAATTAGGTTTACTTTTAGTAACACAAGTTTTTACACAAACTCTGCATGTCCCCTTTAAGATAGTAATGATTTTTGAATTTTATACATAATGGTGTGCTTCTATTTTGACACTCTCCATCTGGCACCTTTCCTTTCCTATTACACCCACATGCCCCTTTTGTTGCTTTTTGGGATGATAATTCAATTTTAATAGAGGAAGTTTCAAAAAATATGCACAGCTTTCACTCTCATCAATCAAATTCAGAATATCTTCATATGAGAGTAGCAGTTCAATTCAAAGTTCACACAGAGCTTCAAGTGACTTCAGGGATGTTTTTCAAGTTATAGATCAAATCTTCAAGATTATCACTTGACTCCATGCCCAATGGACTTCTAAGGCTACTAGTCTCTTCATCTAGTAGGTAGATTACCCCCAAAATTTGTCAAAATTGTTATCCAAATAACTCTCCTAGTTATTTGGATAACTTATATTTTATTCTAACTTTGATGTTTCACATTTCAAGTTGTGCACACTTAAGATTGTTCTTTTAACACCTTGGCACAATTATAGTTCCTCCACACGTGCCTTCCATGCCTTCCTACTTCTCCCTCTGCATTTTTTTATCTCCTTCCATTTCCCTTTTGCGCCTTCTCTTTGCACACCTAATTTCTTTCCTATCATGTCATGCACTCCTTGTGCGCACCTTTGTAGACTTTCCTTCCAAATCATCTAAGTCCCTCGCATTCCTTTACACTTGTGTGCCTTGTACTTCCTCTTTCCATATGCTCCTTCATGCACTCACTTTTCTTTCTTTCGTCATTTTCCCTTCCTCAATTGAATGCTTATGCCCTCTTGCATACTTATCTACTCCTACAACTATGCAAGTTTCTTCCACGTACACATTCTTGTGTGCCCTTCTTCTACACCTTTTCATGCTTATATTTTACATGTGCACCTCTTCTCCTCTCACTTCCATGCCTTGCGTCTTCTACACCAATCAATGTGCAATGTCATCTATCATACTTGAGTGTGGTACACACAACCTATCAAAGCACTCCAATAGGGCACCAAATATGGATAACCAACTAGTGCATGACATATGGTATAGCTGAAAAAAATAGATGAATAGTTGGTTGATTTCCTCAGCCAATCAATGCGTGTTATATGTCATTGTGTGTCAAATCAACCTGTAGACTTCTGATAGCCATAACTTCTATTGTAATGCTTAGATCAACACATCATGGGATTGTTAGAGAGTTGCTGACACAAGCTACATGTTGACACTTTTCAAAATCATATTTAGGTAGGATTTGGTAGGTGAGGAAAATATGGAAACATCTTTCTGATCATCTAATGCACACATCACGTCGACCTCAACCACCAGATTTTAATCAGATCTTATTTTTTTCCTTCTTCTACATGTCAAATATACATGGGGAAGTGCATCTAATAGCCTTGTAGATAGATTTATAGGAATTTAGCACTGGATATTGGTGGTTAAAGATTTGAATATGATTTTCCCTATCTTTTCTCCTTCTATTCTCTCCTTCTTCTTCTATAATATAGCAGAATTTCTTCTTTGTAAAAAAGGATCCCTCTCTTGTTGTAACGACACCATGCCGAAATGGTGGCCAAATTCCCATAGGTTTCAAACCTTTGGCATGGTCTTTGTAATGTATTCTCACCTCATTTGTGAATGTAAATGACTTGTGCATCCTTTAAGCAATAAAATCATGTTTTGTGGAACTCTTGTCTTCCCTTTCTCATTTTCATTACATCCTGCATCTTTGTTTACATTTTTCGGCATGTTGTGCATATTCCCATTTGTGGTCCTCATGCTCATGTGTTGTGCATGCTGGAAGGTCAAGCCCACATGTTGATATATGGCATGCATCATCTACCCTCTTCTCACATGCCCTCTTTGTTTCCTTCACTTCTCATGGAGAGAGATCAACCCTTTCCCTGGCACCATCACCTTCCTTAGCTTAGGATTTCCCCTTCCTACACATCCTTCTATCCCTAGTCCCTTGGCATGTTTAGTGTAGGATTTTCTTTCAGCATTAAGAGTAGTAGTAGCATTCGAGGTAGGTACAGGAACTAACCTTCTTCGGAGATCCATCCCAAGTGTGTTAGGTCCCAAAACTTGGGTATGGTTCCATTATTGTCTCAAATATCTCGGATCTTCCAAATCTGAGATGTGGGTGCAAGTTTGATGAGAAAAAAAAACCATGAGATTTTAAAATTATACTTGAAATTTTGAGAAAGAGAATATTGTATGGTAAGTTTTCCAAATGTTCTTTTATTAAATAGAAGTTCACTATTTAGGGCATGTCATAAGAAAATATGGAATAGCAGTTGATCCATCAAAAATTGTTGTCATAACTTAATGGCTTGCACCTAAAATTGTACATGAATTTAGGAGCTTCATGGGCCTTGTTGGTTATTATAGAAATTTTATCAAGGACTTTGCAAAAAAATTTGCCCCTATTACTTCATTACAAAAAAAAGATAAAATTTTTGTGTGGAGTGATAAATGTGAAGAAGCATTCAAAAATATAAAGTAAAAGCTAACTTCTACACATATTTTGGTTGTACCAAATCCAAATGGGAGATTTACAGTAGTTAGAGATGCTTCCGATGAAGGACTAAGATGTATTATATTGTAAGATGATCATGTTATAGCATATGAGAGCAGAAAACTTAAGTTACATGAGTTGAATTTTGATCCCCATGACCTAGATCTTTTTGTCATATTTCATGCACTTCAAGTATGGAGACATTACCTTTTAAGAATAACTTTTGAGTTAAAAACTGACCACCTTGGGCTGAAGTATATTTTCACTCAACCAAATCTAAATGCAAGACAATGTAGATGCTTATATTTTTTGTCACAATATGAGTTTTATATAAGTTAGATTAAAGGCAAAGAAAATAGATTGCAGATGCACTAAGTTGTAGGAATCATATTTCTACACTTATAACTTTGAGAACTCAGTTTAAGGATGAGGTAAAGAGTGTCATTGATTTTTATTTTTTATTTTCAGCAGGTAAAAACAACAATTGTTGCAAATCCTAATGATGCAAGATACAAAGTTGTTAATTTTGATAATGAAAGAATTTTAATATATGAAACGTGAGTGTATGTACATTCAAGAAATGAGTTAAGGAAAAATTTGATGATGGAATTTCATAATTCACCTTACTCATGACATCCTGGTGTTACATAAATTCTTGTTGATATAAAACAACAATATTTTTGGAAAGGGATGAAAAGAGACAACTGATTTTGTTTCATATTGCCTAGAATGTCATCATGTTAGGGTTAAGCATATTCACCTAGCTGGTTTTCTATATCCCCATAGCATACCACAATATAAGTGGAAATTAATTAGTATGGATTTTGTTCAAGGGCTGCCTATGTCTAAAAATAAACATGATGCTATTTTAGTTGTCGTGGACAAATTAACAAAAATAGCATTTTTATAAGTGGTAATCTTAAAGATGATTCACCTATTTAGTGAAAATATTTGTGCATGAAATTTTCAGATTACATGGAGTACCTAAAATGATTATATCTAATAGAGACCCTAGAATGACATCTCATTTCTAGAAAATGCTAAATGTAGCCTTAGGAACAAAACGAAATTTTAGTTTCACATACCATCTGGAAACATATGGTCAAATAGAAAGAGTAATTCAAGTTTTGGAAGATGTGTTACAAATGTATTATATGGATCAATAGTACAAATGGTAAGAATATCTTCCTTTAGTTGAATTTACTTACAACAATACTTATCTTTCCTCTTTAAAAATGACACCTTTCGAAGCATTGTATGGAAGGAAATGTAGAACTTCAGTTAGCTAGGATAGCATTGAAGATAGAGAGGTTATTGGACTGGAAATTCTTACTCAAATGGAATAGCAAATGAAAATTATTTTTGAACGATTAAAAGAAGCTACAAATAGACAAAAACTTTATGCAGATCTGAAAATGGTTGATAGAGATTTAAACTTGGTGAAAAAAAATTTTACGGGTAAGCCTAAAAAGAGCTCTATAAACTTTGGCAAAGTAGCCAAATTATCACCTTGTTTTGTGGGACCTTTCGAGATTGTTGAAGTGATTATCCTTATAGCTTATTGCTTAGCATTACCTCCCACTTTGTAACGATTTCATGATGTTTTCCATATCTCTTTGCTTAAGAAATACATTTTAGATTTATCACATGTATTAAATCGGGATTCTTTGTAGGTCCAAGACACAGGAATAATCGTGGTTGAAAAGAGTGTTGGAAACTTGGCAGTTTCACTTGGGAAATCATGAAATCAGTCAGTGTAAGGTACAGTGAGACTAGTTTAATGAAGAAAGTGCAATATGGGAAAATCATGAGGATATGAAAATTGTTTTTCCTCATTTTCTTGAACACAATTAATTCTAATTTTGATGTAATTAAAGACTTTGTTTGAAATTTGTCTTTAATTTCTACCAGTTTCAGGTAAGTACTATATTTGTTATTACAAGGACAACTATTTGATGTTGTAATAATTTATGAAAAACTTGCATTTTACAAATCTGGTTTCTAATTGAAAATTTTGTGGATAGAAGAACTATAATTATGATTATTTTTCTTGTTTAAAGAATGTGGACTTAGTTAATCATCAAAATGATGATGCTTTTTAGAGGGGAGGTATGTAATGACTCTTCCATATTTTATAGCCTTGACTGCTTCTATAATAGAAGTTGTAAACATTGATAGATGATTCTTGTTATACGATGGTGTACTCTTCTGAATTAAGTAATTATGTTTGCTAGAGATGATATTTTTATCCTCTAAAAATGGATAGCATCATCCCATGACAATTCTAAATTTTAAATGAAGTACCTCATTCACTCTTATTATTGAATGTGCACTTCATGAGGATGGAGGAAATAAATTTAATCTAAATTCGTTCATTGGCTAGTTTTCAATATGGAACTTATGCTTCAATCTATTTGATTTATGATGTAGGAATAGTCATACCTTGGATTAATTTTAGTGATCCAATGCATGCTTGTGATTTTATGATGTTTATTTCATTTAACCAAGCCAAGTGGAATGGTTGATTCCTAAATCCAAGATATTGTGGGATCACAAGGGCATCAGGTGGCATCATTAGCATGCACCCTTTTTAAGTGATCTTATAACGTCATTTTTATTCATTGAATAAGGTAATGTTCCCAACCACATAGTTTTCGGCACCTAATATAGTCTAAGGATCCTATTATTTTTATCATTATCTTAAGTTTAAATTAACAATAGATTTTATTACTATGTGATGATTAATTTTTTTTTTAGAGGGCAATATCTAAGTCTTGACACTAATTTATTAGAAGCTAAATGGAATCACTCCTAAGGACCTAATGTTCGTTTATAAGCTAATACTAAATAAACCTAATCTAAGGTCATTGGGCTCCCCTAAAGGTAAATGGGATGGCATGGATGGCAAGTTGATAGATGTCGGTGGCTCCAATTTCGAAAGCATTTAAAAGGCTTAATGTGTTATTTAATACATTTTTTATGCCAATTCAGGCCAATGCATGAAAATAAAGGGGAACGTTGATTTTTCAAAATATGTTAAATTCATTTGAATGAAGTTTTAATTTATAAATCCAAATAGTAAAGAGTTGGTGATGAAAGGAATTTAGATAGGACACTAGCAATCTTGTTGGAAATTAATCTTCTTAACTAGAGTGAAAAATGCCAGGGGAATAGAATAAGGTTGGAGGAAATCGACAGTTTTTTGGTTTTATTATTTCATTAGATTTTTGGATATTTGGATCTCTGCATGTGGTTTACCATTCTTTTGAACCTTCAATTTGAATTTTTTGCATGTATAATCTCTTCTTGTATGGTGGTAATAATAGTTGAATCTAAGCATGGAAGCTATAAGAAGAAAATGAAGAATGTTGCAAAGGCTTGGTTTTGGCGTTTTTGTGGAAATATTTTAGGAAAAGTTTTACATGAAGGATTGAGGAAAGGAAAGGAAGACATGATCACTACCAGGATAGATAGGCCATATCTCATTAAAATATATTATTGTTATTTAAGTGTTTTCATTAAAAGAATGTTTCTCGCTTATGAAGTTTTTTCTCAAATTATCTTTTACTTGTGTTATGTTTTCTTATTCCACTTTTGTGACATTTCTTGGACATGGTTTTTTGTGGTTATAAGTGATTCTATATATTTGGTTGTTAATCATTATTTTGGGTTATCTTGGTTGGAAAATCAATTGTGTTTTCTTTATTTATAACTATATATCAAACTTCAATGATTGATTGGGGAAAACTGTTATTTTTCTCTAATTGATTAACCACCTTGAATTGGTAACTTGTTTGCATATGCCCATGGTTTTTGGTGAAAATATTTGTGGATTTTGGTATTGACCCTAGGTTACCTTTCTATTAAAATAAGGACCAACATTATTTTGATCGAATTTGTTATTCTTGTATGTGATCTCTCGCATAGGTTTGTTGGTAACTTATTGGTTCTTAATAATAACGAATATTTTGATCTTTTTGTTGGTTTATTAAGACAGGTCTTGATCTAAACTGGGCTCTCTAAAAAGTGTTGTTTCAAGCACTGTAAGTGCATGCATTAATAATATCTGATCGATTCTTTTGTCTCCATCAGTTTTGGTTTCATTTTTTTGTTTAACACCCTTCATAGGTGAACCTTTTTTAGAACTGTAGACTAGTATTTTCTATTTTGTTGACTATGTTTGTTTGTTGGAATACCCTTTCTAGGTTACCCTGAGAATTGATCAACATTGTGGTATGGACAATTCCTCATTTGTATGAAATCCTGGTCTAGTAAAACTTTACTTCTCTCTTTTATGGGTGTGTTCTTCATTGCTTGAATACTCTTCTCATGTTTGTTCCTATTTTGGAACTTGATTGAACTTTTGGTGAAATCTTGGGTTATTGCCCACATTTTTATAGCTTAGTTACTTGTTGTCTCATTACTCTATAGACATGTTTTGACAGATATTTGTTATATTTTGGACATTACATTAGGAGATTTGATCTGATTAGACATGTATGGACATTTAGGCGTATAACGCCAATTTAGCTTGATTACTATGTTGTTTGCATTATCTTATGATGTCATGGATACTAATTGATATGATGTTGTTTTGGAACGTAATTATATTGATGGATACTCAGTTTGTTGCATGTTGGGATTCTATGGATACATGTCATTTTATCATTATGACTAACTTATGGTGAATTATGTATAGTTGTGCACGTTGTCACATTTTCGATTCCAGAAAGATGATATGTTAGTCTAGAATTCATTGATATCTTATTTAGTAGTTGATTTATATTTTATCAGACAGGTGCGTTTAATGTGTGCAATGAGTGTGCAGGTGACAGGTCACAGGAGAAAGTGTGACTCAGGCCAGCTACGCAACTTTGCACAAGCAGCCCACGGGCTAAGTCCTAGCCATGTTTATTGCTTGAGGCCTTAGCATTAGAATTATTGTTTTGGGCACCATGGGTGACCCTCATTTGTAATGTAATATGTCTTGTAATTATTAATTTTGCTTAGGGTGTTTAGTTTGTGTTGTAAACTTGTTTTGGGGAATTAATGACCCCACTTGCATTAAGTTTTGAATTAGTTTAATGATGTACTTAATCTAGAGGGTTTAGGGTCACATGTGAACCCTTGGGTGGGCCCCACACCCTCTACCCTTGTGCCAAATTTTCCAAACCCGAAATTGGGTTATTTTGGGCATTTTTAGGGACCCCTTTTTAGTTTGGGAGTTCCCTTAACATGAAAATGAGCCCTTGGACCCTACCTAATAGGTAGGGGGGCTTATTTCCAAGGCTAGAGGGAGTTTTCCCTCCCTTTTTTCCTCTTCTTTGGTCACATCCCTGTAATGGGTATGGATTAGTGTGCTTGTTAAAAGTTTCACAAGCTTTGTTTTGTTATCATTTAGAGTAATTTGGGAGAAGAGGGCTAAAAGTCATTTTATCCTTTCTCTCTTTTATCTTTGGCATCTTTGACCTTGAAGGAAGAGAGGGGTGACACATGTCACCCCCTCATTTGTGAGGATTTTTGTTTGCTCCTCTTCAAATTCCCCCTCATGGGAAAAGAAGAGAACTTTTTTTTGGAGCTTTTGCTTGGATGCTTATGGATTTGGAGCTAGAGTTTGCTTGGGTCAAGAAGTGGAAAAGATTGAAGTTGGAAAGATTTGGAGAGCTTTCTTTGAGGTAGGTCTCTTGAAGCCTTATTGTATGTGTTATATTCATACTAGATGTTAGATTTGTTTACTTGGAAATGCTGTTGTTGCATGTGGATTTTATTTATTGTTTACTTGTTTTTGCTCCCTCCATCATATGGCATGATGGAGTTTTGGAGTTGTGGGGGAAGAGAGAGGGATTTTTCCCTCTCAATCCTCATAGGCTTGATGGGCAAGCCTTGTAGGATTTAGTTACTCCCCTCAAATGGTTTGAGGTGGGGAAGGTTGGTTCATTTGGCTTGAACCTCCTTCCCCATTCTTGGTAAGGAAACCCCTTTGGGGTTTGAAAATCCTTCCAAGAAGGATTTGGTGAAAGGGTGGAGAAATAAGGAGGGCTTGAATGAAATTAGGAGAAATAAGGAGGGTATGGAGATCTTGTTTTGTGCAACTAATGTTGGTTACAACTTTTGGAGAACTTTCTTTTCTCTTCCCCATTTTTTTAGAGGTAGAACTTGGTTTCTCCTCTTTTTCATCTTTGTAAAATTTGGAGTCTTGTTTTATACTTGTCTTGTTTTCATGTGGATGTATCATTGTTTGTTCACCCTCACTCTTGTGTAAGTTGTGGATAGTAGTCCTCTTTCCCATGGGCTTGGGGGAGGCTAGCATGCATCCCAACCTTGGGAAAGGCATGTAATGATGCCTATAGTTGGGTGGAAAAACAAGCTTCTTCTCCTTGTATGGATTCCTTGAAGGCATTTGAAGTTGGATCTCAAAGTTGGAAGTTGGTGGTGATAGTTGGAGTTCTCTTTGTCCTTCTCTCTCTTTGTGAAACATTACCTTGCATTGTAACCTTTTGAAGTATGGCTTGTGGAAACTTCCTCTTTGGATGCATGTAAAATCCTCTCTCTTTTGTAAATTGAAAATTACTTGTAAACTTGAGTATAAATTATTTGTATTTGAAAACCTCTTTCAATTTGTAAAGGAGTTGTTGGGTATGTTTCTTGAGTTTTACATGTATTTTGTAGAAACAATGATGTATTGAGTTTTGAACTTTGAAAAGAAGTCTTGTAAAATATTTACTTTCCTTTAGAAATATATTGTAATAGTATTTACTTCTTTAATATGAAATTTGAATATCTTTTGAAAAGAAAATGTTTATTGGAAAAATGTTCTTGAAAAGAAACTATATTACTTGTTGAAAGTATCCTATTGTTTAAAAATCTGAAATATTTGAAAAAAATTACTCTTTGTATTAGAATCTTGTTGACATATTAATGGAATGGAAAAGGACGCTCCATTAGATTTAATGGTCTTTTCTTGTAAAGAGAATCTTGAATGGTAATTTGTTGAAACATTACAAAATTGTTAAAATTTTTTGGAAATTTTTCCATGTAGTTAAGAAATTTTAATTTTCATTTTGAAATTAAAAAAATAAAATTTGAAATAGTTGTGCTTCCCTTTACCACAAAATGGTAAATCATTTATATGAATAGTTTAAAATTAAAACATTTTAGTTTTAGTTCAATTGAATAAAATTAAAAATTTTTTTAGTTTTCTAAAATTAAAAAACAAAATATTATTTATTATATATATTTATATATATATATATATATATTATATATATATATTATTTAGCCTTAATATAAATTATATATATTGTCATATAAATATAAATATAGATATATATATAAACATAGATAATTAATAATCAAATATATATAATATATATATATATATATATATATATATAATTATAATATAATATATATATATTAAAATATATAATATATTATAAAAATTATATATATACGTTTAAATTTAAAATAAAAAAAAAAAAAATAGTGTTTGGGGGGAGGCCGAACCCTCCCCCCACCCTGTCCATGCCCTGCCCCACCCCTCCACTGCACACCCCCACCCGCACCCCCGTTGCCTCCCCTCCCACCTCCCCCCCTGCCACCTCTGCCCCTGCATCCCCCCCTGCTGCCCTCCCCTCCCTCACTGCCCCCCTACCCTCCACTGCCGCCTTGCCCCCACCCCACGCCCCCACCCCCACCACCTCCCCCCTACCTACCCACCCCCCACCTCCACATGCCTCCCCAACCCCCTCTTCAAATCCGCCCCCCCTTCCCACAAAACAAAAAAAAAAAATAATATATATGTTAAAAAAAAAAAAAAAAATAAATTTTCTTGTTTTGTATGAATTTCAAATAAATACAATTAGGGTTTAATCAAAACTCCATAGCTTCCTCCAAACCTCCTGCAAAATAAGAATGAAAAAAAAAAAAAATGAAAGAAAACAAAATGAAAAAAGAAAAGAAAAAGAAAAGAAAACATAAAGAGATGTTAGGGCAAACTTTAGGGTAAATTTCAAAATCAAGGGCCAAGATTAGATTTGATCCAAGGGCTCCAAATTTAATCCTACACACTTTTAAGTCATGAGCATTTTAAAATGGGAATGAGAAAATAAAATTAAAAAGGGGGTGTGTGGGGCAAATTAAATTAAAAGGGGAAAACTAATTAAATTAAAAAGGTTGTATAGACTTAGTAAACTTTATGTTTTCAAATTAATACTTAGTAGAATAAAATAATCAAGTTGTTGGGCTATGTTTTAGGCAACTTTGGAAATTAATAATTAATATGAATTAATATTAATGAAAAGGGGTTAAGTAGAGCATTAGTTCTCACTTTCAAAAAAAAATTTTTACCCAAAATTATTGGTTTTTTTCCGGTGTCCCGAGGCGGGGCACTACATTTGGTATCAGAGCAGAGGTTCGCACACGCGGACACTCTGGGTAATCAATCAACCAGTTAACAATATTGGTAATAACATTAAAATTAAATAAATAAATAAAATAATTAAACATTTTCCAACAACCATTTAATAACCTCTTCGCTCACCTTGTGCACAGGATGGCACCCAAGAGGGGACGATCAGTTAGAGGTTTGGGGAGTAGTGCACCTACGCGGGAGCCACCGGCACCCAAATTTGGGCCTCAGATATTAGAGGTCTTGCAGCAGCTGATAGGCATTGTGCAGCAGCATCTTCCACCACCGCAGGAGGTGAGAGAGGAGATTCCATTGGGAGACGAGGAGCCGATAGGCGAGGACGCACATTCAGAGCCACCAGAGCATGATACACCGAGGTGGGAGAGGTCACGTAGCCCTTCCGTTCATCACGAGAGGGTAGCCTCGTACCATCGTAGCCACTCACACAGTCTCGAGGGACCATTTGGGGATAGGTGACCCCTTTCACCTATTGGACTACATCGCCAGGATCGGGATACAGGCAGTGTGATCAGGGATCTTCTTCACTTGCAGCCACCTACCTACACCGGCTCTACAGATGGCTTTGGGGCTGAGTCATGGCTCCTTAGCTTGGATAGTTGCTTTGGCTTGCACTCTTACGAGAGCAATGTCAAGGCAAGGTTCACCATACACCTCCTCCGAGACGCAGCAGGCATTTGGTGGAGGAATGAGGAGCGGAAGCTCCATCTGACTCGAGAGACAGTGACCTGGGAGATGTTCGAGGAGTGATTCAGGGCTCGCTATATGTCAGAGCATTTCATGTAGAAGAGGATCGATGAGTTTCATGACTTACGACAGGGATCTGGCACAGTAGCGCAGTATGAGAGCAGGTTCCTGGATCTTCTGCAGTATGTGGACTACCTGCAAGATGAGAAATTACAGGTTAACAGGTTTATTTCGAGGCCTTAATGCAGATATAGCAGGAGCAGTTAGGATGTTATCTCCTCCCACACTTGAGAAGGCCGTTGAGAAGGCCTACTTAGCTGAGGAGAACAGGACCAAGGCACAGGAGCACCGAGATAGAAACAAGAGCAAGTTTCAGGAGAGGATACAGGCCTTTCAGAGTCAGAGGTCATGGGGTACAGCACCACCCCCTAGAGGAGGATTCTGGCCTCCGCCAGCAGCCACGAGGGCTCCACCACACCCGCAGCAGCAGACGCAACATCATGGCCACCAGCAGCAGAGGGCTAGACAGACTCAGAGCTTTCAGAGAGGTGGTACTAGAGGAGGTTTTGGTGGAGCCAGGGATAGGAGGTAGGGTACTCAGTAGGTACAGCCAGCTCACACGCAGCAGTCTGCTAGGGTTGGACCGGCAGGATCAGTACACCAGAGTACAGGAGGGACCCCATCTCAGAGGGGTACAGGAGGATGTTTTATTTGTGGATCTCCTGATCACTATGTGCGTATGTGCCCGCACAAACCCAATACCATGGATGCACAGAGAGCCTCTAGATCTGAGTAGATGGTGGGTGATGTAGGACGTGCTCATCGTGTATATGCAGCGGTTGACAACCGCCAGGCTGAGCATCAGGCCACAGTCATTGAGATGACAGGTACTATCAGGGGTATTTCTGTCTCAGTACTTTTTGATTCAGGTGCTTCAGATTCTTTTATATCACCTTCTATAGTGGACCAGTGTGGGCTAGTGGTGGCTAGGCAACCAGATAGTTGGCAGGTTGAGTTGGCCTCTGGGGCCAAACTCGTCGTGGACTCGTATGTGGAGAGTTGCGTACTTGATTTAGGAGCCTTCTCCACTACACTTGACCTCTGAGTTATTCCTCTAGGATCCTATCAGGTAGTGTTGGGTATGGATTGGCTCGAGGCTCATCAAGCTAAGGTGGATTGCAGAAATAAGGTCATTGAGTGTCAGGATGATCTTGGGAGTGCAGTTGTGATTTCAGGGATGAAGAGACCTATCTCCTTGCGCATGATCTCGGCTAAGCAACTCAAGTGGAGCATGCGTAAGGGATGTCAGTTGTTTGCTATCACCATCAGTGATCGATCAGAGAGCACTCCAGAGCATTCACCCTTAGATGATCATGCAGTTTTGAGGGAGTATGCCGATGTGTTTCCAGGTGAGCTTCCAGGGTTACCACCCCACAGAGAGGTGGATTTCACCATTGATTTAGTACCTAGATCTGCACCAGTTTCTAGGGCACCCTATCAGATGATGACTCCAGAGCTTCATGAGCTCAAGATTCAGTTAGAGGAGTTGTTAGATAAGGGTCTCATTCACCCTAGTGTATCTCCTTGGGGAGCGCCAGTCATATTTGTGAAGAAGAAGGATGGTTCTCTCAGGCTTTGTGTTGACTTCAGACAGCTCAACAAAGTCACAATAAAGAACCGTTATCCACTCCCTAGGATTGATGACTTGTTTGATCAGATGCGGGGAGTGAGAGTGTTCTCCAAAATTGATCTCAAGTCAGGGTACCATCAGTTGCGCATATCAGATGCAGACATTCATAAGACAACGTTTCACACACGTTATGGGCATTATGAGTTCACAGTTGTTCCATTTGGTTTGACTAATGCCCCAGCTGTCTTCATGAGCCTCATGAATGGAGTATTCAGGACATTTCTGGATCACTTTGTCTTAGTGTTCCTTGATGACATATTGATATATTCTCATCCGAGGAGGAACACGAGGAGCATTTGAGACAGGTACTTCAGGTTTTGAGAGAGCAGAAGTTGTATGGGAACTTGGAAAAATGTAGCTTCTTTCAGACAGAGATTCAGTACTTGGGTCATATCATATCAGGAGAGGGTATCTCAGTAGATCCCTCTAAGATACAGGCTATCATGGACTGGCCAGCACCCACATCAGTTACTGAGGTGAGGAGTTTTATGGGTTTAATAGGGTATTACCGCAGGTTTGTACAGACTTTTCTAGGATTGCTCACCCTATCACTTCTCTTCAGAGAAAAGGGAAGAAGTTTGATTGGTCAGAAAAGTGTGAGCAGGCCTTTCAGTTGCTTAAGGAAAGGTTAACCACGGCACCCATCTTAGCAGTTCCAGACCCTACAGAGGATTTTGTTGTTTGTACTGATGCATCACTAGAGGGTTTGGGAGCAGTTCTTATGCAGGAGCATCGGGTTATTGCCTTTGAGTCTCGTAAGCTCAAGGACTACGAGCTTAATTACCCTACTCATGACTTGGAGCTTGCAGCAGTTGTTCATGCACTTGTGCGTTGGTGACATTTCCTTTTGGGTAGACCTTTCATTTTGAGGACAGATCATCGTAGCTTGCAGCATATCTTCTCACAGCCGAACCTCAACGCTCGTCAACGGCGTTGGATGGAGTTCCTATGTGAGTATGACATGGAGGTGTAGTATATCAAAGGAAAGGAAAATGTTGTTGCAGATGCACTTAGTAGATGATGACATGTGCTTGCTTCATTGACACTTCAGTCAGATTTGAGAGGCAGGATTCTTGAGCACCTTCCAGAGGACAGGTTTTATGAGGGAGCTAGACAGATGTTGGAGTCACAGGGTTCATTAGAGGGCAGATATTCAGGGTGTATTTTAGAGACAGATGGTTTACTTCGGTTCCATAGGTGCATCTACGTGCCTAAGTCAGGTGATCTACGTAGCTTCATCCTTACAGAGGCTCATCGAGCCCCATATGCAGCACATCCAGGAGTGAAGAAAATGCACGCTGATCTGAGGGAGTTATATTATTGGCCAGGTCTTCGACGGGACATAGCAGATTTTGTTGCACGTTGCCTTGAGTGTCAGAGGGTCAAGGCAGAGCATTCTCATCCCGCAGGACTCTTACATCCTCATGATATTCCCGAGTGGAAATGGGATGTGATCTCCATGGATTTCATAGTCAGACTCCCTATGTCTTCTTATCATCATGATGCCATTATGGTCACCGTGGATAAGTTGACCAAGGTTGCGCACTTCTCACCAACCAAGGTCACCTATAATGCACAGGCCATCACCAAAGTATTTATGGAGGACATTGTTAGGTTGCATGGGATTCCGAAGACCATCATCAATGACAGGGATACCATCTACACTTCAGTTTTCTGGACTTCCTTTCAGACCGCTCTGGGTACTCAGATTAATTTCAGCTCAGCTTATCATCCAGAGACAGATGGACAGACAGAGAGAGTTAATCAGGTACTGGAGGACATGTTGAGGATGTATGTGATGGACCAGCAGAAGAAGTGGGAAGATTATTTGCATTTAGTTGAGTTTTCCTACAACAACAACTATCATAGTTCCATTGGTATGGCTCCTTACCAGGCTTTGTATGGACGACCTTGTAGGACACCTTTGAGTTGGGACAGACTAGATGACAGGATTATTCTGGGACCAACTTATCTTCAGGATTTAGAGCAGCAGGTTGTTCTGATTAGACAGCGTCTTGAGTAGGCTAGAGCATGCCAGAAGGCGTATGCAGACACCAAGAGGATTGATCGTCACTTCTCAGTGGGTGACAAAGTCTTCTTGAGAGTTCATCCGCATAAGAGCCCAATCCGCTATGGAAAGGGTTCTAAGCTATCACCTCATTTTGTGGGGCCTTTTGATATTTTAGAGGTCATCGGTCCAGTTGCCTACCGCCTAGCTTTGCCACCATGCCTTGCACGGGCCCACGATGTTTTCCATGTTTTTGTACTACGTAGATATGTACCAGATGTTTCTCATGTTTTGGATTGGTCGGCATTACAGGTAGAGGATGGAGGACAGTGGAGACTGGAGCCCATACGCATACTGGAGCATAGGAGGTTGGCCCTTCGGGGTCGAGACTTGGACCAGGTTAGAGTGCAGTGGGACCGATACGATGAGACAGCAGCTACCTGGGAGGATGCGACACCTTTGAGGGCTAGATATCCCTATCTCTTTCAGTGACTTCCAGGAGGAAGTCTAATTTTAGTAGAGGGGGATGTAGTGCCCACATTTTTATAGCTCAGTTACTTGTTGTTCCTCATTACTCATAGACATGTTTTGATAGGGATTTGTTATATTTTGGACATTACATTAGGAGATTTGATCTTATTAGACATGTATGGACATTTAGGCATATAGCACCGATTTAGCTTGATTACTATGTTGTTTGCATTATCTTATGATGTCATGGATACTAATTGATATGATGTTGTTTTGGAACGTAATTATATTGATGGATACTCAGTTTGTTGCATGTTGGGATTCTATGGATACATGTCATTTTATCATTATGACTAACTTATGGTGAATTATGTATAATTGTGCACGTTGTCACATTTTGATTCCAGAAAGATGATATGTTAGTTTAGAATTCATTGATATCTTATTTAGTAGTTAATTCACATTTTATCAGACAGGTGCATTTAATGTGTGCAATGAGTGTGCAGGTGACAGGTCACAGGAGAACGTGGGACTCAGGCTAGCTACACAACTTTACACAAGCAGCCCACGGGGCTAAGTCCTAGCCATGTTTATTGCATGAGAACTTAGCATTAGAATTATTGTTTTGGACACCATGGGTGACCCTCATTTGTAATGTAATATGTCTTGTAATTATTAATTTTTCTTAGGGTGTTTAGTTTGTGTTGTAAACTTGTTTTGGGGAATTAATGACCCCACTTGCATTAAGTTTTGAATTTTTTTAATGATGTACTTAATCAAAGAGGGTTTAGGGTCACATGTGAACCCTTGGGTGGGCCCCACACCCTCTACCCTTGTGCTAAATTTTTCCAAACCCGAAATTGGGTTATTTTAGGCATTTTTAGGGACCCCTTTTTAGTTTGGGAGTTCCCTTAACATGAAAATGGGCCCTTGGACCCTACCTAATAGGTAGGGGGGCTTATTTCCAAGGCTAGAGGGAGTTTTCCCTCCCTTTTTGCCCCCCTTTGGTCACATCCATGTAAGGGGTATGGATTAGTGTGCTTTGTTAAAAGTTACACAAGATTTTTTTTATTATCATTTTGGTAATTTGGGAGAAGAGGGCTAAAAGGTCATTTTATCCTTTCTCTCTTTTATCTTTGGCATCTTTGACCTTGAAGGAAGAGAGGGGTGACACATGTCACCCCCTCATTTGTGAGGATTTTTTCTTGCTCCTCTTCAAATTCTCCCTCATGGGAAAAGAAGAGAACTTTTTTTTTGGAGCTTTTTCTTGGATGCTTGTGGATTTGGAGCTAGAGTTTGTTTTGGAGTCAAGAAGTGGAAGAGATTAAAGTGGGAAAGCTTTTTGGAGAGATTTCTTTGAGGTAGGTCTTCTTAAGCCTTATTGTATGTGTTGTATTCATGCTATTTGTTAGTTTGTTTACTTGGAAATGTGGTTGTTGCATGTGGATTTTTATTTCTTGTTACTTGTTTATTTTTTTTTCTCCCTCCATCATATGGCATGATGGAATTTTGGAGTTGTGGGGGAAGAGAGAGGGATTTTCCCTCTCAATCCTCATAGGCTTGATGGGAAAGCCTTGTAGGATTTAGTTATTCCCCTCAAATTGGTTTGAGGTGGGGAAGTTGGTTCATTTGGCTTGAACCTCCTTCCCCATTCTTGGTAAGGAAACTCCCTTTGGGGTTTGAAAATCCTTCCAAGAAGGATTTTGTGAAAGGGGTGGAGAAATAAGGAGGGTATGGAGATATTTTTTCATACAACTATTGTTGGTTATAACTTTTGGAGAACTTCTCTCCTCTCTTCCCCATTTGTTTTAGAGGTAGAACTTGGGTTCTCCTCTTTTTCATCTTTGGAAAAATTTGGAGTCTTGTTTATACTTGTCTTGTGTTTCATGTGGATGTATCATTGTTTTTTCACCCTCACTCTTATGCAAGTTGTGGATAGTTTTCCTCTTTCCCATGGGCTTGGGGGAGGCTAGCATGCATCCCAACCTTGAGGAAGGCATGTAATGATGCCTATGGTTGGGTGTAAAAATAGTCTTCTTCTCCTTGCATGGATTCCTTGAAGGCATTTAAAGTTGGATCTCAAGTTGGTGGTAGTTGGAGTTCTTTGGCATCTTCTCTCCCTTTGTGGACATTACCTCATTGTATCTTGAAAAGCATGGCTTGTGGAAACTTCCTCTTTATTGTAATTCCTCTTCCATTTTGTAATTGAACATCACTTGCAAGATTGGCTTTCCTTTTTGTATTTGAATTTTTTCTTCCAACTTTGGGAAGGAGTTTGTTGGGATGTATTTTATTCTTTTTTAGTATTTTAAAATATGACGTATTGAGAAATTGTGAAAAATAAGTCTTGTAAAATATTTATACTCCTTTAGAATGCATTGGTATAATATATTTAAATTCCTTTAACATGCATTGATTGAATATCATTTTGATAAAGAAAGATTATTTAATGGAAAAGTGTATTTTTTTACAAAGAAATAATATTACTTGTTGAAAGTTTTACTTGTTTAAAAAAAATCTGAAATAATCATTTGGCATTACAATGGA
This sequence comes from Taxus chinensis, assembly GCA_019776745.2. Lineage (NCBI taxonomy): Eukaryota > Viridiplantae > Streptophyta > Pinopsida > Cupressales > Taxaceae > Taxus > Taxus chinensis. Next base: position 504,370,849 of record CM034152.1, on the reverse strand, counting down.
AAAAGAAATAACTTCCTCTTGTATTTTTTTCGTAATATTATTTGGAATGTATCTAGTCTTGATTCCTTTCCATGTGAGATTTAAGGGCCTGTTCTTAGTAGAAAATCATCCTTGAATGTGTGTGATACCTTACAAATTGTAAACATTCTACAAGATTTTCTCTTTGTGAACTATCATACTACATTCTCTTCTTCTTTTTTCTCACTTAAATGAGAAGATCTTGGGATAAAAATGTACTACAAAATTAAATATAATCCATCATCTTACAACTTGGATCCTTTTAGTCTCTTAGCTTATAATATGAATATATTATAATACATTCATTTAGTTAACAATTAAAATACAACATTGCAATGTCTCTACAAAATATTAATCTAAATGTATAAAAAAAAAATTATTATATTTATATATTATTATATTATATTATATTATATATATATATATATATAAAACAGTCAACATATATATATATATATGCCAACATATATAAATAATAAATAAATATAATTACAAATAAATAAATAAATATTAAACTATATATTATAATATGTATTATATATATTATATATGTATCATATAATATATATAATAGATGTTATATTGTTTATGTTTGTATATATATAAAACAAAACTTTTTTATATAGTTTGGTGGGAGGGCGAACCCTCCCCCCCACTTGTCCACGGCTGCCCCAAACTCTATGGCCACTCCAACCGCCACCACTACTCCCGTCGCCTCCCCTGTCCTGCACACTATCCCACCCTGCCGCGGTCGGTCCCCATCGTCCCCTCGCTGCTACGGCTCCCCACAAAATGGCCGCTTCACCACCACTCTGCCTCCTTGTGGCCACCCACCCACGTACAACGCCACACCATTTCACCACTCTGCCACCGTTTCATTTCCCCCCCCCCCCTCTATATAATGAAACCTAGTCGTGTGTGTATATATAATATATATATATATATATATATATATATATATCCTTTTGTAGTTAGATTTATTTGTTTATACAAATATACCACTGAAATAATATGGTGGTTTGCTTCTCTAAGACTGCAAAGAGAAAAGAAAAAAAAAGGAGAGGGGGTGCTCCATGAATCTATCATTTCCTTAAGCTCCTCCATAACCTATGCATGCAAGAAAACAAGCTCGAACAAAATAAGAGAAAGAATGAAAAGAAAGATAAGAAAACAAGAATGAAATTCAAATGAAATGAAAAGGAAGAGATAAGGAAGTTAGGGAAAACTTTAGGGTAATTTCAAATCAAGGGCCAGGATTAGAGTTGATCCAAGGGCTCACAAATAAGCATGTTCACCTTTAAGTCATGAGAAATTTTTAAATGGGTTTGGGAAAATAAAATTAAGGGGGGATGTGGGGGCAATTAAACATAAAAGGGGGGAAAACAAATTAAATAACAAAAAGGGAAGATTAAATTTATTTAAAAGGTTGTGTAAACTTAATAAAATTGGTGATTTCAATTAATACTTAGTAGAATGAAATAAGTAAATTGTGATGGGCTAGTGTTTAGGCAACTTCGGGAACTAATAATTAATATGAATTAAATATTAATGAAAAGGGTTAATTAGAGCATTAGTTCACCTTCAAAAAAAAATTACCGGCTTATTGGTCTAATTTCCAGTGTCCCGAGGTGGGGCATTACAAATTGTGTGTGGGAAACAAAGATCATTCTAATAAGGATTATTGTTAGATGCATGGTTAAGATTTAATTCTTTTTCCCTTCTTGTTCAGTCATTATGATACAAATAAATGGGTTCCAAAACTTGTTTATCTTGTTAAGAGAGGCCCTTTCTGAGTTCTTAACCCATCTTGGTTCTTTCTTTTTCTGGTATTAAAGTATCCTCTTATAGGAATGTGCAATGAGTACATATGGTCCCTGTAAAGTGATATTTGTTTTAATGGCTTCCTTTTATGGGTGGAATCAGTTATGGTTAGGAGTGTTATGATTTTGGCAGCATGTTCATGTCAAATTGTAATTGTTCATGGTTACCTTTTTTTATTTAATGATAATGAATTGGTTGTGTGTTGTATAACTTTAGTTTTGTAATTAAATTGGAAAGAATGAGAATAGAATATGAATTTCAATTACTTATTTTATTAGTTGGTTACAGTTCAGATGATTATCATGTTAAAATGATTATCATAATTGTGTTGAGATAGAACTAATTGGTAATGGTTTAATTAGTTATTTCCTTAACATTATTACTTAGTAGATTATGTGACTCTTCTCTATATTTGCTTTGTAATTATTTGGAAAATTCTTTTTTATTTTCATTATCTTTGTACTTGGAACCTTTTCATTTATAGCAGGGTTATTTTAATGAAAAACTTAGATAAAATCATATTGTTCTAACGTTATAGTGTTTATCATGCTCAGTTCTTGTGAACTGACTCATGCTAATAATTTTGTAGATTGACTTTGTGAAAGATGAAAGAAAAAAGACTTATAGAAAGTTGTATTTATTTTACTACTGAAATCATTTCTCTTCATTCAAATGATTCTAAATTGACATTCTCTCAAAATGTACTTGTTGGAAACTAAATTATGATGTTGTATTAAAAAAATAGTTTTGGAATGGTGGAAGGATGTTTTGTATAAACCTATGGAATACTTACTAAGTTTGGGAGAAAAGTAAACTCTCCTTTTGATAAATGAATTGTTGTGGGAAAGATGTTGATTTCTTATTTATATCTAAGGTATTACCTTACTTAAGTTTGTGTAATATTCCTAGATAATATCATGCATGATGGAACTTTATGGATATACTTAAATATTGTTGTACATAACTTAGTAGATTCTAAGTTATAATTGTTACTAGGAATAAGGATCTAAACTTATAGTTTAGATTCTTTTCATTTTAGAAAAGAGTATAACTAAGTTGGTTATCATTGGTAGATCCTTACTCAATAAAGGGAATATGTATAGTTTTATATAAAAGAATTAGGATTTTTATTGTGAAACTAAATCATATGCTTTCTGATTTCACTAATATGACAATAGTCCTTAATAAAGAAAGAAAAGGATTCTTTCCTTTGTTATTAAAAAAAATAGCTATGTATAATATCTTGTTATATGATTTTGATTAAATCATAAGGATGATTGGTTTTATGCTCCTTATCTGTTATCAATAAATGGAAACAAGAAAGCTTAAAATAGTTATTAGAAATATTTAGACTTTATGATATTCCAAAGTCTAAAGTATAAGCTTCCAATCAAGTTTGATTACAATTTTAAACTGTAGCAAGAAAATTTAATGATCTTACTTTCTTAATATCGAAATTGTACATATCGATAAATGAAAACAACGGGTTAAGATTAAGATGATCATAAGCATGAATGCTGATTTTATCTGTATACCCTTTTACTTGTGTGAATGTACACTTCATACCATTTTATGGATCAATCGTAAATAGTGGGCCCTTAGGTGCGTTGTTTAACGATAAATTTTATAAGATAATAATTATTGAGATAATTATCTAATACTCTTTAAGTATGTAAGTTTTATTAAAGGGACTCGGTTGTTGTAACATAGGGTCTGTAGTAGAGTACTCTCATAATAATAGGAGTCATTATGAGGATACTATGATACAGTAAACTATGCTTCAACACCCCACTTAGTTTAATTAACTTGATTTACATAAGTGGAAGTTTGGTTCATGGTTCTACTCTAAACAGAGATTGATACATGGACTGGTGTAGTGGTCAACTTATGTTGACTTAGGGTAACTAGACACACCCAATCGATGAAAGTCGATTGAGTATGTCGATGTATCCTTAGTCACCACAAGTAGTCTTCCACACTGGTGCATGTAAGTTACCCCTGTTTAGTGTGAAACTTTGACTTTGTTTGGGTTGATAGTAGTGAAGAATGATCAATCTAGATAACAGTACGAGTGTGGTGAAAGACATATTCCTTTTGATGAGTATGCCTTCTTAGAATGTAAACATGGTAGACATGTTTAACAACTTTTCCCAAAGTATCATAAGTTGTTGGTTGCATTGTCTTATGTCACCTAGTATAAGATACGGGATTTCAAATGAATATCGATAAGAGATATTCAAATAGGATTCTTAGATAGAACACTTGAGTGCCCTAAAAGGGTAAAGGAACCAAGTATACATAGTATTCACTTGAACAAGTTAACATGAGAGATCGGTTTAATACCAAGTCGTGGATTGAGATATTGGTGTTTCACTAATTCATTACATCTACATACGATTTTATGTTATGAGATGGATTTTCAATGGAATGTGTGCTATGGATTATATTAATTTAGAATAGAGAACATTATGAAAAAAAATCCTTGTTTTTAAGTCTTAAAAAGAGGATGTTACATTTTAGTTATAACTCCTTTGGATAACTATAGGTACATTCCTCGTATATCCTTTGTACTACTTGAGTTTCATCAAAATAACATAAGGGGGTAAATGTAATCACTAAAATATACACTTATGACTATTACATTATGCCTCTAGTATGTTGATATATGCATGATTTCTAAGTTTGGAAACTAGGCATTTGTGACTCCTCTTTAGTCCTTTTCTTGCTTGATTTGGCTCTGTTTACATATTTTATCTAGCATTTACATATTTTTGGTCAAGTCACAAGGATCATTGTTCCTATATTTTTCTATATATTATTTTTGTTTATGCATGACAGTATCACCCAGGTGTTAATGCCCTCTTTGTTGATTTTGTCCTATTTTGGTTGATTTTCTCCTTTATTGGTTTGTTTTGGATTTAGGTCTTTTCTTATCTTCTTTTCATGACCTAGGTCAAATTTTAGTTTCACTATGTGCCAAAATTCAAACAAGGAACTCATATATACAAAACCTACTAACTATGCTAAACGGAAATTTGGGGGCTATCATTTCTATATCTACCACATACATAAGAGCAACACAAGAAACTACATTTTGGGTGGTGTTATTCACTACATAAGGGGAGGTTATTATGAATTCCATATCACACATTTTTTTATTAGGATGAAGTAGTTTTATTCCAATGTTCCATATTATCTCAACGGATACAATTTTAATCACACGCTAAAATAAATATATAGACTCTAAAATGTAGTGTAGCACTTGGAAACAAGATAACATCTTAGTCACCAATAGGGTCAATCCGACTCTCTCATATGAATTTTTCATTCAATATAATGTGCACTTGATTCTTGTCCAAGTATTTAAGGTTTTTTTTTAGGTCTACATGTGACAAAGCGTAAGTTTAGAAAACCTAATGCGACCTACAACAAGCTAAAGGAGATAAGCATTGATATAAAAATAACCAAATCCTAAGTTATCTCATAGATGCTAATACCCAGAAGCCTGTTTCATCTCCAAGGTACTCTTGTCCCTGATATTGTTACATGCCAATTTAAAAATCAAGTCTTACATAGCCAAAAATATGCCTGTTCAAATCATTAACCAGCCCATAATCGGTTCAGACCTACAGTGAGAAGATAATTCATTATCACTTGATGATTTATTTAACACTCTTTCTAAATAAATAATCCTCTATATTTTTTTGATATTTTTTTATTCTTACACTTGTATTCCCTATTATACTATTGAGACATTTCATTATAACCTGAACATTATGGCATGAATACTTATTAATTTATTTATTACTAATTATCTTTATTTTGTGGTATTATGAGCACACATTTATTCTCTTGATTACAATAATATGTTTGATTAAAGATGTATGTGGTGCCTCTTATTGTAAGAGACTTGTATATGCAGTAACTCACATGCATCCAAATGATTCGTATGTGGTAACCCATTCTTAGCCAAAAGTCATCATCTACAGCTAAGGCATCATCCGCAGTAACTCACATGTAGCCAAAGGACTTGTCTGTAGAAAAGCATCCATAGCCAAAGGAGGTAACACACATGAATAAGTCGTGATCATGAGAAGCTCGTGGAATTTGGACATCACATTTGAGCTTGCACATGTCAATGTAAGAATCAATTACAATTCAAACATGATAACTAGGAGATGACTCAACCCTAACATCTAATTATGTATTGCAACTTAGCAAGGAACTAACTAATTAGATTCATGATTCGGGAACTAATGGATCAAAATAATTAGTTTATTAAGTTATTTGAATGACATGTAAACACTTTCTTATTAATTATGTTGCAAGCATCTAGTCTCTGGCTTATTTGGTTGAGATATTTTACTTTATATAATTCAAACTCCTAGTAGGAATTTGTTTCTTCACGCTTCTATTGTAATGAGATGTATAAAAGGAAAAGGTTAATGATGAGAAAAGGATCTAAAGATAAACATAGAATAGAGATCTAGAAAAAGAGTAGAAAATATACCAATACAAATTTGTTGTATTCCCAATTGTAAACTTAATGTCAATGCAATAAAAATTTTACAATTGTTCATTAGCCATATTTACAAGCCTTAAAAGGGATTAGCACCCAAGGTAAGGCTCAGTTGTGGTTTTCTAACCCCCTCCATTATGTTTTTATTTGATTTATTTCATCATTAGATTAGAAAAATATCAACTTTGTATCTGCATTCTAAGTTTACATGTGTTACCTTAGACTTAGTATTTGCTTCCAATCTAAATTTACTTTTTTTCCAAGCATTGTTATTTCCATAATTGTAGTGACAGTAATTTATCATCTTATCTCTCAAATATATGTAACTATGCGTAAAAAACTGATATTATTGAAATTCTACATCCCTCGGTTTTATAATTAAATGATTGTAGATTAATGAACAACATACTAATTTCTGCAAGTTATTTACACCACCATATTTGGTGTTGTTGTCAGGGATACTTCCAAGTTAGAAGTTTTTTGAGAGGTTTTTCATTTCTTATACGCATTTTAGGTTTTACAAAATTCATCTCCATACCACCTCCACTAATATGTGTTGATTAACTTTAGTACATTATGCATGTACCATCCAAAAGATGCCCGTGGTATATTTTTACCCAATCTACAAGTAGCACAAGTTTCCATATCAGATTATGAAGAAAGTATATCTTCCTTTGTATAATGTTTGATAGTAGAAGAATATCCTCCAAGTGAAAATTTTGAAGCTACTCTTGAGTAGCCAAATATGGTTGAAGAAGCAGACCAAAATTCTTAAAATGGGGTAACTATTTTTGAGTTTCCCATTACGAACAATGATGAAGTTGCTTCTATGAAGAATATCTCTCCCTCATCCTTCACTAAATTTCGTGGATCCATAACTGCAGACCCAGAAAATTTTCTATTTGAGTTTGATATTTTATGTAGGAGCTATGATTATACCATAGATGCACACAAATTGAATCTATTTCCTATTACACTCAAGGATGCACCCTTGAGGAAGTTTTCGCCAAATCACTGCACCCTCTGAATGTCCAGAATGTGAACAAGATGTTCGATTTGATTAGAAAACATGGGATAACCTCTCAAGCTATGGGACTTGGGATAGATTTTAACCTCTGGAGAAGGCTGACTTCCTCTTCCTAAACTAAGTGTTGTACTACTCCTAGTGTAATAAAATGGTTATCTAGACCTATGCTAACATTTTCATGGGTTTTAGGGAAAGAGATTTGCAAGAAATGAAACTATACTAGGGATGGTGATGCACCAAATAAAGGGTGTTTCCAGACTCAGGAAGGGTTAATTTGAAGAGGGTGTGTGTACCACAAGTCAACTTCACCTACTGCAACTTAGAGAGGGTACAAATACCATAGACTAGGAAGCATGCATTCCCTTTGTTAAACTCAATCAGACAAAAAATTATCAGTCTTCCAGTGAAGAAGGATGAACTTGAGAAGGGTGAATAATCACCACAACTCAACTGCATGCAATACTCCACCACTTGATAAGCACAGAACTCCAAGAACCTGCAATAGAAATGTGAACTTGCACAGTGTACCTGCAAGCATGAGAAAAGGCACAAAGAAGTATAGAAGGATGAAAGGACCAAGATTAGTCACAAAACACACACTTTTATTACTTCAACAATGTGCACAATGCATCATACATTCAGAAGAGGCAATGGTTTCCATTACAGTCTTGAAAAGGAGGCTTGAAAGTTCCCTCAACATACAAGGACAACTTGTAGAAGAGAGAGGACTCTTGAAAAATTTGCACTTGTCTTAGATATCTAACTGTCCAACATGTCTGACCTATTAGAACCTCTTGGAATGAGCTTCTAACTTACATTTATAGAATAAGTTGAGAGAGAGGAGAGAAGAGTCATAAATTCCCTTCCTAAATTGAAGGTACATGATGTATTTATTACAGTTGGTTGAACCACTTGAGAAGGTTCCATCATGTGCCATTAATTGCCTATTGACCTAATCTTCTCAATTAATTAAAATAATATTTAAATAAAATATTTTAATAATAATAATAAATATTATTAATAAAATATTTAAATACAAATATTAATTTAATTTAATTAAAAATATGGTGGGACCCCCTGAAGACTGGTTTGCATCTAAAGGGAGGGGTCCATGTGAATGGGTCAAAAAAGAACCAACTCGGTGGTTGGCTCACTGAGCCAACTCACCGAGTTGGTCACAAGCTCCTCCTTTCTTCACCACAACCAAGCTCCCATTCTGCATCGAGCTCCTCTTGGTCTTTACATCAACTCAAAGATTTGAGTTCTCAAACTGAGCTCATTATCAATTTCCTCTTACTTGTGTAACTCTCTGTCAGTTTATCACATTAGTCCCTTCACATCTACTCACCTAGTAGCTCAAAAATCACCTCGGTGGGCCTTTAGCTCCAACTTGGTCTTGGCTCAGCCCATGACAATGTGAAACTCCTTGACTCAAAATTTCCATCTTGGCTCACTACTCACAAAATTCAAAATTTGGCCCCAATGTTCAACTGTGCAATCTCCACGAGTTCCACTTAAAATCTCTTTCCCATGGGCTTCGTTGTCATGTTACTCAACTAATTCACCACATGAGCTCAAGCTCATTGCAGAGCTAAACATGAGCTCTTCATTGAAACACTCTTTGTGCCAATTTTTTTGCGTTGGCAGGCTCTATGTTGGATTCACCACTCCTACCAACTCATTGTTGCCAATTCTCTCAATATTGTTGCAATAGTTTCTGATTTAATCCCCCCACTCGATCACCAAAATCTTAAGGAAGACCCACATTTACATTGTTCAGCAAGCATATCGGACACCCCATGATATGTCTTGAATGAGCTCAAGGCTTTGAAAACACCTTCTCCAACTGAATCCTTTGTCTTACATATCTCCAACTCCTCATTTTGGTATCGAATCCAAGGACCACTTTTACTTATCAACCTAATAATTCAGCATATAACTTTTCAACTTCTTTTCATTCCACATTGAGCGGTGTTCAACCTGCTTCTGAATGAGTTCATTGAAGATTAGTCTACCAATGCCAAATTCTCCACATCAAGATCTCCATTTTCCACATCCTCTTTGATGGGTCTGAGCTCACTCGGGCTAAGAAGCCTGAGTTACCTTAGCTAATTTGCTTCAATTTCCCGCATTATTGAAAATTCAAGTCTTAGGACCCAAAGACCCCATGATCCCATCTCATTCTTTTGATGCCTTGGCCGAATGGCCTCAATTTTCCCTCATCATTGGAAAACCTCTTTGGTGGACCTAAGCTCCCAGAATGGCTTTCCTGAACACATCGCATGTCCCCATGACCAAACGTTCAAATATCTTCACTTTTTTCATACCAAGTCTTACATGGATCTTATACTGCAAAAGTCTGAAGTGGAAACTTTAATGTCATTCACCACGCATCACCTTGATGAGTTGGCTTCCAATATCCACAATTCCCACAAGCTCCTAAATCTTCCTTTTAGCTCATCTGTTGAGATCAAATGTTTCCTCCAATCTTCGCTATACATCAATGTCAACTCAGACTTTTTCTTCATTCCTGGCCTTGCTCGATGTTTTTCCAAATGGTCTCAATACTTAGCTAGCCCAAGTGAGTTGTATCCTTAGTATGATAGAGCCATGCACGAGCCTTGCCCTATACTACAATTTCTCCCTTCACACTATCCATTTTCTGGTCTCATCCTTGTGCACAATTTCATGGCTTAGCCTTGTAAATGATCTCTATTTGGCGAGCACATCGTGTTCCTACCTGAGATGATTTGTGTGCCCAAGTCTATTTACCTAAAACTAACTATTTCAACCATTGGGCTGAATACAAGGTCATCCTCTGTGTTTCTTTTCCTTTCCTGTAATTTCAAACACTGTCAAGCTACATCTTTCTATCGCATCGAGCTCCATATCGGGTTGACACTCTACCTCACTGTGACGACCTTTCACCATTTCCTAGCTTGGTGTGAGAATTGTGTATCCCATTCACATGCCTCGATGCTTCGCATATTTTTAACTGAGCTCAATATGGATCTCGAGGAATTTCCCTTCTTTTACCACCGATATCAGTTATCTCCTTTGTCACCTTCAATCACACTGTGTTCTACTGTCAACTGAGACGTTCGTAGCTTCCACCAATCTTATGAACCTTCCAATCTGTCATGCCAATCATGAGATCAATATAAATCCATTTATTGTCTCCACCCAAACTCACCTGTGTCAAACAACCTCTATGCCTAAATGTCCCGAGTAGAGATTTATCCATTTTATTTGAGTTCACTTTCATGCACACTGACATGGCTTGTCCTTCTAAGCTTCAACAGATTTCCCATAAAATGTTGACTAAGCTCAACAGTTTACCCTTTGAACTCAAAATCAGTCTATCATATTATGGCCAGTCTCCTACATTTCGTATCTACTTAAAATATCAATCCCGAGTTAGGAAAACTCTGATACACCCTCCACCGATTGAATTGGCTCCAACTCGGTCACCCAAGTTGATCCCCTCATGTTTCTCCTCTAGGTCTGAGCTCTCCATATATGAGGGCTCGTGTTCAAGCCATCCACCTCGGCTTTGATATGTTACCGACATCATGGCTTTTTCATACTTCACAATTCTATCGAATTTAGTTTGAATTACCCAAGACTCAACGAGTTGTCTACCTTTCAACTCACAATCCTGGGATCCCTTAGCAACACCTCACAGCTTCTACGAGCTCAACAAACTATTCTAATGAGCTTCACTGAGCTCGAGATCGTTTCATTCCAAGTTCCAATTCATAGAGCTCTACACTCTTCTCTTCATCATGTCAAGCTTATCTTGGATCATACACACTAATATTTATTCTTGTAATGAGCCGATTCCATGAATGACTCACTAAACCCATTGACTCCAGATCACCATTAATTGCGACTATGAACTTCGGAAACAACATCTTCACTATCGATTTTGACTTGGTTCTCAACCGGGATGACTTGTGGATTCTGAAATTCCTCGGCCGAGTCCCTTTCAAGCTCAGCATGCCCTGTAGATCAATCTTGGAGCCACTCGATGCTCCATACCTTTGGCTCAAATGCTCAAATTACTATTTGCATTGATCCTTACTTGCAAGCATTGAATCCTTCACTTCCATGTTGAACTCTCCTGTAAGTCTGTGCACATTCCTTATGAGGTGAGCTTCAAACTTGAGCCACATCACTCACCTACTCGTTCGTCATGACCATCAACCGAGCTCCTTTTTTTGGTTCTTCTTTCACATTGGCCCAACATTCTTCCACCATAGTCTGTCATCGAGTGACCTACTCGGTGCTACCCGAGTTATACCATTAGCTTGACCTTCCAAGTTGTTCCATGTACTCCACCTTTGAGACAACCATGACATAGGTCTCGAGCTCCCAGTGAGCTATACCCTTAACACTTTGAGCTTCGATCATGTAAGCCTCCAAGGCATGAATCTTGATATTTTTCCTTCATAATATTCTTATAGCTGAGTTGGCTCCTTTGGATGACTACCGAGCCATCCTACCTCTACCTCAGTGAATTGTTCCCTACCGAGCCGAGCTCTGTATTGAAGCGACTCCACCTAGCCCAAGTTACCTTCGAAGATGACTACACCAGCTCAACTGAGTTGATGAAAGAATCAACATCACCTTGTTATGTTTTCATAAAAAGGCCAACCCCTTCCCACCGTCAAGCTACACACTGAGCACCCTATCTGAGATGGAAACTGAGTTGAGCCTGAGTTGGGCTCTGAGTTGATCCTGTTTAAAGCTAGGAGAGCTCACTTATCAATTTATTAATTATTTTAATCATTTTATCTCCATGATGACCAGAAATTGGGCCCCTGGGACCAATGTCATAATTTATTCGTAATAGGACCCCGTTGTCCAATTTTTTCCTATGTGCAAAATTGGATAACATTTTTGGTGACCTCTCAGGGATGATTGCTTACTAATCATGATTCCAGTGGCCTTAAGCCATCCATAGGGCATGGAGTCAATGTTGAAATCTTGAAAATAATTTGATCTTCTGTAATACATCCCGAAATCCCCTTGAGTAAATCCAATCTTAGACCTCCCTGAAATGCTAGGCATGAGGTATACTAAATTTGTTGAATGTTTGGCATCATGAACACTGTAGAATTTTGAATGAAGCAGATGTATGAAACTCTTATGGAAACTTTGAACCTTCCTTCCCTTGAGAAACTTCCAAGAATGATACAATGTGTAATAACGACACAAAACACGACAAAAAGGAAATCAAAAGAATAACAATCACACAACAATGTGCATAAGCACTTGGAGGAAAACACCTAACTAAACTATACAGGGGGGGAAACTGCTTCTCAAAAACAAGCTTTGATGATGTATTCCATTCACATGAATGGTAATTTCTTCTCTATTAAGCCTGGATAGATGAAATGAATTCACCTATTTGCAACCCAGTGATGATGTATGGCCCACTCCAGAGAGTGTCAAACTAGGCATGCCTTCCTGGTTTGGCTCTATCTTCATCCCAGTTGAGGACTAAATATCCCTCTTGAAAATGCCTATCAAATGCAAATTCTTGTCCAAAATATTTCCTAACCTGAGCTTGATGTTGCTCCAAAATCTTCATATCCTTGTTTTGTACTTCCTCTAACTCTATAAGTTTAGCAAACCTTACTCGACAGAGGAATCAATTCTCCATGGCCTCAAGCTGATGGGCGAACTCCAAAGAAGGTAGCTCCATGGTGAGTTGAAGTTTTTCTTTCCTTCCATATACAAGCATGAATGGAGAATTTCCTGATGGGCCCTTTTAGGTGTGATCCGATCTGCTCATAAGGTGGTCTTAATCTGTGTATGCCAAGTCCTCTTGTTAGTTTCCATCGTGCTCTTAATAATCCTTATGAGGTTTTTGTTACTAGACTCAACTAATATTGTTTCCTTGTGGATAGTAATTAGATTGAAGTCTTGAGGTAGATCCTAGTTTGTAAAATCCCATTCACTCAACTTGATACCAAGAAAATCTAGCATGTTGTCTGAAATGATTGTAAACAGGAACACCACAAACCTCTGTCAGTATACCTTCCAAGAAATCTATAACTGTCCTTCTCATTACTCTCCTGTCAATACTACCACCTCTGTCCATTGAGTAAAATAGTATGTTGCAGTAAGGAACCAATTTATGTCTGTCACTGAGACGGAGGATTAATCATCTCTAATGAAATCCAACCTTCAATTGAACAAAGGGTTGATCCACTTGAATTGGATATAGTGGAAGAGCTGTCAAACTTCTGCTTGTCCATGAAAAAGGCACATTCCTTACATTTCCTTACCCAAATATGGGCATCTTTGAAAAAATCCTAGGCTCAATAGTAGCCAGTCTCACATTATCCTAGTAGCATTTTTTTCGTGTAGAACAATGTCCTCCATATAGGCCATTACAAAACTCTTTTAGTATCTTACTTACCTGTTCCAGTCCTATGCATCGACGGAGAACACCATTCAAATCCTTTTTGAAAGAGAACGTTATCTACTAGGTCATATGGAATAGACTGAAGACGTAAAGTACTGTCTTTCATTTTTATCCATGTTCACAAGATATACTCCAAAGAAGAGGAAATTCTTCATTTTGGATAACCAGTCAACTTGATCATCACTCTCATTAGTGTTAAGGAGTGGTCACGTCCTCATCATGTTTTGATTCCATGTCTACAGCAAGTTGTTGACATAAACCTTTACCTCTAAAAATTTTGGTAACTTTGATTTGTATGTCATACTCCATCACCTTCATGATCCATCTAGCACACTTTTTGTTCATCTCTTTGTTCAACAAAAATTCCTTGACGCCTAGAATGAGACACCATCAGATGAATTCTATTGTTCGATAACATGTTCTTAAATTTCTTCAAAGGCTTCGACTAACTGACAAAATGACTTTTTTTCAACAAATGAATATTTGAGCTTATAGTATTTGAGGGATTGACTGATGAAAGCATTGATTTTTTTCTCCATTCAGGTTGTAATTTTACTGGGTAAGGATACCTGAAATGCTCTCTTGACTTGTAAAAGCATAAAGGATAAAGTATTTATCAAACCTGGGGTTTACTAGTGTGGGAGCTTTGAGGAATGGATATTTTTAATGGCTTCAAAGCTCTCCCTTCCTTCCTTTTTCCATGAGAATGGCAAATTTTTCTTCAGGATGGTTGTTCAGTGGTTTAGCCAATATCATGCAAATTGAGGGATGAATCTCCACACAAAATTTATGGTTTCTAAAAAAAATCTAGAGACATTTTTTGTGACTTGGGAGAGATAAGGGACATAATTGAAAATGAATCTTGGCTGGATCGATTGAAAGTATTTCCACTGAAACAACATGCCCCAACAAACTTTCCCTTGTGAACTACAAAAATACACTTCTTGGGATTAAGTGGAAACCCCAAAATTCCCTACACCTTCATGGAAAACCTTCCTTAGAAGCATGATGTGATCTTTTGTATGCTTAGAGTATATAGTTATATCATCAAGGTAAACCAAAATGATATCATTGATTAGTCCCTTAAATGTCATGTACATCGGCTCTTTGGAAAGTAGCCCCGATATTGGACAATCCAAATGGAATTTTGTTGTAGGCATACGTGCCCCACTTGGTAGTGAAAGTTGTTTTAAATTGATCGAATTCTTGGACCAAGAATTTTATTATAACCTAAATATCCATCGAGAAAATAAAATCTTTGAGCTCCTTCTACCACTGCTTAAAGGAATCTTCTCCATTTATGGAAGAGGATAATGGTCTTCCAATGACGGCACGATTCAAATCCCTGAAATCTATGCACAATCTGAATCTCTCCATTCTTCTTCCTTACATGAGCATTAGATAGGCTACCCAAGAGGAGTGCTTGATGGGAAAAATAATATAGGCCTCAATGAGTTTATGGGTTAGTTCCTTTCTCATTAGTGGCTCAATTTTGGGATTAATTGGCATCTATGTTATCTAGCGATTTGGCTTGGAATTAGGATCCAATTTGATGGTTTGTAATGCCAGAACCTGGATCAAAAACACACAAGTATTTATAGCTACACACAAAAATTTCATGATACTCTTGACAATAGTTTGATGAAGGCTTCTCTCTATTCATAAGTACATACGCTTTTCTGATCTTCAAAAAAAATTTCATTTACTACCTTGACTTCCTCAAAATCTTCTTCCTTGACCACCATATTAGAGCTTTGTATTTTGGCTTGATCATCTAAATTGAAGATGGATTCTAGAGTGAACTAATCCTTTTGGTAGTTTGTTTCTTTTTAATTGTATGACTTTATCACCATATGATTATTGTAACTTATCTTGATTTTTCACAGCAAACTCTACCTCTTCTTATAGGAAAAGGACAATTTTTTTGTCACCATCAAACATTTGTTAGCTACTCACAATATCAGGGGACTGTAGGTCAAACCACCATTTTGACAAATTTCTTCCCTTCTTTCATGATATCAATAGGTATGTTGTATTGTCGAGAAAATTTTAGCAATCCTATCAACATCTTGGTTTTGATTTTTAGGAACTGCATATATCCCAAAAGCTTCAAAATCTTAAATCAAGTCCCACATTTGGTTCTTGTATGATCTTAAAAGATCAATTTTGGATGCACTGTGTGCCATCACTTGATGAACAACATAACTCACTGTCTCTAAAAATAATTAGATCCTTGATTCCCTTCTTTTGGGCTAGTTGAATTCCTTTGCACACGGGCCTTATATTCAGCAACATTTCTTATTGCAACTGAATTACAAGCCTAGAAATATGAGAAGTACTTATCTCCCTCTTGATAAATTAACATAACACCAGTACTAGATCCATTCTTACTTCTTGAGTGATCGAAGAACAAATTGCCACAATCCTCCATGAATTACTTGGTGTTTTGATCAGTTATGGTATGATCGTATCTTCTTCATGGATACAGTAGTTACCTAATCCTGTTTCTTCCAACAATAGAAAATCAACTTCTTCTTCATGCCAACACATTAGCATAGGGATTGTACTAATGATCTCCAATTACTTCATCTAGAACTATATCAGGGATTTCCTCAACAAGAGTGGTTAGTTCATGATCAACATCATCTTCCTCTGGATCTCTGATGGTATAATACCCATTTATAAGACTAGCAGTGTATGGGTTCTACATGATTATGGAAGATTGGTATCCACTCTTATAACCACTTTGGTTACGTATCTGAGTCCTAAGAATCATATGTGACCAATCATCTGATAGATAATCATCCATCCTTGCAAATAAATCTCATGATAAGCAGATGGCAAATAGAGGAGGGAGATCAATGACTGATATGTCTTGGGTGAATGAAAAACTCATGTATACATGGATGGTAAGTTGAAGTCCCTTGATAACTCCAATAGTATTAATAGTTGTGTCATCCATCTGAATAACTCCTCTTACAACAGGTACATATTATATGCCTAGTACATCTATAATTTGTTTGGGCATGACTGAGCTACTGGCACCAGAATCGATCATGTAATTATGCACTAGGTGGTTTCCAATGATCAAGGAAATATAGAATGGTGGTGGTTTGTTGGATTTAGGAATATTTTTCCCTTCCAGTTGACATAAACTTATAGGGATTGTTGTTCCATGACCTGAAAATCTATCGGTTGTACCAAAACTATTTAGAGCTTCTCACAAAAAAATATTTGAGAAGGAATTGAGAGTGCATCCCACATAGTAACGCTTAGGTTGGTATTCTTCATCTAATCTACTATGCTGAAAGGAATTGCTCTAAAATTGTTGAAACATCTTTGGGTGTTATGATCCTCTTTTAGAAAGTGCTTGATGGGTATTGTGATGCCTGATGAACCTTCTTTCCTCGCATCTTGGCTAACAAGTTTTTTGGTGGTTTCTTTCCCACATATTTATCAACATTTGTTTGTGTCTGGGGCTATGAAATGGATGATTGATCAGATTTGGAAGGTTGACGTTCCATTTCTCTCTTCTTGGAATGATTGTTTTCCACCACTGATAAGGAATCTGTATTCAACCAGTAAAAATATTCTTCTTGTCAGTTTAGTAAAGTGGTTTCTTCAGGTGTCTACGGTCAATTTGATGTTTCTTGCGTAGATGAATTTTCTATTTTCTTTGAATGGGAAGATACACTTTAAACCATAATGTCCTGACTAAGAACTACATTATGAAATATATTTTTATTTTGGGGTTGAGAACAAGGATAGCAGCATCCGTATTCTTGAACTAGATTATTCTAGACACATATTATTGCTCCAGATGAGCTAGCAGCAAGAGGTTTTCAAAATTTTGAAGGCCTGGCATTCACAACTTGATTTATAGCTTGATTTTTTGGCTTATTAGTCCCTTGAAAAGGAGTATGGTTAGCTTGATACTGCTGATTTTGTGGCTAATATGGACAATTTTATTGAAACTATTGCCTCTTGAGTACAAAAAGCTCATTTCCAAAAAAAATTAGCAGTGACTTGACAAAAAATAGATCATTTGAAGAGGCAAGGGCAGACTGAGCTGGTTGATTAGAGGTTGCTTGAATAGGATCAATGATAGGTTAAATGTTTGTAAGATCCATAGATAATGGCACTCTTATGGAAACTTCATAGGCATTAGGTAATGGATTCCCTCCCATGGACTGGATCATAACTACTATATCACTATTTAAGGCTCATAAATAGTACAAGAATGCAATATTTAGAGAAGGCATTTTGAGTGTCAGAATCCTATTCCATGACCTATGGAATCGAAAGTTGAAATCACTTATGTATTCTTGGGGAGCTCTCTTTATGGTAGTGAGTTGTTTAAAAATTGATAGGTGATCACTCTTGTATTAAAAATACTTACAGAGCTTTTCTCATAACTCTTCCCAAGTGGTTATAGTGCCAACACTTAACCCTTGAAACTATTAAAGTGCTTTTCCCTTGAAATAGGTACCAAGAAGTCTAACCGCAACATTTTCCTCCATGATATTATGTACTACACAAATGTTGGCTACATTAAGAATATGTTCCACTGGAGTAACATGAGTTTCCCCTATGTAAAAGGGTAAAATTTTGAGTGTCACAATAGGTATAGGTTCGTGTTCAGCCAACAGAAGTGTAACACCCTGGACTGTAGTTACTTCCTCCTGACCATACAAGTGTTGATATGTGATTTCTTTTGCAAAAAGGATGTGTTCCTTTGATTGAGAAGTCATGCTTGATATGTACTATATCTTCTTTGAGATTCCAGATGTTTGACTGAGTCGGAATGTGATTGGACTCTTTTATTTCTTTCATTTTACACCTGAGTTTAATCTGATTTTGGAATGAATTATGGAGTTATCCATCTATAAGACCTAGCCTTGGATCAGTGGTATTGATCCAAGTGGTGCTTTAAGTTTATTCATGATGAATTAAAATTATAGACCTTAAGCAGGTTGCAAGGTCTGGATGCATTGAATAAGCTAGTCCGGAGTATAACTCAGGCTGATCATGTTAAATGAACTGGTGCCAGATATCGTAATATATCTGGAAGGTCTTGATCGTGGACCAGGTAATAATTCAGTTACATTTAATTCACTAGCCTATTGGCAGTACAGGAGTGAACCCTGTTCGTGAATGTATGTGGTAGATTCTTTTTCTAAGCATTTGAAATGTTAAGGACTAACTGAATTTATTAAGGTTAGTAACCTAAAACTAAACTATAACCTAGGGGTTAGATTAGTGTTAATCTAACCTAGACCTAGGCTAAGAGCTAATGTTCTAAGTTAGTATCTATGTGCAAAGTGGTTAGACTAGGTGTTATCCTAAATCCTAACCTAAGTTACTAACCTAACTATTGAACAAGGAGGAAGGGGACCTTTGGAAGGGTGTGAACCATGGGCGGCAGTTTCTATGTTATTAAATGCATGGATAAGCATGAGGGACAGGTAATTTGGTGGAGGTTTTTAAAACGGCTAACTAGAGCCGACGTGGCAGGTCGCCAAAGTTGGAAATGGTCTTTGATGTGCATTTGTCCATCGCCAACTATGGCGGTCGGTGGCAGTGGAGATTGAGCAGGAAATTGGGAGTAAATGCAATTAATGAACTCGGTAGTCTAGCTCGAGTTTCACGGGAAGGCAGGCAAAATGGAAAGTTAGTAGTTTATTGGGTTTTGCATGCGCTCCGGTTTTCCTTCTGTCTGTTCACTGGTTCTTCGCACCAGTCTTCTTGGTGTTGCATGGCAAGTATGAGCATAACTAGCTCTTTCCTCTGGCAAGGAAAATATATAAGTCATGGAAATAGCAAATTTTTGTTGGTGGCTCTAACTTGGAAAAGGAGGAGAAGGTTCGAGCTCTTTCAGTGGTCTGCTTCGAAATTTTAAGCAAATAACCAGGCATGTTAGGCCCTAACCTTTAAAAATCTTGCTCTCTTTCAAATGATTTCATTAGAACAACTCTGTTCAGATGATTTTTGGAATTAGATGATTTATATGGTAGCCTTGTGTGATTTTGTCACTGTATCTTCTTGCTGGTTCGATTTTTCAATTTAAACCTTGATGGGTGTATTTTATTTTTCAAACTGTTGCAATATTTCTTGGTGTTTTGCATTCCGGCTTTAATTTGCGAAATATATATGCAAGAATGTGTACTGGGCTTGCTCTGTGAGAGCCCATGAATTGTTCTCTTGATGGGTACAGGCTACTGTTGATACTTGTTGTCAATGTTTACTGTCGATACTTGTTGTTAATGCTTACTGTTGATACTTGTTGTCAATGTTTACTGTCGATACTTGTTGTTAATGCTTACTGTTGATGCTTGTTGTTGATACTCATTGGGAAGAATACTGATGGACATTTTGTTCAGTTTAATTGGACTTCTTTGTAACTTCTGTCGAGGTTATTAAGGTAGTGGTTACTGAATCTTATTGGGTTTCACTTTGATATTTAAAGTTATTTGTGAATGGATAACTTGCTGTGTTACAGTATTTCATTGCGACCTTGCTGAAGTTGTTTTTCCCTTGCATTGTGGTTATGGGATGCAACCCGTTGATAGTATGTAATATATATATTTATTGTATTCGAAACGACTCTGTGGAATCCATTGAATGATTCGTGTATTATGGACCACTGTTGAAGCTATATATACATATATTTGAGTATTGGTAATTTGATTTTGTTGGAGTCTTGAAGGAGTAACAGGTATACGACCTATGTTATTTTGTAATAAATTTTTGGTACAGACTCTTGAGTGTACTTACGTTTCCTTTTTGTGTAAGCTTGTGTGAAAATATTAAAGAGGCTCAGTTGGATTCTTTGTTACGAAATCAGTAATTAGCTTTTGTATAAGCCTGATTTTGAATGTTTACCATTGTTGGCATAGTTGGGAATCATTAATTATTATTTATCTTGTATACTGTTACTCGGGTTCAGTTGAATCCTTGACAGGTAACTATAGTATCTGCCTCTATTTAACCTGATTGGTACACTTGTTGTTTTTGGCACTGTTGGATTCCTTGAGTATAGTTAGATATCATGTAACTTGGCTCTGTAAAAGTGGGTCGTGAATACCACACTTCAAACCCTGAATGCGTCCAGATGAGAATACGGTATGTCATGTTTCCTTTCTGATTATTCTAGTTAGATAAGGCTGTGCATGTTTCATGAATTCTGTGTGATTATCTCGGCATAGTCTTAGGGAAACATCAATTGCTTAATGTCGAGGAGTCTATTGTTGACTGCGATAAAATTGAAGCTCTTTGATTTCGACCTTGGGTCCGAAAGCCTTGCAGTGTTTATTAGGGACTAGAAGGGGGCTGTAGGTTGATGTGTGGGATTGTAGTCGTGTTTACGTATTCTGTTGCATGACTATCCTGCCTTGAGCTTGACTGAACTAAGAGCCGTCGACTACACCTCGACAGGTGATGTGGTGAATATCTTCTTGTTTGCCGCTTCATGTGGAAGGTCTTGTGGAGTCTGTTGGTAGAGGGTCATCACTGTTTAGCGTGAGAGCTACTGTACTACTGGATAACTACAGTAGTTGGTTATATTTGATCTTTAACAAATCTGTGGTGCTTTTGATGGTCTCGTCTGATTTATTTGCATGTGTTTAAGGTGAATGCCTTGCTCTTGGAAAGACGGTACAGTCATGAGCTAGTTCTGAAGGAAATATGTATGATTCGTTTATTTCTCTTCTGTTATAAAGTATAGGTTGATATAATTGTTTATCTAACTTTTGGAATTGTTCTATCATGCTGATGGAATCATGAAAGGTTATTTATTTATTATGTTGAATATATAATCCGTCTGATGTTGCTGTCCTTGGGATTCAGATGGATAGTTGGTTAGATGCATTTGTCTTCTTGGTCACTAAGGTTTTGATGAAATAATTGAAAAGTATCTGAGACTATTTAGTGACTATAATATGAGCTACGCATTTATAGTCATGTTGTTTTACAAAAGCATAGTCTGAAATATGTTTACTTGTTTGGTGATTTGATCTCATTTAAACAGGGTGTTTAATGAAAACAATTGATGGATTGCAATTGTTTTAAGAGTTAGTGCTTATCATGCTCAGTTCATCGAACTGACCCATGTTGACAATTTTTGCAGATGGATGCCGTAAGTGGTAAAAGCACGCAAATCTGATAGGATGATCAGATTGTTTAAATTTGATTTTATGTTGAATTACAGCTTAATTTTCTAAATGTACTATATGAGGAAAGATGTTCTTTTTCCGTTGAGCATTGTATCAAGTATGCTGAATGCATAAAATGTATTTGATTAGTTCTGAAGGAAATGGAAATAGATAATTGATACTTATATGTTTGCATCCGTATCTTGATAGTTTGACCTTCTTCGGTTCAAATGATCTAAAGAGCATTGTTATTATTGTTTATATTGGAGACTTTTGTGATTATCAATGTAAGCTTGCAAGAATATGTGACTGAATACTTATGATTGTTTAGTAATTCTAGTGTGTTCTAACTAAAGCTAAATTGAAATATAGATCACTGTCTTACTGGAAGCTAGGGTCAAAATAAACCTAAGCAGAACGCTAAACAAGCTGAATTAAATTATTAATTCCTAGTCTTGATTAAACCAGGACAACGTGTAATTGGAATCTTAATCACTATATCTCGATACTTATAAGTAAGATATAAATTCAAATTGAGAACTGAATTAAACCTAAATAGGGTTCAGATGGCAATCTCATGTGAAGATTTTGGGTTATTGTCCAATTTCGTTGATATAGAATTAAGTAAATTCTATGAACTCCTTGATGGGACCTTAGTCTTAATGACATCTCTGTGCAAAGGGTTTTATTAAGAAAGGTCATTCTAAGGTGAGGAACCCAGGATCGGGAAAGGCTAACCTTAAGGGAAACGTCTTTTAATGTAATTTAAACTCAATGTGCGTAACGCTTATTAATAAGTAGATCTTTTCGAGGCAGATTTAAAGGTTGACGGCACAAGTCAACTGCAGGGTTGTACCTCCGAGAAGATTAGGATCTTCTCGAAGTTACAAAAATGCAGGTGACTTATGACGACACCCTTTGCATTGATCGCTAAGATTTACACCTTGAACTCGAACAGGTTACTCTGGGACCGATTAGGAATGTGGTCACGTTATAAGGCTGCCTAGGAGATTCAGGGTATCTTGACACACTGGTTTAACTAGGGTTGAACCAGTATGTCATCGTATCCCTAGTCCTCGTGGGCATCCATATAACGTTATCACCTTACTAATCCATTTCCGAGTGATTAAGTTGGTATAGGAGGGACTGACAGAAGTCGGTATAAGACATTCTACATAACATAAGAATGGGGTGAAGGACGTATTCCAGATTGACGAGTATGCTGTTAAGGAATACGAGACATAAGCAGTATGTTTCAAATCTTTGGCCAAAGTATCACAAGCTGCTGATTGCGTTGTCCTAAATCACCTAGTCTAAGGGATGAGATGCCGATGAATAATGGTAACAATTATTCAGATAGGTTCCTTGGACAGAGCATTCTAGTTCCCAGAATAGGGAAGAGAACCGCAAGAGTGGGGTGTTAAATAAAAACGCCAACTCTTATCACTCATGAATAGATCGGTAGATTACCGAGTCATGGAATGAATAGATCGGAGGTACTCCGAGTCATTACAGTGGCATATGGTTTTCTGTTATAAGAATGGTTATTTGATTTGTGAGTTCTAAATTATGTATTTAGAACCAGGATGCAATTATCAAAAAAAAATAAAAAATGACTTGTTCTAATGTATAAAAGGAGGATGTTACAAGAAGAGGACTACTTGGATTGAAAGGGGAAAAAACTTTGTTTTGTGCCATAGCAGCAAGAGGTTGATTGTTCCTTGGTGGAGGAGACCTTCTATATGGAGGAGTTGAATGACCCCTATAAGGTAAAGTTGTAACTAGTGATGTTGAAACGCCTCTTCTTCTCCTCTTTGGAGGAGACAGAAAGTTTGATATGCTGATAATTTCCTTTCTTTGAAGAATATCTTGTCTGAATTCTTTGCATAAGTTAATGCACTAAGATTTGGAATCTAGAGATATAGATTCACCAGGCACTTTGATTTGTGGAAGTGAGAAGATAAGTGCCAACTCTTGGTCCCACCAGGCATGCCAAAAATTGTTTTGGCCAAATCACTACACCCTTTGAAAAGGACGTTTAGTGTGATTGGGACACATGCGATCACCTCTCAAGCTGTGGGACTTGGGCTCAAGGTAAACCTCCAGATAAGGCCAGCTTCCTCTTCCTAAACTAAATGTCATACTACTCCTAGCATAATAAAATGGTTATCTAAACCTATGCTAACATTTTCATGGGTTTTAGGGAAAGAGATTTGTAGAAATGAAATTATACTAGGGATGGTGATGCACCAAATAAAGGGTGTTTCTAGACTCAATAAGGGTTAATTTAAATAAGGTTTGTGCACCACAAGTCAAATTCACCTATTGTAACTTAGAGAGGGTAAGAGAATACCACAAACTAGGAAGCATGTGTTCCCTTTGTTAAACTCAATCAGACACAACAATATATCAGTCTTCTAGTGAAGAAGCATGAACTTGAGAAGGTCGAATGGGCACCACAACTCAACTGTAGGAAATACTCCACCACTTGATAAGCACAAAACTCTAAGAACATGTAACAAAAATGTGGACTTGTCTAGTGTACTTGCAAGCATGAGAAAAGGCACAAAGAAGTATTGAAGGATGAAAGGACCAAGATTAGTAAAAAAAAATTATTACTTCAACAACGTGCACAATGCATCATACATTTAGAAGAGGAAATGGTTGTCATTACATTCTTGGAAAGGAGGCTTAAAAGTTCTCTCAACATAGAAGGACAACTTGCATAAGAGAGAGGACTCTTGAAAAATTTTCACTTGTCTCATAAGTCTAACTTGTCTAACCTATCCGACCTATTGGAGCCCTTAGGAATGAGCTTCCAACCTACATTTATAGAAGAAGTTGAGAAAGAGGAGAGGAGTCATAAATTCCCTTCCTAAATTGAAGGTACATGATGTATTTATTACATTTGTTTGAACCACTTGAGAAGGTTCCATCATGAATCATTAATGCCTAGTTTGACTTAATCTTATCAATTAATTAAAAGAATATTTTAATAAAATATTTTAATAATAATAATAAATATTATTAATAAAATATTTAAAATATAAATATTAATTTAATTAAAAAATATGGTGGGCTCTTCGAAGACTGATTTACATCAAAGAGGGAGGGGTCCTTGTGTATCGGTCAAAAAAGAACCAACTTGGTGGTTGGCTTGCTAGGCCAAATCTGCAAGTTGGGCATGGGATCCTCCTTTCTTTACCGCAAATGAGATCCCATTTTGCATCAAGCTCCTCTTGCTCTTTGCATCCTCTCAAAGAGTTAAGTTCTCAAACCAAGCTCATTATCAAGTTCCTCTGACTCTTATAACTCTTGTCCAGTTCCTTCACATCTTCTTTCCCATTAACTCAGAAATCACCTCGGAAAGCCTTTCGCTCCAACTTGGTCTTGGCTCGGCACACAACACCGTGAAATTCCTTGAGTCATAATTTCTATCTTAGCTCACTACTCACAAAATTTGTAATTCAGCCCCAATGTTCAACTGTGCAATCTCCATGAGTTCCACTTAAAAACTATTTCCCATGTGCTTCATTATCATGTTACTCAACTAATTAACCATGTGAACTTGAGCTCATTCTAGAGCTAAACATGATTTCTTTGTTCAAACACTCTTCACACCTATTTTTTGCATTGGCGGGCTCTATGTTGGATTCACCACTCCTACCAACACATTGTTGCCAATTCTCTCAATATTGTTGCAACGGTTTCTAATTTAATCCCCATACTCAATCACCAAAAGCTTAAGGAAGACCCATGTTTGCATTTTTTAGATAGCATATCAAACACCCCACAATATGTCTTAAATGAGCTCAAGGCTTTGAAAACACCTTCTCCGACCAAGTCCTTTGCTTTACATCTTGCCAAATCCACATTTTGGTATCAAATCCAAGGACCACTTCCACTTGTCAACCTAATAAATCGGCGTATATCTCGTCAACTTCCTTGCATTCCACATTGAGTGGCATTCAACCTTCTTCCGAACGAGTTACTCCAAGATTGGTCTACCAATTCCTAATTCTTTGTATCAAGATCTCTATTTGCCACATCCTCTTTTTTGGGTTTGATCTCACTGAGGCTAAGGAGCCTGACTTGCCTTAGCTAACTTGCCTTAATTACCTACATCATCAGCAATTCAAGTCTCGAGACCCTAAGACCCCATGATCCCACCTCATTCTTTTAATGCCTTGGCCGAATAGCCTCAATTTTCCTACATCATTGGAAAACCTCTTCAACGAACCTGAGCTCCTAGAATGGCTCAGATTGAATGCATCGCATGTCCCCATGACCAAACGTTCAAAGATCTTCACTTTTTTCATACCAAGTCTTACATGGATCTCATACTACGAAAGTATGAAGTGGAAACTTTAATGTCATTCACCACACATCACCTTGATGAGTTTGCTACCAATATCAACAATTCCCATGAGATCCTAAACCTTTCTTTGAGCTCATCTGTTGAGCATGAATGTTTCCTCCAATCTCCACTATACATTGATGTAAACTCAGACCTTTTCTTCATGCCTGGCCTTGCTTGAGATTTTTCCAAAGAGGCTCGATGCTTAGCTCACCGAAGCAAGATGTATCCTTAGTACGATAGAGCCATGCATGAGCCTTGACCTATACTGCAATTTATCCCTTCACACTATCCATTTTTTGGTCTCATCCTCATGCATACTTTCATGGCTCGGCCTTGTAAACAATCTTTGTTTGGTGAGCACCTCACCTTCTAACCCAAGTTTTTTTGTGTGCCCAAGTCTACTCACCTAAAACAAACTATTTCAACTATTGGGCTGAATACGAGGTCATCCTCTATGTCAATTTTCATTTTCTATAATTTCAAATACCATCGAGCTATATCTTACTATCACATCAAGCTCCATATCGGGTTGACACTCTACCTCACTGTGACAGCCTTCACCATTTCCTAGCTTGGTGCCAAAAAATTTCATCCCACTTACATGCCTCGATGCTTCACATATTTTCAACTGAGCTGGATATGGATCTCGAGGAACTACCCTTATTTTACCACCAAACTCATTTATCTCCTTTTTAACCTTCAATCACACTTGTTCTACTGTTAACTAAGTCATTTGTAGCTTCCACCAATCTTACCAACCTTCCAATATGTCATGTCAGTCATGAGATCAATATGAATCCATTTATCTTCTCCACCCAAACTCACCTATGTCAAATGACCTCTATGCTCGAATGTCCCGAGTAGAGATTTATCCATTTTCTCTGAGTTCACTTCCTTGCACACTGATGTGTCTTATCCTTCTGAGCTTTAATAGATATCCCATAAACATGAACTAATCTCAGTGTTTACCCTTTGAATGCGAACTCAGTCTATTATATTATGGTGACTCTCCTACATTTCATATCTACTTAAAATATCAATCCTGAGTTAGGAAAAATATGATACATCCTCCACCAATTGAATTGGCTCCAACTTGATCACCCAAGTTAATCCCCTTGTGTTTCTACTCTGGGTCCAATCTCACCATATATGAGGGCTTGTGTTCAATATGAGGGCTTGTTTTTAAGCCATCTACCTCAACTCTGATATGTTACTAGCGTCATGGCTTTGTCATACTTTACATTCCTCTCAAACTTAGTTCTAACTCCCTAAAACTCAGTGAGTTGTCTACCTTTCAACTCGTAATCCTGGGATCCGTTAGCAACACCTCACAGCTTCTATGAGCTTGATGAACTATTTTAATGATCTTGGCTGAGCTCGACATCATCTGATTCTAAGTTCTAATTCAAAAATCTCTACACTCTTATCTTCATCATTCCGAGCTTACCACAGATCGTACACACTAATATTTATTCCTACAATGAGCTGAGTCCAAAAATGACTCACTTAACCCATTGACCCAAGATCACCATTAATTACAAAAATGAACTTTGGCAACAACATCTTCACTATCGAGTTCAACTTGGTTCTCAACCGGGATGACTCATGGATCTTGAAATGACTTGGTCGAGTCCCTTTCAAGCTCAGCATGCCTATAGATAAATCTTGGAGCCACTCGATGCTCTATACCTTTATATTGAATGCTAAAATTATTATTTTCATTGATCCTTACTTGCAAGAATTGAATCCTTCATTTCCATGTTGAACTCTCATGTAGGTTTGTGCATGTTCCTTATGAGGTGAGCTTCGAACTTGAGCGATATCACTCACCTACTCCTTCATCATGACTATCAATTGAGATCCTTTTTTCATTCTTCTTTTACATTGGCCCAGCATTCTTCCACCATATTCTATCATCGAGTGACCTACTCGGTGTTACCCAAGTTATACCACTAGCTTGACCTTTCGTGTTGTTCCATGTACTCCACCTTTGAGACAACCATGACATAGGTCTCGAGCTCCTAGTGAGTTATACCCTTAACATTTTGAGCTTCGTCATGGAACCCTCCAAGGAATGAATCCTCACATTTTTCCTTCATAATATTCTTATAGTCGATTTGGATCCTTTGGATGACTACCGAGCCATCCTACCTCGACCTCGGTGAATTTTTCCCTACCGAGCCGAGATTTATATTAAAGTGACTCCACCTAGCTCAAGTTAGCTTCCAAGTTGACTACACCATTTCATCTGAGTTGATGAAAGAATTGACATCACCTTGTTATGTTTTCATTAAAAAGGCCAACCCCTTCCCACCGTCTAGCTACACATCGAGCACCCTCTCCAAGCTAGTAACTAACTGTTATCCAAAATTCACCCCCCAGGGTAAATTTGATAACATGCATCAGGATGTCCAAATTCCAAGAAAAATGACTGATTCAGAGCAAAATCAGATTTCTAGGGTCCCTTCAGGAATCTTTCTAACTCCCCAGGCCGAAGAAGGAGGGAGCAAGCTTTGAGAAAGTGCGGAGAAGGTTGCAGAAAGCAAGTAGTTTGGGCCAGTAAAAATTGTAAAAATCGGCTAAGTCCTGGTCCAGCACAAGGTGGGACGAACGGGACAGAGATACGCGAACCGCCCGAACAGCCTGAAATGAGTCCAGGCGGCCCACTAAAGCAAATGGGACAAGTGGGACAGAAGTACGCGGCGGGCGCGAAAAGCCGATCCAGCCGAGGAAAAAAATTGGCTAACTGTTGAAGAGGGTAGCATTCAGGATGAGTGGAACAAATGGACGCAAAATGCCCGAACCGGCTGGATCACGCGAAATCATTACAAGGAGCCCAAAAGCAATTGGGACGCGCGGGCCAGAAATACGCGAACCGCCCGAACCGGCCGAAAAGAGTCAAATCAGTCCGAATCAAAATGGGACAAGCGGGCCACAAATACCCGAATCGGCCGAAATTGTCCAAAAGGTCCAAAATTAAATGGGACATCCGGGACAAATGGAGGCGAGGTACGCGTAGGAGCCGAATCAGCCGAGGACCAATCAGAAGCTGCCACGTGTCCTCACAAGAGAAAAGTCAAAAAAAGTCAATGGATGGGTTTTCGAGCACCGATCCGAACCAATGGGATAATGCCACGTGTCCCAGCTAGGGCCAACAAGGAAAATTCAAAAGACAGCCCGCCGAAAAGTAGAAGAGAGAATTATTCAGCGAATCAGAGCATGCCACGTGGCGTCCAAGTGGCAGTGCGCGGGAAAATATTTCAAAATCCGTTTTCACCTGTTCCGTGCCCTAAATCTTCAGATCGACATATCTTTCGATCCAGAGCTCGGATTTGCACGTTCTTGATATCAACGGAAAGCTTGTGAGATTCTCTACACGTTTCCAGGGTCAATCTTGCATTTTCATTTAGTTTGAAAAAAGAAAATCAGAAGACGCCTCTGGCACGAAATAATAAGCAGAGATAATCCTTCAACAACCACTTTATTACAGCAGACAACCCGCCGCTTCTGTTAGGCAAACCGCCGCTTTGCTAGAACCCGCCGCTTCTGCCATGATGGACGAATTAAATGCAACCTAGAGGTGGTTGGGGTAGATTTCGATTTCCTCTCTCTTTTCTCTCCCATTCTTCCTATAAATTGTAAGGAGGGATTTCTTTCTGTTGTTGGACATTTTCCACTTTCCACCCTCCCTTCTCTCCTGTTCATAAGAAGATTTGTGGAGTTCTCAAACATCCCATATAGACTGGAACACCGTTTTTTGCCTTTTGGCCATTGCAATGTATTGAATCCGTCCTTGAGCAATATATATGTGTCTGTGGTTGCTTCTAAACCCTCTTACATATTTATTACTGTCATTCTTGATCTTTCATTGCATTTTTGCTATCTGTGCATGGTGTTGTGTTACATCTACATGATCTGTGTTAAATTTGGCAAAGCATATGTTCTTCATTCCTTGGTGCATCACCTCTATTAGCTTAGATTTATTTTATGCATCTTCTTACCTTGTCTCCTTGGCAAATTAGATTAGATTTTGAGGAAATCCTCTGCATATTTCGTATGCACCTGAACAGAGGAATAGGAACCAGCCTTTCTCTGGAGATTCCTTTCTCACTCTTCAAGTCCCACACTTGGAGAAAGGATTCAATGTTATGCAATCACACTGGATATTAATATGATCAACCTAGAAATCTGATCAACATCCAGGGGTTGCTGTGATTTTGCACTAACAGTTTTGGCACGCCCGGTGGGACCAGAGGTCTCATTTTTTATTGCAGCAAGGTTGATGTGCATCTGCTGCAATTTTCTTGCTTGAAAAGAGCTATTATTTGCATATCTGGCGACTCCAAGGGGAGGAATCAACTGGTTCCAGCAGTCAGGCCTAAAAGCTTATGAGAAGAATCACAAGGTCAAGAGCTGGAGAAGAGGAAGTGCTATTTGAATACCTACAACTATCTCCAAGAAGAAGGCAAAGAGGAAGAAGGATTCAAAGGTCTCCATCTCCACCAAACAGAACTCTTTCAACTCCTCCACCTGAGCAGCCTTTCTTTCAGTATACAAGGGTTTTAAGACCAATCAGAATGGCGCAACCAGTGAACCCCTATGTCAACTTCACAGGCAGCAGCCCACTTGCTCTCAATGCACAAAATCCAATCCCAGTAGCAACACTAAAGAACATTCCATACTTTACTGGAGAAAATCAGACCACTCCTGGCGATCATGTCAAGGACATTGCTAACATTTGTGCAATCCATGAGATTAACGAGATGCAAGTAGCTGTCAAATTGCTGGCGTCTTCATTCAAGGGGAAAGCATTGCAATGGTTTAGGAGCCTTGAAGCTGCTTCTATCACGAACTGGAATCAGCTGTGTATTGCACTTCATAATCAATTCGGAGAGAAGGGAGACAACTTGTCTCTTTTGGAGCAGCTGACAACCATCAAGAGAGCTTCCAATGAGCAGCTAACTGATTTCAACTTCAGATTTCAAAGATCTTGGGATAGAATTCCTGTAGCAGTCAGACCAACAGCAGAAGGTGCTTTTCTATACTACCTTAAAGCTTTAAATTCTGATATTTCTATGTTGATTCAATCCATGGGAGGCATAACTATCCCTATTGCTTATAGTATTGCCATTAGAGCTGAAAATTGTCTGATTCAAGCTGGCAAGCTAGCTCCTAGGCCTCCAATGCCATTATATCCAAGTTTAGAAAGCCCAAGTACTAGTCAGGCACCTGTCTTAGCTCCTTCTCCCACTCCTAGAAATCAGAGTTCAAATGAAGCTTCCACTTCATCTCCAAGTGCCCCCAAATGAGCTTCAAGAAGTCATGAAGCAACTGCAAAATTTAGGTAATGAGCTGGTCACACTCAAGAGGCAGCAAGCTCAAAGTTTTAGACCTTCGTATCAGCCTCAAGCTCAACCGAATAGGCAGCCATATCAGCCTCAAAGACCACCTAATCCAGCCACAAATATGAATCAAACAAGGCCTCCTACCAATAAACCATTCCAGCCCTATAATCCAAATGCCATATCTGCCTCTAAGGCATTAGTACCAGCACAAAACAACATTGCCCAGGAGTATGATTGGTGTTTTCCATGTAATGAACCCCATAATCAATCCATGTGCTATAATGGTGCTTTAACCCAAGCTTTAATGGTAACAAATGCTGGTGTGGAGGGTGAGAGTAGTCAAAAAAAACAGCCAACAACAAGAAACATTCCAACAGCAATCAGCCCCAAATGATACCACATTGGTAAATTGGCAAGCAGAGGATTTCTGTGGCATGAATCAGGTAGTTTCTCAAGGTGTCGCTACCAACACAAGGTCAAAAAGGAGAAATTTGGGTGAAGAACAGCCGTTAGCCCCAGCCAATCCACAACCCTCCACAGCTCCACAAATGATTGGCAAGCAAAACCCAGTTTTCAATGCACAAGGGCAGCCAAGAACAGCCCCTTGGCCAAACCAAATGCCAGCTGTTGCTGCCCATATTCAAGGAGCAAATGTGCAAATCAAGGGACAGCAGAGAGATCCTTCATCACCATTCAGTATCATTGATCAGATGAAGAAAACAACGTCAATATATCTATGTGGGAATCCCTATCCATCCCAGGCCAAAGAGATTTGCTGCAAGCTGCTATGAAGGACTGGCCAACTTCGAATCAGCAGGTTCAGAGGCAAGACAAAGTGCTTACAAATGCTGCCCAGCCTGAAGGAAATCATGGAACACAACAAGGGTAAAATGTTGAAGCCCCCCCTTTTTATGTTTCGTTAATCATTGGAAATCAGCTAGTGCATAATTACATGATAGACTTTGGGGCAAGTAGCTCAGTAATGCCTAAACAGATAGCTGATCAGCTAGGGCTCCAATATGAAATAACATCTAAGGGAGTAGTGCAGCTGGATGGGACAGCAATAGCAACAGTTGGAGTGATTAGAAATTTGAGTCTTACCTTGCATGCATGTCCAAATGTTGTTGTCTTACAAGATATATCAGTCATAGACCTTCCACCACTCTTTGCCCTCTGTTTGTCAAGGGATTTTATTGCCAAGATTGGGGGATATTTGTCCACTGATTGGTCACACATGCTGTTCAGAACGAGGTATGGAACTAAAGCTACAATTAGGTCAGAACCTATTGCAGACTTCCACATTGAGCCCTATACTCCAAGTCATATTAATACCAACTGCTCAGCATTTGATCAAGAAGATCACCTTGGCACTGATGAAGCCGACACTAAGGTTGGAAGTATCCCAGATTTGACTCTTGATGAATGGGCAAATAAGGTGCATGCTTTTGATCCTTATCAAGAAGTAGAAGAATCTGAGCTAGGGGTCTATTGTATACACGAAGAAAGTCAACCTATTCCTAACATCACCAAGCCAAGCCACAAGGATGATAATGAGGTATGGCAACTGTTTTTTGATGGATCAAGGAGTAGACAAGGCACAGGAGGTGGAGCCATGCTTATTTCACCTCAAGGAGTAAAGTATTATTCAGCTTTTAGATTTCAATTTGCATGCTCCAATAACACTGCTGAATATGAAGCCTTGGTGCAAGGGATGCATTGGGAAATAAAGAGAAAAATAAATAACTTGCAAGTGTTTGGGGACAGTGAGCTGATTGTAAATCAGGTCAAGGGACAGCATGCTGCCAAAAATGATCTACTTAGATGCTACAAGAACAGGGTGTGGGACCTCATGGAAGATTTTGAGGGTTTCGGCATCAAGGCCATTCCCAGAAAAGAGAATCAAGCTGCTGACAGGCTTGCAGCAGTAGGGGCAGCCTTTGACATTGTAGAAAACATTCAACAAGACAAGGTACAGCCAAACATCCACGTGATTGTGAGGCCTTCAGTGCCGGATAATGATGTCAATTGGCAAGTATTTGAGAATGACCAGCAAATCATCCACTTCTTGCAAGAAGAAGCTGAGTTCTCAGCTAAGAATCAAGAGAAGTTGAAACAGCAATATGGTGACCAGGTGATACAGCTGAGAACTGACAAGCTGCCCAAGGGACTTGTCACCTACGAATCCATTTTTAACCCCAATGATCAGTTTAGAAAGGAGAAAGCAAATATTCAGGTCAAGAGGGAAGATTCGGTATCCATCTTGGTGAAAGAGAACAAGCCATTGCAAATTGGAAAAATGACAACTGAGCAAGAGAGATATGAGTTCATACAGCTTTGTCAAGAATTCCCTGACGTGTTTGCTTGGAGCTATGAAGACTTGAAGGGCTTCAATCCCAACTTAGCTCAGAATACCATCGAGTTGGATCCAAATACTAAGCCTGTCAGGCAGAAACAGAGACCAGTCAATCCACACATGGAGCCTCTCATGAGGAAAGAATTGGACAAGCTGATTGAGTCAGCAATTATATTCCCAATCAAACATTCTAGTTGGGTTGCCAACTTAGTTCCAGTCAGAAAGAAAAGTGGAGAGATCAAGCTATGTGTTGACTTCAGAGATTTGAATAGAGCCTCTCTTAAGGACCATTATCCACTCCCCTCCATGGAGCAAATATTGCAGGTTGTAGCTGGGTCAGAAAGGTTTTTGCTGCTTGATGGATACTCAGGCTTCAATCAAATTATGGTAAAGGAGGAGGACCAGTTCAAGACAGCCTTCACAACCAAATGGGGCACATATGCCTACAAGAAGATGCCATTTGGACTGGCGAACGCTGGAGCAACATTCCAGCGAGCTATGGATATGGCATTCAAAGGCTTGATCAACAAGATAGTACTGATATACTTAGATGATATTACTGTCTTCTCAAAGAATGCTGCAGACCATCTCTTTCACCTCAGGCAAGTGTTTCAGAGGTGTAGAAAGTTTGGAGTGTCTTAAATCCTAAGAAGTGCATCTTTCTTGCACATGAAGGGAAACTTCTTGGCCATATTGTCTCCAAGGAAGGATTAGCAATTGATCCAGAAAGGGTTGAAGCCATAAGAGCTCTGCCACTGCCAAGTCACAAAAAGGCTCTTCAAAGTTTCCTGGGAAGGATAAACTTTGTTCGGAGGTTTGTCCCAAATTTTGCAGCCCTTGTCAAGCCCATCACCAAAATGTTAAGAAAAAACATGGCTTTCAAATGGACGGCAGAAGGCAAGGAGAGTTTTGAAGCAATCAAAGAAGCCATCTCCCAGGCACCCACTCTCATCAACCCGGACTTTTCCAAGGATTTCATCCTCTATGCATTTGGGGGTGATGACACTATTTCTGCCATTTTGGTGCAACAGAATAAAGATAATGATGAACAGCCAATTGCCTTCTTTAGCCAAAGCCTAAATGACTGTGAATTGAGGTACTCTTTTATTGAAAAACATGTGCTTGCAGTAGTCAGGAGCTTGAAGAAGTTCAAGCATTTAGTCTCAAACAACAAGGTCCAGTTGCTGGTCTCACATGCTGGGGTTAAGGACTTCCTCCTCAACAAGGATTTGAATGAGAAAAGGGCAGGATGGATCACCCGTGTCATGGAGTATGACATTGAGATCAAGATCACCAAGCTAATAAAAGGCAAAGGTTTGTGTGAGCAGCTCGCTTCCAAACAACTAAACAACCCAGAAGATAAAGAAGACGCTGCCCTGCTTTTACAAGATGATCAAAAACAAGAAAATGATGATGAGTCCATTCTCTGTTGGACTCAAATATGATACATTTCCTACAGACGGGCATGTACCCTCTAGAAATGAGAAAAGCAAGAAGAAGACACTTCAGGTTGCAGGCTATTCCATATACCATCATTGATGGAGTTTTGTTCAAGAAGGATGTCAATGGAGTGCTGCTGAGATGCATTAACACAGGTCAGATTCAAAGGGTATTAAAGGAGTTTCATGATGGACCAGCTGGTGGCCATTTTGCACCAAGAGTGACAGCTCTGAAAATCATGAAGGCCGGTTATTATTGGCCTAAAATCTTTAGTGATTGCTATGCATGGATCAAGAAATGTAAGAATTGTGCATTCTTCACAGGAAAAGAGAGACTTGCAGCGCTCCCATTACATCCAATCTCAGTTGACCAGCCATTCATGCAATGGGGTTTGGACTTCATTGGAATCATCAATCCCAATTCGAGCCAAGGGCACAAATGGATTTTGACAGCCACAGACTACTTCACCAGATGGACAGAAGCAGTAGCACTCAAAGAGCCGAATGATTCTAGCATCTTGGACTTTTACGAGGGGATAACTACCAGATTTGGTGTGCCTGCTACAATAGTCTCTGATAATGCATTGGCATTCATTGGATCTAAAGTTACTGAGTGGGCCGTCAAGAACGGGATCTATCTGAGCACTTCATCAAACTATTACCCTCAAGGTAATGGCCAGGCCGAGTCTACAAACAAAAACTTGCTGAGGATCATTAGGAGGACTCTTGATGAGAATCAGAAGGCTTGGCATACCAAACTGAAATCAGCCTTATGGGCTGATAGGATAACTCCCAAAAGATCCACAGGTAATTCTCCATTTAGGCTTGTCCACGGAAGAGAGGCAGTCTTGCCCATGTCACTTGAGTTGCCAACATTGGAACTCATGAAACAGCTAGAGTTGCTAGAGTTTGGGCCCATGGAGGTGAGATATGCAGAATTGATGGAGCTGCAAGAAATCAGAGATCAGGCATTCCAAGCAATGGAAAAGGATCAGGCTTTGATCAAGAAGACCTTTGATAAGAAGGCCAAAGACAGATCTTTTCAAGTAGGAGATCTAGTGCTGAAATGGGATGTGGACAGAGCAAAACCAGGAAGGCATTCAAAATTTGATGCCATTTGGAGTGGCCCATACATGGTCACAAAGTGCAAGAACAACAATGCTTTCCAATTGGCCTCATTGGATGGGGAAGAACTGCAGATTCCAGTAAATGGAATCTATCTCAAGCGTTGCTTCTAGAGGGAGGTTCACTACATCTGTAA
Organism: Taxus chinensis; assembly: GCA_019776745.2. Classification (NCBI taxonomy): domain Eukaryota; kingdom Viridiplantae; phylum Streptophyta; class Pinopsida; order Cupressales; family Taxaceae; genus Taxus; species Taxus chinensis. The sequence goes on along the minus strand of CM034152.1, from coordinate 504,334,120 downwards.
ATACTAGATTAGATTTTCTTTCCTCCAAGTGCTTGTGCACATTGTTTTGCTGTAGATTAGTTTTGTTTTCCCTAAGTGCCTTGGCACAGCTTGCTGTCCATGGAGATGAAGGCATGTCTTTGCTAAATCAGGTCCACATTCCATCTTTCCCTTGCACATTCTGAGTCAGTTTTGGATTTCTACAGAATATTTTATTAAAGACTCCATGCCCCATGGATGGCTAGGCAACTTGGTCTTTTCCATCTTGCAAGGTAGATGAATCCTTGCTGAGTCGCCAAATTGTTATCCAAAATTCACAGTAGTAGTAGATTAAAGAACTAATAAGGAAGAAGGGTGGGAAGATAAGAGATGTGTTGGGGTGGGGGAGGAAGGCGGGTATTGGAGGGGTGTGACGAAGCTGGAGGAAATCGAGATGGGAGAGGGGGTGGCTCGAGATGGTGGGGTCTTGTAAGTAGAGGTTGTAGGTGAAGGGGGGGGCTGACTGAGCGGAAGTAGAAGTGAAGACTAGAGGGTGAATGGTTAGCGGCGGTGGTGATGGAATTGAGGGGTGGGGAGATTGCATATGTGAGTAAGAGGGAACCCGTCGAGGCGGACAACGAGGGGGTCGCTGGGAACTAAGACGCAATGAGGGTGGAAATGGTGAATACGAAGGTGGGGGGGGGGGGGGTTAGTTGGAGGAGAAGTTGAGGGGATGGCGGGGAGTAGGAGTTGGGGGGATTGATATAAAAGGGAAGGAGATAACAGAGAGGGTCAGGAAAGGGGGGAAAGGGGTAGCGGATGTAGGAGATGAAACGGTAGAGGAGAATGATAAGGAAGTGGTGCTAGGGGGGAAAAATGCGGTGGAGTGAGAGGGGTACGAGTGAGAGGGGATGGGGGGGGGGCAGGGGGATGGGGGTTGGGTTGGGAGGGGGGGGGGACGTAGACAGCGTGGTGAGGTGTCGGAAGAGGGGGTAAAATTCGGGGAAGGTGGGGGTAGAAAGGGAGAGGAAGTAGGGGTCTTAGGGGTAGTGGCACATGGGTTGGTTGAGTTTTAAGGTAGAAGAGAAAAAAGTGATTGATATGTGGAAAGAAGAGGAAAGAGCGACACTAGGGACGTGATAGATGAGACAAGTGGGACGACTAATGGGGAGTTGAGACGAGGGGGGAAGTTAGAGGAGAATGAGGAGGGAGTCTATTAGGATGTGTTAAGAAAGGGAAAGGAGTGGGTTGTATGGAGAAAGAACCCCCTGGTAAATTTGATAACAATCATCAATATGTCCAAATTCCAAGAAAAATGACTGATTCAGAGCAAAATCAGTATTTCTAGGGTCCCTCAGTAATCTTTCTAACTCCCCATTCCGAAGAAGGCGTAGCAGCTTTGAGAGTGTCTGAGAATGTTGGCATAATGCATTAGTTTTGGGCGCAGTAACACTTGAAAAATCGGCTAAGTCTCGGTCCATCACAATGTGGGACGACGGGACAGAATACTCCGAACCGCCCTAACGCCGAAATGATTCTATTCGGCCCACTAAGCAAATGGGACAAGTGGGACAGAAGTCCGGCGCGGCGCGAAAAGCCGCCCCGTAAAAATTGCTCACTGTTGAAGAGGTAGCATGCATGACGAGTGAACAAATGACCGAAATTGCCCGACCGGCCGGATCGCGCGAAATCATACCAAGGAGCCCAAAAGCATTTGGACGCGCGTCCAGAAATTTTTTAAAAAAAACCGCGAACCGCCACCTTTGAAAGAGTCAAATCAGTCCGAATCAAATGGACCAGTCGGCCACAAAACCCTAATCGTCGAAATTGCCAAAGGTCCAAAATTAAATGGGACAGAGTCCGGGACAAATTGGAGGCAAGGTACGCGTAGGAGAGCCGAAATTCAGCCGAGGACCAATCAGAAGCTGCCACGTGTCCTCACAAGAGAAAAAGTCAAAAAAAGTCAATGGACGTGTTTTCGAGCACCGATCCAAACCAATGGGATAATGCCACGTGTCCCAGCTAGGGCCCACAAGGAAAAATTCAAAAGACACAGCCCGCCGAAAAGCAGAAGAGAGAGAATTATTCAGCGAATCAGAGCATGCCACGTGGCGTCCAGTGGCAGTGCGCGGGAAAATATTTCAAAATCCGTTTTCGCCTGTTCCATGCCCTAAATCTTCAGATCGACATATCTTTCGATCCAGAGGTCGGATTTGCACGTTCTTGATATCAACGGAAAGCTTGTGAGATTCTCTACACCGTTTCCAGGGTCAATCTTGCATTTTCGTTCAGTTTGAAAAAAGAAAATCAAAAGACGCCTCTGGCACGAAATAATAAGCAGAGATAATCCTTCAACAACCACTTTATTACAGCAGACAACCCGCCGCTTCTGTTAGGCAAACCGCCGCTTTGCCAGAACCCACCGCTTCTGCCATGATGGATGAATTAAATGCAACCTAGAGGTGGTTGGGGCAGATTTCGATTTCCTCTCTCTTTTCTCTCCCATTCTTCCCTATAAATTGTAAGGAGGGGTTTCTTTCTGTTGTTGGACATTTTCCACTTTGCACCCTCCCTTCTCTCCTGTTCATAAGAAGATTTGTGGAGTTCTCAAACCTCCCATATAGACTGGAACACCGTTTTTTGCCTTTTGGCCATTGCAATGTATTGAATCCGTCCTTGAGCAATATATATGTGTCTGTGGTTGCTTCTAAACCATCTTACATATTTATTACTGTCATTCTTGATCTTTCATTGCATTTTTGCTATCTGTGCATGGTGTTGTGTTACATCTACATGATCTGTGTTAAATTTGGCAAAACATATGTTCTTCATTCCTTGGTGCATCACCTCTATTAGATTAGATTTATTTTATGCATCTTCTTACCTTGTCTCCTTGGCAAATTAGATTAGATTTTGAGGAGATCCTCTGCATATTTCGTATGCACCTGAACAGAGGAATAGGAACCAGCCTTTCTCTGGAGATTCCTTTCTCACTCTTCAAGTCCCACACTTGGAGAAAGGATTCAATGTTATGCAATCACACTGGATATTAATATGATCAACCTAGAAATCTGATCAACATCCAGGGGTGCTGTGATTTTGCACTAACACTAACTTGATCCCGATTTGGGATCCGAGTTGATCATTTTTAAAGTTAGGAGAGGTCACTTATCAATTTATTAATTATTTTAATAATTTAATCTCTGTGATGACCAGAAATGGGCCCCTAGGACCAATGTCATAATTTATTCTTAATAGGACCCCGTTGTCCAATTTTGTCCTGTGTGTAAAATTACATAACATAATATCATGGGTTTAGGAAAAAATGTTGTAACCATTTAGGGATATATGAAGGATAATTTCCTTAATAAGTATCAAGACTATTGTAGGTCAAGTAGCACAGGAGGTGATGAAATCTATAAAATGTCATAGAATGAGGATGAACCATTAGAAGACTACCTAACAAGATTCTTGTTCTATGTTCAAGGGACAAGGCAAGCAATATTGCCTCCTAAATCTCTCAAATTTATATTTTTTAAGGGACTCAGTGAGGAGGACATGGATGCTCTAGATCTAATTGGAGTAGGAAACATTTAAAAAGCTATCTTTGCAAAAATTTGTGAAGCCTGCAGGAATTACTCAAGAGCTGCTATGAAGAGGATAAGAAATGTAAGATCAAGAGGTGGATTAGCTACCAAAACAATTGGGGACATCCAAGTAAGAGATTTTCAACATGTTAAAAAAATGAAATGGGATATTTTCAATGATATGGATAATCGATTAGATGTTCTACATGCCAAAAAGAAAAAGGAAGATGTAGAAGAAGCACTCACATAGTTTTTCCATGCATGTAGAAGAAATATATTTGACTGCAGATGTAGAGGATTAGCTAGCATTACAGAAGAAAATGATGTTCACCTAAATTTAGGATGATATAAATAAAGGATGTACAAGTTTTTTATGTTTCTCAAAGGAATCCATGGCAGCCAACGCAAGGAGGTATATCATAATACCTTATGCCTTCATTTTAAAATTGGTTTAATAATCCATATATGCAATCCCCTCCTTGGGCTAATCCTTAAGGTTGGGCTCCATATCCTAGCCAATATCAAAAATAGTGGAAACCTCAGTTTCAAGGAAAAAAACAACGGAAAAAATCCCCTCAATCATAGCAACATCCTTGGAGAGGAGGGAAGCAGTGGAATAACCCACCTCCTAATAACCAACAATCCTATAATCAACCTCCTTACCCTCAATAAAAAGCTATGATGCCACATCCCCAAGCAAACTCTCTACCAAAGGCCACTCAGCTACTAACTCAACCAATGCCTAACCCCAATATTAAATCTACTCAGTCAGCCTACACCACTAAACTAGCTCAATACCCTACCTATTCAGTTGATGTTGACAATATCCATTCATGCTCAAGAATATCACTTCCTCCACCAAGCACACCCATTATTACAGACATAGAGGATGAACCATAGATGTTGCAGACTGATTTGTAGAAAATTAGAAGATGTTGTAATCTCATCCATAGCAACTTGAGAAGAATTCCAATAAGGATAAAATTCAAGCTAATGAGTCACCATTTCATGAAAGACTACAAGAAAAAATAATTGACCTCAAATCATAATTTGATTCTAATTTTTTCAACCAGTTGAAGGATATTTTTGTTAAAATTCCATTGATTCAAGCCATTAAGGATGTGTCAATTTATAAAAAATTGGTTAAGGACCTATTCATATAGAAACCATGCAGGAAGAGAAAATATCCATCTACTGTACAAGCTATTGTATAACTAGCATATATTATGCTTGGAAATTCAATCTTGCCCAAATATATAGATCCAGGCAATCCATTGGTACATGTTTCAATTAATTTCACAACAATAAAGAACACTCTGATTGACTTGGGGGCATACATAAATTTCATGACCAAGAAAATCATGGATGATTTGAATTTGTAAGGGCTCAGGCTAATGGTTATAGTATTAAAACTTTTAGATATATAAATAGTGAGACCTAAAGGAGTCCTAGAGGACATAGTGGTAGTGGTAGACTCTTGGGAGTACCCTACTAACTTTATTGTCCTTTAACCAAAGGCAAGCTTAGGAGGATATTGAAAGAGGGAAAAAAAAAGAAGTGATGTCGAAAGTAATGCGCCACAAAACATTTACACTTAGATGGTAACATCAAGCTCCAACGCAATAAGAAATATTCAAAACAATGGAATGAAAATGCAAGTAAGAAAACAGGTTTGCTCATCCTCATAGATAAAAAAAAAAGGAAGTAAAAATAAGGGTGCTATGTAACCCCCATTCCTAAACAAGGAAAGAGAATCAATGACGTCACTGACGTATATGACATGACTGACACATATGAATCCAATAAAGGAGGAGTTACAATTCCAAATAAGGAATGTAACTCCTATGAAGCACTGATGCAAATGACAATGACAGATTATACGATAGAATCTGACACTTTTCATTTGACTTCCTAAGATATATGACTCTCACAAGGTGAGATGACTCACCAGGTGATGTGGATGATGACTATTCATGTCACACACACCAACACCCCCCCTCCATCGAAGCCAAGGAAGAGGTCATGGTAAGCCAAAACAAAAAATAAGACTCCCCTAGACAACTAAGAAAGATGTGTTAATGGGGCCCTGTAACTAAAGGCCTGATAAGGTGCCCATGTACAAACAACATCTTTCTGGAAAGAAGAAGATGAGAAGGAGTGCTATATATCCCAAAGAAGATGGGCGGATGTAGTAGACCTCACCTCAAGAAGAGACCGCAAGTGAAGAAACTTCACCTTAGTGAAGGGATTGGTGAATATGTCTGTAACCTGATCAACTGTCTGAACATACTATATTTTGATGATGTTTACATGTATTAGCTCCCATATGAAGTGCATGTGAATCTCAATGTGCTTCATCCCAATGTGCTTCATCCAATGATGTTGAACTGGATTTCTACAAATCAAGATAGTGCTCATGCTGTCACAGTAGATGATGGTAGGATGCCAAACTTTGTCAAGATACCCTGTAACCAAATAGATTTTGTGGCAGCGTTAATTGATTCTCTGTATTCTTCTTTTTTTGATGATATATAAATGGCATTCTACTTATTGCTAGACCAACTGATAGGACCTGAACCAAGATTGAAACTGTAACCTAAGCTAGATTTCTAATGATCTAGATCACCGGAAAAATCTGAGTCTGTAAATCCAACCAAGTCAATCTTAGTCCCTCCTAAGTATTGAATCACATCGGTGTGAGTGCCACAAACATAGTGAAGGATTTTCTTTACTTCTTTTAAATGTAGCTCATGAGGATCCTAAATAAATCTTGACATGATTCTGATAGCATACGAAAGATCTAGCTGAGTGTGAGTAAGGTAGATCAAGATCCCCAGCAACTACTGATAAAGGGTACCGTCAACCAAGGGGGAATAGAAATTAGAAACCAAATTGACCCCGGAAAGAAAAGGAGTAGATGAGGTCTTGCAATCAAACATGTGAAACTGAGAAACCAAATCAAGAGAGCACTTAGGCTATGATATCATAATTCCCAAGTCAAATTGTGAAATCTAGATCCCAAGAAAGTAATGAAGCAATCCTAAGTCAGACATGGAGAACTTGATGGCCAAGGAGATCTTCATAGAATCAATGATAGAGGAAGAGTTACTCGTGATCAACAAGTCATCAACATAGAGAACAAGAATAAGCATGGATTCATCCTATCGTAGAATATACACATTTGGGTCAGAGTGACATCAAGTGAACCCTAATGCAAGTAGAAAGGATTCCATCTTGGCATACTAAGCACGAGTGGCTTTTTAAGGCCGTAGAGAGAATTCTTTAACTTGCAAAAGAGGGATGGATCATGGACATAACAAAAAGGTTATTCCATATATATCTCTTCCTCTAGGTCCCCATGAAGGAAGGTACTCTTAACATCCATCTGGTGGACTTCCCATCTATTAATGATAGTGATGGAAAGGGTCAGTTGAATGGAAGTCATCTTCATAACCAGAGCAAAGGTTTCTGAGTAATTAACCCCAGCTACTTGGGAGAAACCCTTAGCTACAAGTCACGCTTTATACTTCTTAACTTCTTCATTGGATCCATACTTTTTTTGATTTATCCACCTACACCAAAGGAATTTTCTTCCTTTCGGAAGAGGGGTAAGATCCCAAGTGTCATTTTTTATGAGTGAGGAATAATCCTCACCCATGGTAGAATCCCACTCATGAATCTGAGAAGATTCTTAGAAATATGGTGGATCAGAAGTAGAGGTAAAGAAGGAGTGGGTTCCATCAAAACTTGAGCATGTACATCTCTCATCTGAAGGATCTCCAACTAAATCTCCAGAACTCTGTAAAGTTTTCCTGGCCCAAATAGGTCCCGAAGGTTTAAGCTCAGAGTTGGAAGGTTCTTCACTTGAGTGAGAAGGGACATAGTCCTCATCATCACTACTTTTAGAATCAGAAGACTTAGAAGTTTTAGGATCGGGAGGAGCAGGGAAAGAAGGAACTCACTCAACAACAACATCATCATCTAATGAGTCAAAATCTGAATTAGTGCACAAAAGAACCTTAGTGGAAGTCAAAGTCAAGGATGACTCATCAAACTTCACACTCCTCTCAATATAGAGCTCATGGGTAGTAGGGTTTAACAATCGATATCCCTTCACACCATCAGGATACTTGAAAAAGATACAAGGTTTGGATTGTGGATCCAACACCTTACATTTCTTCTTGGGAATCCAAACCATAGCCTTGGATTCAAAGACTCAAAAGTGCTCAACATAAGGATTGTGTCCAAACCAAGCTTCAAAGGGTGTCATCCATCTTACTGCCTTGTGTGGAACATGATTCTAAATGTAACAAGCACAATTCACTATTTCAACCCAATACTGCAGAGGAAGGGACTTCGAGTGAACCATACAAGTGGCCATCTCCTTTAAATTTCAGTTATTTCTTTCTGCAACTCCATTTTGGGAAGGGTTTTAAGCAACTGAACCCTATAAAGCAATCCCCTCATAAGTATAGAAATCCTCAAACCTATTGCTCACATACTCACCTCCATTGTCAGTTCAAAGAAGCTTGATAGACTGTTCCGCTTCTTTCTCAGCAAGATCCTTAAAGTTTTGAAAATGCTCAAAGACTTCAGACTTAAGCTTAAGAAAATATACCCAAGTATAACATGAAAATTCATCAATGAAGGTTAGTATATATAGAGCTCTAGTGAAATAAGGAGATGGAAAGGGGCCAGAAACATCACTATGAATAAGATCCAAGGGACAAGTAGCTCTCTAGGATTTTCCCTTATCAAATTTTTTTTAGGGTGCAACCCTCGCAAAGACCTTTAGAAAACTTAACTCAAGGTAAACCATTGACCATATCATTTTGGCTCAATTGTTCAAGGTCACGATAATTTAGATGCGTAAAACACTCATGACATAGCTTACTAACCTCATTTGCATGAGTAAGCAAGGCATTGGGCATTAAATCAAAAGAGAAGTGGGAGAAGGTATACAACCGTGAATGGTGATCCACCTTTCCCTTAACCACAGTGCAGTCAGAGTTAAGCTCACGAATGATCACTAAGTTAGGAACAAATTCCACTTGCATTCCTTCACCAAGGTGGATGATTTGGTAAACTGATAGGAGATTGGTAGAGAGATTGGGAACACTCAACACTTGGTTAAATTTTCCACCTTCTATCTCTACCGATCCACTACTAGAAATTGACACATGAGTGTCATTACCCAAAATGTTTTGGGACATGCCACATGGTTCAATGCTAGATAATTCAACCTCTGAAGAATCCATGTGGTGTAAGGCACCGGAATTGATAATCCAAGTTGATGACGGAGCTAATATAGCTACGAAGGCCTTATCTTTCTTCTTTTCATTTTTAGACTCCTTTTCATTAGAACACTTTCCCTTCTGAGCATTTTGTTTAATGGAATCAGGAACACTTATTTTATTATTCTCAAGAAACTGAGTTAAGTGATCAATTTTTTTTCGAAAACAATTATTCTTGTCATGGCCAAACTTCTTACAATAGGAGCATTTATACTTTTCCTTCTTCATCTGAAGCTCAGAAGTCGAAGTGTTATTATTGGGATTAACTGAGGGTTGTATGGTCTTGGTTTCTTTCTTAGGTTGGTCCTTTGTTTCTTTCTTCTTTTCATTTTTCTTTCCCTTATTCGCCACAAGGGCATGTGACTTGGATTTTAGAGTCCCCATTTTAATGATTTTTTCCTATTCTCGAATGAGTTGGGAAGAAAAACTGTCAAAGGAGGGCATGGTCCAAGCACTACCTAAGTCGGCTTTCATGGCATGGAAAGTTGAAATGAAGATAGAGTATTCAGGACCTAATTTAGAAAGAATTGAAAAGATCAATTGAGAGTCTTTCTTTTCCAATTTACATTCCTTTAGAAGTAGTCTAGAGTGGACAAACTTTGAGAAGAAGGCCTACAGATTTTCAAAGTCACTAGGATTTAACCCTAGTAGTTCGTTCTCTAACTCATGCACTCTCATGTCATCTTACTTCCCAAACATATCATTGAGCATTTTCCATGCTTTATCAGGTGTTGAGAAATTTTTGATGTGGAAGAGCAATTCAGGAGAGACAAACATACAGAGAAGACCTAAGGCTACATCACAATAGTTGAACCACTTAGATTTTTTGGGTTCATCATTAGGTTCAATCTCTAACCCCATGGCAACACGGTATAACCCTTTACTTTGTAAAACCAATATAATTTTAGATTTCCATTCAAAGAATTTAAAAGGTGTGAGCATTGGTACTTTAGAGATATCCATAATGAAGAGATAGAACTAAAGGATGCAGAAGGAAGGAGAGAGAAAAGAAACAACCACCCCAGAACAATATCACACCCCCCGAGTTTAGCACTTTATAGTTTAGTGCGATGATTACAAACAGATGTGACTGTGTGCCAAAAACCAGTCTATCACTCACCTTGCAATTAGCGTAATAACACATAATGATGGAGACAACAATCAAGGTTCGTAGGGCGCAGCAGATCGACACCACAAGTAAGCATAAGAATGAGAGAAAACAAGAAGGGGAAGAGAGGGCTTTGTGAGAAATAGCATCTCATATTGCACAAAATAATCCCTTTGTTTAAAGACTGTGGTGGAAGCGCTCACAATTCCAAAAGCAATAAAAAGGGATAGAACAAAGCTCAAGAAAAAATGAGCTGAATTAAGCAATACAAGGACACCCCCCAGAATGTTGTACTTTATAAAAATAGTGCATTTACAAAACTGATAATCCCATCAACTAGAGTTTGAAAAAACATGCAACTTTGACTAAATAAGTGCTCAAAATCGAGCAACGAGTCAAAAGTTATAGAAAAAACCAATTCCCACAACTAATGGAAAAATGCTAATAAGCCTGCAAATGGATTAAAAAGTAACTTAAATGCATGCAAAGGGTTTCGTATGTATGCTCGTTGGAAATGGCATCAAATTTTAGCTAGGGTTTGTTTTAATTGTGAGGGGGGATTAGCCTCCTACCAATCTCGGACCTCACCCTCTGTCTTCGACACTCAAAGGAAGGTTTAAAATACAACTAAAAATATACCCGCAAAATTTAAAATGCCAATTAAATAATGATTTTTAACCTTAAAACTTTAAATAATTGACTGATTTAGCAGTAACCAATTCCAAAAAGGACAGGTATCACCTCAGCTATGGTAGTGTTGACCGGGACAAGAAAATAATGGTAAACCACATGGAGACCATTGTCAGGTGTAAACAACGCAGGCAAGTTGTAACGGATTAGGAGCTAATGAAAATGGTGGCCATGGTGTTTGATAGGCCTGAGCTATAGAGAGTTGAAGCCACGTGCCAAGGTAATGGGTTGATTAGTATGTTGGCATATAATTCAACCCTTTGTAGAGGTTTATGTAAAAACGCAAGTAGAAGACATTATGAGCAGAGGTCTGAAATGGCCATAGGTTGCAGGTCAAGCCAGGGAGCCAAGATAACCACGTAATGCATAGAGAGGGGGGAAGATTACAACACAAAAAGAGGAACCCAAGTTTCAAAAAAGTGTAGGTTTAATGTGCACGAGGGACTCAGGAAAAAAAAAAAGAGTTTGAAGCATGAGAACCAGTAGCTTCCAACCATACACAGGATGTAGGAAGGTGGCTACATTTAGACTGGATCAAAGCATGAGAAAACCAAGATAGTAGCATTCTACCAAAAAATGAGCTGATCATTGGAGATGCACAGTCTGAGCTCAACAATAATGACCTCCAAAGGAAAACTTGAGTTAAACCACCACATCCACACCAAAAATAGTAGGGAAAACCCACCACATCCACATTAAAAACGTGTAGAAAGAAGGAGCAAAAACTGAGCCTCTAAGTCAAAAGCCAATGTATGAGCATGAGCATTCAACACTAGCCAAAGCACGAATAACACCATGATTGTGCAAACCATGAACTACACCATGGGAAGAGAAATCATGTACACATGCACAAAACCCCAAAAAAATATACTCCAAGAGCAAATTGTTAATTAGATTAGCACGATTCCAAAGTAATAATCGAAAATAATTACATGATGAAATGAGAAGAAACCAAAAGTAATAAGCAACTGATAAATGAAGAGTGTACATTTTACTGAAACCAGCTTTGATACCATGAAAGACAGAAAAACAAGAACCGATGTCAAAAATAGTGCACCACAATGCAGTTGCACTCTGATTGTAACGTCAAACTCTAACGCAATAAGAAAGATTCAAAATAATGGAATGAAAATACAAGTAACAAAATAGGTCTACTCATCCTCATAGATCGAAAAAAAGGAAATACAAATAGGGTGTTGTGTAACCCCCATGCCTAAATAAGGAAAGATAATTAATGATGCCACTGACGCATATGACGTGACTGATGGATATGACGCCACTAAAGGAGTTACAATTCCAAATAAGGAATGTAACCCCTATGACACACTGACGCAAATGAAAATTATAGATTCTATGACAAAATATGACACTTGTCATTTGACTTCCTAAGACCTATGACTCTCACAAGGTGAGATGACTAACTAGGTGATGTGGACAATGACTAGGCATGCCACACACACCAACAAATATCCTATCCTCCTAGGAATACCATGGTTGGCCATTATTGATGCATTCATAGGATGTAGGTCTAGTAATATGTTTATTTCTAATGGAAGTAGCAATAAAAATCTCATGCTTTATCCTCCTACACAGCCGTTAAATGAAGAAGATCAAACCATTTTAGTTAAGGAATGAGAAGAAGAAAAAATATTTGTACAATAGCTCATGATGTTGGAAAATTCATGTACAATTAAAGGAAAAGAAGAATATTTTGTTCTTTCTAACATCCTATAGAATAACTATGGAAGAAATGAGGAAGAGGATAACAGACTAAGGTTTTTAAGTTGTCCCTATGAGAAATTTCTACCATAGTAAGAATTGCATTCTTCATCAACTCCTTCCCCATGACCTCATATTGAATTCTGTGAGCATAGTAATGTGTGCTTCCATGATAAATCTCTCTGAGCAAGTGGAGACAACCTCAAGGAAGGCCACTGAATCATGAACAAGATGCTTAATACACAACAAGAGAAGTTGATGATAACTACTTCTTCAAAATCATGGAATAACATTTGTCATGGGAATATAGAGATATGCATGGAATTTTTCCTAATCTTATGCACACATAAGATTTATATCAAGGAAAATTATAAGCCAATCAGGCAGCCACAGAGAAGAATGAACCCACCAGTAAGCAAGATTGTCAAAGGAGAATTTAACGAAATTATTGGATGTAGGATTCATATATCCAATTTCAGATAGTCAATGGGTGTCACCCCTTGTCATTGTGCCAAAGAAGAATGGAAAATGGATGCTATGCATAGATTACAAAGAGCTGAATGCAACAACAAAGAAAGATCATTTTCCTCTTCCCTTCATTGATCTAGTACTTGACACTCTAGCTGCTAAGAAATATTTCTCTTTTCTTGATGGATATAGTGGTTATAACTAGATTCAAATTACACTAGAGGATCAGGACAAAACTACCTTCACATGTCCAAGGGGAACTTATGCTTATTTAGTTATTCCTTTTGGCTTATGCAATGTGCCTGTTACATTCCAAAGGGAATTTTTAAGCATTTTCTTAGATCTAACAAATTATTGCATAGAGGTCTACATGGATGATTTCACAGTACATGGTTACACCTTTGAATAAGCCATGCAAAATATAGACAGAGTCTTGAAGATATGCAAAGAGCACAACTTGTCCCTAAGTAATGAAAAATGCTACATGATGATGTCTAAAGGAATAGTGTTGGGACATTACCTTTCTTCTCAAGGAATACAAGTTAATTCAGAAAAGGTATCTGTTATCATCAATCTACCTACACCAAAGTATCAAAAGGATGTTAGAAGCTTTCTTGGCCATGTTGGTTATTATAGAAGATACATACAAGATTTCAGGAAGGTGGTAGCCCTATTGTTTGCATTATTGGGAAAGTATCCTACATTTGAGTTGACTGAAAAATGTGAAATTGCATTTCAAGCCTTGAAGAAATTGTTGACAACAACCCCTCTATTTAGAGGACCTGGTTGGAATCTGTCATTCCACATTCATATTGATGCTTCATATCATACCATTGGAGTTATATTAGGACAAAAAGATGGATTTTTGAATTATGTAATTTATTATGTTAGCAAGAACTTGCAGCAATGTGAACTCAACTACACAGTAACAGAGAAAGAGTTCTTAGTAGTTGTATATGCTATAAATAAGTTTAGGCACTACATCACAATTTATCTAGTGTTTATTCACATTGATCATGCAGTAATTAAATATTTGATCAAAAAATAAGTTGTAAGCAGCAAAATAGTTAGATGGTTGCTACTCTTGCAAGATTTTTATGTCACTATTTTGGATAAGCCTGGCAAGGACAACGTTGTAGTAGATTTTCTTTCAAGAATGGAGATTAATGATGAAGAACACGTAGTTGATGACTCTTTCCCAGATGAGCACCTATTTGGTTTCATGTAGCTAATTATTTTGTCTCATGTGAGACACCTCCACACTACCTATATTTTGAAAAGAAACACATAGTTGAGAAACGTGTGCATTTTTCTTGGATAGCTAGATTTCTATTTCACACAGGTCAAGATAATGTCATGAGAAGATGCATTGATGATGAGGAAATATATGATGTCCTCAAATCCTACCATAGTGAACCATGTGGAGGACACTTTGTTGTAAAAAGAACAACATAGAAGGTGTTAATAACGGGTTATTATTGGCCAACATTGCATAAGGATGCAATATTAAACACAAGGAGGTGTAATAGATGTCAAAGAATGGGTAAGCCTACCAAATCAGATGAGATGCCTTTGCAGCCTCAGCTAGTCTTGGAGCCATTTGACAAATAGGGTTGAGACTTCATTAGTCCTATAGATCCTAAATATCAGTAAAATTAATACATCTTGGTGTGCACAGATTACCTCACTAAATGGACAGAAATGAAAGCATTACCAAATTAGAAGAGTGAGAAAGTTTCCAAGTTCTTATACGACCATATCTTTTCTAGGTACGAAGTATCAAGAGATATTGTTACAGATCAAGGTACACACTTTACTGTTGAAGTTATTTCTGATCTAGCCAAGGAGTATGAAATCAGACATACGAGGTCTACACCATATCATCCCCAACCTAATAGTTAAGTTGAGGTAACAAATAGAGAAACGGAAGCCATCTTGATAATAACTATTGCACTCCACATGAGAGATTGGGAAGATAGGCTTCTAGAGGAAGTATGGGCATTCAACACAACATAGAATACAAGAACTAGCTTCACACCATTCAAACTTTTATATGGTAAGATTATTGTTCTCCCTATTGAATTTGAGCACAAGAAACTAAGGACTGCACTTGAAATAGGCATAGATTTATCTAAATCTCAAAGGCATAGGATTATCCAACTTAATGAGTTGGATGAAATGAGGAGACATGTTGTGCATAATACAGAGTTAGTGCAGAAGAAAAGAATCAAATGCCATGATTGGTTCATCAAGACAAGGAAATTTCAAGGTTATTGGGCCATGTTGTTTGACTCAAAGTACAAAAACCACATGGGAAAACTCAAGACAAGGTGGCTAGGTCCATATGAGATTAAGAAAATCTTTCCCAATGGAGTTGTAAAACTCACAACCATAGATCCTATGAGGTTCAAGTTATTAGTCAATGGTCATAGGTTAAGGTTGTATAAGAATCCAACTGATAAAAGAACTTTCATACAGTAGTTCAAATGAAGTCAAAATAGGATGGAGATTAGGAAATCAGAGTTAAGATCAGAAGTTGAGCCTGCTGGTTCATCTTCTGAGGTTTCAGAGGATTGAGATACTTTAGTGGCCTTGGTATATTCAGCTTGTTGAATACTCCAAGGGTGAATAAAAGTGTTGTGATCGGCCCTCTTGGTGATCAGAAACACTCAGCTAACATATTTTATTTTCGTAGAATTTTTGTTTTACAGGATATGGTGTATATGTTGCAAGAGTGCATAATATCTTACACAAGGAGATAATGCAAAGATTGGATGTTCCACTTGTAGCAACATGCAGCAAATCTCTATTTTGTTTTCATGTTTACCGGAACTCATGATTACATGAAGGGAAATTAGGAACTATCTGCACGAGTGAGTGATGATCGAGACAACTGGTGCCCTAACAGGTCAACATTCCCTCTCCGAGAATTATCTGATTTAAGTAAGGAGCCTCCAATACAAATGTCGAATAACTTACAGCATCACAAAAGTATCTGCAACATCATCACAAAATCAACATGCAGTAAGGGCGCAACTACCACAATGCATGTGCAATCATCATCCTAAATATACCTCGAGATAAGTGCACTCATACCACTTTATTAAAGTATAATTAGAATGATTATTAATCATTATTATTTATTCCACAATATCATTTCTTTATTTTCATTAATAAACCACCACCCTTTATGTTGTGAGGCATCATTACACTTCATCCCACTCTTTCATGTCACTTTTCTTCACACGCTTCATGCAATCAAAATAGTTAATTGCATTCCCTTTGTTGTGATGTGTGTGCATCTGTCTCAAGGTTCAAAAACAAACTACTCAAAACAATCCCCCACAATTCAATTCTACATCATTTCTTAAAAATTGTGTGATTGTATTACCAAAGTAGAGCAAGTTGCATATTAGAGATGTGGGGCAACTTGATACACCATGAGCCGATAGAACTTCTCAACAACCCTCAAATTTTATAGTGTTTTCGAGATAGTGTGTGGGTGGAATACATAAATTGATTTGATGGTTTTAATGAGTTGATGGTAGAAGAGTTTACAAATTCATTCAAAGATGGTGAAGCTAAGGTGAAGGGTTTAATAGTAAGAATTAGTGATGATATTTTGACCAAGGTAACTGGACTTCCTGCACAAGGTGAACCATACTCTAAAAAAGCAAATTCGGAAGTAGCCAAAAGGGAATTTACCAATGCAAATGATGAATTTTTCAATGATATACAAGGTACATACCTGACCTATCTCAAACCTTTTTAGTTTGAAGTTGCAAATTATATTATCAAGTACTTTACATGTGAGGGTAGATACTCTAGGCTAAATAAAATTCACTTTAAATTGCTCAATCACTTGAAGAATAATATACAAGTGAATAAGCCTAATTTCTTACATGAGATGCTAAAGAAAATGAGTAGGGAGGCATAGAAAGCTCAGTTTGCACTATTACACCAATGTCTCACACCTTGAGATAAAGTGGGAGGATTTTTCAAGATCCAGGGATATAAGTGAGTCATTGAGAAAGAGGAAACAAAGGAGAAAAAGTACCGAGAGCACCTCTGAGTATATCCTAGAGGATGTCCCATCAGGCTATTAACCTAAACAACCACCTATAGAGCATCCTGCCTTTGAAAATCTACCACCTATTGAAGAAAACCTCGTTCATGTATCCCCTGAAAGGATTCTCATTGTTGAAACCCTACTTGAATTTTCAACTCTTGAATCATCCACCTCAAGGGGTAAGAGAAAATATTCCAAGTCCACTCATATATCTTCCAAATCCAGTCCTACACCACCAAGGTGCTCTCATAGGCTAAAAATTAAAAGGCCAAGAAACTCCAAGATAACAAATCCTGAAACCATATCACTTGACAGTGATATGAAAGTTACAAAGGAGAATATTGAGGCCACACTAATGGACATAGAGCAGGGAGGTGTTGATGATGTAATTCACGAGAAACAAGGTCCTAGGAAAAATGGAGGACACCATTGAGGGTATGGAAGCGAAGGTGATGAGATAAACTACATCAAGAATTCCCTGAGGAGTACATGGAGGAACATGCAGAGGTAGTTCATGTTGATATCAGTCATGGAAGAATGGATGAAGGAGAAAAATTTAGCAAGGAAACTAAGAGGTTGGTTCATGTAGCAAAATTTTATGAGGAGAAGATGGTAGAAGGTATTGTTATCCTTTTTTAGCTTTCCCCTATGAGGAAAAATGTTATCAAACATGACCTGTGACACAAGAGAAAATTGTCCATGAGAGATTCAAGATTAGTCACGGGAGCTTACATTTTGAGGTTGGTCCTAATATGTTGAAGCAGTACTGAGATCCCACAAGTGCACCAGGATTTCGGGAAGTTAGCATGCAATTGTACCTTCGAATGTCCAAATTTCAGACTTCAGATGGTAGATGTAGGAGCCTTCGGAGGTAAGAGAAGCAGGTAAAACAATTGTGTTCTAGAAAAGACCCAAAAGTCCTGAAAAGTCTGAAGTTTGAAAGGGTTCGGATTTCAAAGGTCAAAACTTGCTTTCGGGGTCCAGCACGGTACTAGAAATTTCGGGAACAGTAAGGTCCAAAGTCTGAATTTCAGACTTCAGAGGTTTGGGGTTTCATCACTTTGGAGGTGTCATATGAGTCTTCACCAAACAAAACGGAAAAAAGTAGCCAAATGCCTAAAATCTCGAAAGTCTGAAGTCCTAAAGGGTTCGGATTTTGGGGGTCAAAATTGGTTTTGGGGTCAACATTTCAATGGGGATTTTCGAATCTATACGGAGGTCCCGATTTTGGAGGTCGAGGTTTCATAGGTTCGGGGTTCATATTCTTCTGGAACTCTACAAGTAGAATTAGCGGATGAACAATAACCACGATCCTCCGAAATGGAAAGGTCTGAATTTCAGACTTCTGGGTTTCGGACAATTTGGGGTTCGGAGTTAAACCAGTTTGGAGTTTTTGCAACACCTCAATAAAAGAGATGAATAGTAACATCAATGTCTGAAGTCATAATGCCTGAAAGTCTAAAATTTCAGATTTCAAAGGTTGTAAGGCATTTTGGAGTCTAAAGACCAACAGGTCAACCACTCGTCATTAATACAATATGGCACCCCAATCTTCCAGATGGCCATAAACTTATGACTGGGAGCTCAGATTTGCCCATCAAGAAGGGACTTTTTGGAAATCTCTCATGTCCCCCTCTACACATAACTTCTACCATCAAGACTGGTTATCTTAATTTAAGTGCTTCATGACTCGCAAGCTAGGTCAAAATAAAGAAATATAGTCTGTCATTTTAGAGGATGTTCTAGGTTTCTCACCTACCACAATGATGAAGTATGGGCTTCATTTCTTCTCCAACAAGGCATAGTACAAGGAGGCATGGGTTTTGTAATGGCACTCATCATTTTTGCAGGATATTTTAATGCATTTTAGGGTGGTTGAGAGGGAATTCAAGAATTAAGATTTCACACCTTTCTCTTTCGTTTCTTCCTATATATTATAAGGAGGGGCATTTTTTCTAATGTTGGGTAACTTTGCTTTGCACCCTCCCTTCTTCTCTTTTCTGTAAGTGAATTTGTGGAATAAAAACCTCCCATTCAAACTATAATGCAAGTTTGTGCCTCTTGGCCATTGTAATGTAATGTATCAAATTTGGGGAGTAATAAAATAAGTATGTGGATGATTTCAACCCTCTCTTGTGTTCATTGTGTTCATCTGATCTCTCATTGCAATATTGGTTATATGTGCATGGTTTATTATATTACATGTTTAATGATTTATGTTTAATGGTTTAGTGGATTCTCATAAGTGGATTGATCTGTGGTGTGTTTTCATCCTCCTTAATCTAGTTGTGGTTTCCATCTCCATGCAAAGCAGGTGTCCAAACATTCCTTTTAGTGCATCACCTTTGCTAGTTTAGGTTTAATTTCTTGTAATCTTCTTAACCATGTCTCCTTGGCAAGTTAGAGTAGATCCTCGACAATTTGAATGTGTGCATCATAATAGAGGAATAGGAACCAACCTTCATCTGAAGAGTTTTCCTGATTGCAAAGTACCACACTTTGGGAAAAGCTCCATGTTATGCAATCACACTGACAGTTTCAACCCATCGAATTGTGAAGGAATCAGGGGTGTTATGATTACGCATCAATAGGTTACCAACCACATAGTTCAAGAATTTCAAGTGCTATGAACAAGAAATTGGTGCAGGAGATGGCTCGGGCTATTGAGGAAGACATTAAGCACTTGGTCCATGCAATGGA
This sequence comes from Taxus chinensis, assembly GCA_019776745.2. Lineage (NCBI taxonomy): Eukaryota > Viridiplantae > Streptophyta > Pinopsida > Cupressales > Taxaceae > Taxus > Taxus chinensis. The sequence goes on along the minus strand of CM034152.1, from coordinate 504,314,527 downwards.
AGAAGAAAATATGTAAGTGGGAGTAAACAAATACAAGAACATATTTCTGCAGTTCAGAACGATGTAATGGAGCAATGTAATGGAGCAAAGCTCTAGGTTTTCGCTCCACCATCCTTACCACATGCTAACCTGAAACAAGTAGATGTCACCCCACTGCAACCACAAATTGTCATCAAAGAATTTATAAGGGAGCCTATCAAACTAGTTTGTAGGGAGATGGCAAACATAGACAACGCTGTTGGATTACCGGGTAGAACAATTTGAAACCTATGTCAATAGGTTAAAAGGAAATTATGAAAGAGAAAAAAGAAGAACTCATCTTCTAACACCAAAAGGAAATTGAAGCAAAGGATAAAGAAATTTCATGGTTAAAGAAGAAGAAAGAGGAAATAATTAAGGTGACCCACAAAAATATTCTAACATATGCCTCCTTCCAATGTCTATGTTATTTTCTTGAAGGAGAAGATGTTGCAGCTCCAACTTACCTGTATCAACTCTGACATGAAATTTGACTTCAGTGAATCTAGGAATTTCTTTAAATTATATTTGTACAGTACTCATGAAATTTAGTTCCTGTTATGTGAGCTATATCTGTAAAATTATGCCCTTGAGTATGATAGGTATTGGATTCCAATCATGTACATTAGAGATGTCTCAGTCAAAGAACTTATTTCTTACTTCCTGGATGAATTGGACATAGAGAAAAAAATGGAAGACTACAGGAACTTACAAAAAAATTTAGCCACTGATGGTCAAGGTAGAGACTTCCAACACAAAAGTAGTCATAGAAGAGTATGGTAAGTATATGGAAAACTAGGGAGATCAAAAAGAGAGTATGGCATATGAGAAAATATTCACACGAGGAATTAAGGAACATGATTAACCACAGTGGAAGAGAAATAGTAAAAAGCATGTCCAATTTGTTGGAATCAAATGACCCCTAAAATGCAACAAAATGAGATGCACTCCTATCATAATATCGTACTAAATCTAAGAAGGGTAAATATTTACATTGATCTTTCTATTAATATACGCAAATACTTGGTTTCCAATAGCTTATCACCCACCAATATTCCACTTCCCTATACCACATTGGTCTAGTGATAAACCATTGGATGAGATGATACAAGACAGGATCTAGGACATATTCAGGTTGAACGGAGCATACTTCTTCATAGAGTAAGCAGGGATAGACATTCTAATAGATTTTAGACGCTTATGCAGCACCATTCAAGCATAACCTAAGGAAGCTGAGGAGCCTGAGAAACCTGAATGAGGACATTCAAGATGTTAAGTTTGGGGGTGTGGTGAGTTGTTTAATTCCCCTTATAAACAACTCATCTTATGTAATTTGTTGAGCCATTTATAGATTTGCACTTGTATTCCCTTATTATGTTACTAAGACATTTCATTATAACCTAAACTTATGGCATGAATATTAATTAATATAGTTATTACTGGTTGACTTTATTTTATGGTATTGTGAGTACGCATTTATTCTCTTGAGTACAAATAAGGTGTTTAAAATGATGCTTTGTACGATGTCAACCTTTTTTGCAAGAAACTTGTTATATGAAGTAACTCACATATAACCAAAGGACCCACATTTAACATCCCATCCATAGCCAAAGGAATCATCTACAACTAAGGGATCGTCCCACAAACAATTTGCATGTATCCAAAGGACTTGTCATGTAGCAAAGTGTCTACAACCAAAGGAGGTCACACACATGAAGAAGATGTGATCTAGAGAAGCTCGTGGAACATGGACCATCACACTTGAGTTTGCATGTGTCGATGGAAGAAGTAATTACAATTAAAACATGAGAATTAGGAGATGAATGGACTTCAACATCTGATTATGCATTATAACTTAGCAAAGAACTAATTGATTAAATTCATGATTTAAGAACTGATTGATCAAATTGATCGGTTACTTAAATTATGTGATTAATATGTAAACACGTGCTGATTAAATTTTGTTACATGCATCTAGTCTCTGGATTATGTAGTTGAGATCTTTTACTTGATCTGATTTGAACTCCTAGTAGAAATTGGTTTCTTCACACTTATATTGTAATGATATGTATGAAAGGAAAACGTTAATGTTGAGAAAGATATAGATAGAAAAAATATAGCATAGAGATCTCCAATAAAGAGTAGACAATATATGGATAGAAGGAATTGTTGTATTCCCAATTGTAAATTTCATACCAATGCAATAAAATTATGAGTTATGTTTCATTAGCTATAGTCACAAGCCTTAGGAGGGATTAAACACCCAAGGCAGGGCCCACTTACAGTTTGTTAACCCCCTCCATCATTTATTGATTTGATTTATTGCATGATTAGATTAGCAGCAACTCATTTTCTTTATCTGCATTTTGAGTTTAGATGTTTTACCTTAATCATAGTATTTACTTCCGATCTAAATTTAGTTTTATTTCCAAGCATTGTGATTTCTAAAATTATAGTGACAACAATTTAGCTTCTTATTTCCTAAATACATGTAACTGTGCATACAACATTAGAATTATTCAAATTCTACGTCCCTTGGTTTGATAATTAAATTTTTGTAGATTAATGAATAATATACTAATTGCTTCAAGTTAATTTACACCACCATAACTCTTACTTGTAATTTTATTAACTATATCTTGCATGTTACTAGTTTTTTTATCTAATAAAAAATGTCCTTATCTTAGATTTAATTTTAGTAAATCACATTGTTTGTGGTTACTACTAATGAGCCTCCAAAAGTGCTACATATGCTACACCTATCTTGACTCACACATTGATCTTTGTGTTTGCACTTACTTTTTCCATTGTTTCTAACAAGTCCAATGCTCTACTTATTATATTTTCTCGTAATGGACACACTCTTCTTATTGTTTACACACTTCCTACTCATTGATTTAAAAAAATAGAATTTATGAAATGTAAATATTTATGAGTCATGTATGTTAAATAAATGCTAAAGTACTTATATGACACAAGCAATAAGCTAAAGAAATATGAAACCCTAAGTCTAAGAGGGAGAGTACAAAACATAGATGATTTATTAATTAATCCCAAAGTGTTCTTGACCTAAAGACTGATGAATAGGAGGAGGAGACTATCAAAATCACGTAGAGAAAATCCTGGAAGTTCCAAATGATCCTGGACTGGGAAACCTGGAACAAGACTAGGTCACCTAGGCATTAGAGACCTCTGTTGAGCACCCATGCTCACACAAGAGCTTAGAAACTATGTTTTTGTTGTGTCACTCAAGCATCACTAACCTTCATTGTTATTAACTTGTATGTCACTAAGTTATCATAGGGTTCTCCTGTAACATGCAAAATAAATGATATCCTACAAAAACACAAAATACATCAAATCCTAAAAAATAAAGATGCAAATGGGGATTCGGACTGACCCTCATGGTCACCCAACAGAGTGATTATGACCAAGCATTGCACTATATCTCAGACTCCATGTAGTTCTTTTGCATGTGTGTAGAAATTATTCATTAAGAATATATTTGGCAAGATGTACTTGATAGTGAGAAATAGCTACATGTATAAATGTAAATAGATGTGTCGATGGAAAAATAAATTTCCCCTCTTATGCATGTATGCATAAAATGTAGTCCCTTATTTCTTAAGTGAGTGCTAGATGGATGCCTTAATGTTGTTATAATTCCTTTGGATGCAACCTTGTGATGATAATAGATGCTTATAGATTGGTCCCTTAATATGGTGATATATCTTTGTATTTATATGATTCCCTTGTTTGAATTTCGTAATTGACAACTAAAAGGTCGACCCATAATAAAAGAAGAGGCCCAAAAGATGCAAGTAAGATACAAGGATGTCGAGGGCACCCATAGGGAACAAGAATGCCTAGGTTTTGGTGTCCATAATCAATAAAGATAAAGTAATGAAGATTAGACTAGGTTGTGGCGTGTGCTATAGAAAAGAGGAGACAAGAAAGACATAAAATAAGCTAAAGATAAATTTCAATTACTAATTTTCTCTCTTAGAAATCATATGAATACTAGTATATGATTAAGACCTAGAAATCTACCCAAGTGCGTGATTTTGTGTCTGCATTTTCCCCCACTTTATGTTTTTGAGTGAATACTCAATAACATAAATTATATAAGATATTAGTACCTCATAACCACATAGATCGATGGAAAAATCATGCCAAAGAGACAAGAAAAAGGGTGGAATGATAAAAATGAAGCGTGGAAGCTAAGAAAGAGGGAGTGACCCTAGGGGTTAAGCATATGTATTGTGTCATATTTTTACCTATGTTTTTTGTTGTGATTTGTTTTATGTGGGGTTGCTTCTTGTTACGTATTAAGGACATACCTACAAAAGAACAGCAAAAGAGTATTCAAATTCATGTGTTATGAAAAAACTGTAAAAAGCTTGTAAAAGTATGTAAATGTGAAATAGTAGTAAAAGGAAAGTGTGCACTTGATCCGTGATGAGTGAAAAGGGATAGAAACTATCTTTTAAATGTTGTGGAAGAGAAAGGTTTTAAGGAAATATCATACCAAGAATGAGTTTTTTAGGTGATCTCATGCCAAGAACAATTTTTTTGGGTGATGTCACGCCAAAAACGAGTTTTTTGGGTGATCTCACACTACGGCAGAAGAGTGTTGGGGAGAAAGGTGTAGTGTTATTCTCCATCCCTAAATGCTTCCTGAATTTATACAACACTGCAGATGTTATGATCCTACTTTGTTTCATGTTCGATCTAGTTCAATCCAAGTGGAGAAAGAAGATATAATTCATTATGTTTGCCTAAGGACTATGTATATACTATGAAAAATATTTTTGAATTCGTGAAAACTATGCCAATCTGATAAATTAATTGTAACTTCTCCCTATTCATAGGCACACAGGAAAGGTCAAGATCACCCAGGAGATAGGTTCTATATCTAGGCATTGGTGTCTGTGTTGAACTAAGGACCCAATTCATAATCTAGGCCATTATGTGTTTCTAACTCTATAATATTCCTATATTTTGTAGGCTTGTACTAATTATCTGAGTTTTTGTATGGGTTTACTCATTCACCTAATGTATGCTCCCCTCATTTTGGGTGCATGTGACATCGTTATAGACACTAAAATTGGGTCACATTCCCCTTTTTCCCCTTTCAAACATCTAACTTAAACACTTTTACCTAACCATGACCTTTACATCACACATTAATATTAATTTAATCACTTTAATTAAATTAATACTCATCCTCACTTTATTCATTATTTAATTATCTTGATTAAACCAATTTCCACCTCACCTAGACACCTCACCCCACCACCTCACCTAAACACCTCATTATAAAAATATTTTTAGTATCTACCTTCTGACCATAACTAACTAAGACTTAGTTCAACCCTAAAAATCAATGCCTATTATTTCTCTAACCACATTACCAATCATTAAAAGATAACATCTATTTTTATCCATGATAAATGGACAGACCTAGCACAAATGATTGTAAGATCTATCATTTTTAGTAAACTTAGGGAATCCTACCTTAACTAATGTCGGTCATCCCGAAACTAACGCCGATCAACCAATAACTTTCGTCGGTTACCATATGACCATTTTGGTAACCTTGTTTGAGAGGTTGGCCACATTCTCAAATTTTGGGAGAAAAAGGAGATATGCATACAAGAAAGAACCTGATATGTTTTTGCACATTCAAGAAGCCATAACCAGCAACAAGATAGATTTAGAGGTATCACTCTCATGGTAGCATTTCAGGAAGCACCACCGTGGCACCAAACTCCATTTCACTGATCAATCATCACCACCACTTAGCCATTATACCTGCAACATCAATAAGTGTGTTTATCACGCATGTCATTCCATCCTTGTTCTATTTTATAGTTTTTTTGTCATCTCTGTTATCATTTTCTATTATCATCTCCATTCCCCCACCATTCACTTTCTTGCAAACTTAACCTTTCACTACCATACCATTTGATCATCTATACACAACCTTTATACATCTATAAGTGCTCCTAAGATCCCCACAGACCTCATCATTCCTCTTTTTATCTTTTTCTAACCTCAGACCAATTTCCATAATTAGGTCTTGTTGATTTCCTATCATCCCAACCGTACCAACGCCAGTCACTCATGACCATCATCGGTTCTCTCTAAACTATCATCGGCTATATCTAACTGATACCGGTCTCTGTGTTTTGGTCATCCTATCAAGAACATAACCTAATAATATTCACCCAAGCAGCCTAAGTGACCCAGAATTTGACCCTTACTAGTACCAGAACCTTGACCAATTACCATATCTCAAGAGCTGATTATAACCTAGCCTATTATATTCAATTCACTTATTGTATTTGAATGAGATACCAAAATCATATCAACTACAATAGGACTTTGTTTACTTACATTATTTCTCACCTTAAATTGTATTAAATAGTGGATTGACATCCATCTAGGAGTATCGTACTTCTCAGATCTAACACACGCTAGGTAGTCCACTACCATATATTGTTTAACTCTCCTTTTTTGGTCTTGTTCTCTATTCTAGGTAGTTCCTCCTAGCCAAAAGGGATCTCTCACAGTCAGCATTGGATTGAGAAGTCAAAATTCATGCACAACCTTCAAATCAACCATCATAATAGGTATTCCTCCTCAACCAACACACTTATTTGTTTCATCACATTCAAAATGTAAAGAAAATGGTGAAACATTTTGGCACACCCAATGGGACCCTCTCTTGGGTTCATTGCATTTTTCTTCATATAGCGAAAAAAAAATTATGTGTTTCTTTCATTTCAAAAATTACACATTTAATCTTCTCCCTGGTAAATTCCTTTCTTTTAATTTTCTAAATGATATTTGTCATTTGGGGCTTAAAATGAACCACTTCTTCTTTCTTTCATTGCATTAGTGAAAAATCATCCCTCTTCATGTTCATCATTTTCTACATTGAATATCATATTTTGATTTGGGTATTAAAACACATGCATTGCATTCTGATTTTATACATTATAGCTCACATTAAAAATGAGGTAAACCTATATGCTGGAAGTCATGCCCAGCTAATGGTTAACACAATTGAACAGTGAAGAAAACTTGTTTCTCTCTCTTTCTCTTGCCAAACTGCACAAAAATTTGAATATACACACCTTCTTAAATGACATCTTACCCAGGAATTCATGTTAATGATCACATGATTAGAGGATTGATAGGTAATCCCAAATTGGTTATCTCTGTCCAGTACCCCATCAGAGGAAGGACCGCCCCCACCATAACATAACCTAAAACCTCACCATCTATATTTATTTTTTATAGGACACCTTCCAAACCAAAAAATTTGTTCTAAATTCACATGTTTTTCATAAATATCATAAGCTACAACAAATATAAAATTCACTTTTAGGACTGCGTGATTTTATATCTTTGTGCTTGACTTGCGTTTTGAGGTGAGAGGATATGTTTTCTTCACCTTTTCTTACTTTCACACTCTACCATCATAGTTGGAGTATTCTAACTTTCTCTGAGTGTGTCAGGCCCTCATCCTATCATACTCAGGCTCCTAGGTTGATTCTTCATACAATCTAAATTCACAACACCTCATTTTCCTTCACTTCTCAGATTTCATAGTAACTGACATTGGTTTACATCTGACTGGCATTGGTTTACCAAAACAATGGCAGTCTCTTATTTTGTTGGATCAGTTTATCCAGAGAACACTCATCTCACCTTCCTCTCTATCAAAAAGTTTCTATGTGTCATCATACTCTCTATATTCTGATCATAGTCCACTGATACCATCTCCCTATCTAAAAATCACCAATTTCTACTTTATTTTTTGAAACTTTTATTCTTCACAATAACCATCATCAGTCATCTTATGATCGGAATCAGTCACACCTTAACCAGCATCGATTCTTGCAACCGGCATCAGTCACCCTATTTTGATTTTTATCAAAATATTTACCTAGTTATCCTCTCGATATCTATTTTGTTCCATCTTTTTTGTCCCCTATTTCATTTATAGAGTAAATTTCACCTGATTTATGTTGATTCACATCGTGTTGACTCGCAGACAAACTAACACCCTCATGTTTCATGTTATTCGTCAGCCACTCCCACCTATTCCTTCATCATCATCTATTCCATCACCTATGGATCCAACTCATCTTATCCCCATTGCCACCAGTGATGAGGATTTTTTGAGACTCCTCAAACAGAATCTTGTTTCCATCCAGTACTACCTTGCTCCTTCTTCCACCCAAGATTCCTTAGGACAATCAATATACAGCATGCCTATATCTATCCCTTCGGCTTTAGCCCCCACTTCTGCATCATCTAGCACTAGTTCATTGCTACCATCATCCACTTTATCACCTATGGTGTCTCAGCTAAATCCCATAGCCTCTATAACTATAACATCTACATCATCGATCACACCTGTGACATTGATTGTCCCTCCGATACCCCCTATGAGTCTAGCTCCATCTACACCCACCACTTCCCATATACCCATTACATCACAACCACCTCCAATGTCGAAAACTTACACCCCTTTTCAAAACTTTGTCCTTTTCATCCCACAATCCTTACCCCTAATCGCTACGAGAGTCATTACAACTACTCCACCCACTTACACCTACTACCAACAACCCCTGACTTCATCTATTGCTCACGTTGGTTATGTATCACCCACATCTATTCCTCCTGCACATTTCTCATATACAGTGTCCACCATATACGAGCATACCACATACCTTATACCTTCAGCATTAACCCCTTTTTCTACATGGGCACCCATTCATCCCAACATACAAACAATCTCAATAAAATGATGATGGAGAAAATGCAAACCTTAAAAGCATCTGTTTCTGGCTCTCGTAATTCTTTAACATATGATGAAATCTGTAATGAGATTATCCATCCATCTATTCCCATTTTTTATTACCAAGTGAATTGGGAAATGTCTAAATTTAATCACTTCAATAGTAAAGAAGACATGTAGCAACACTTGTAGTCATTCAAACATGGGTGTTACCTAATCACCCACGATGACACTTTACTCCTATGAACTTTCCCAATGTCCCTGACAGGACCAGCATTAGATTAGTACAATGGACTACCTTGACATTCCATTTATTCTTTTAATCAAGTAGACCAAGCTTTTCTAGACCATTTTTCAATCAATGTTACCAAGAGAGTCACCATGACTTATCTCTATTCAACCCGGCAGTACGAAGATGAATCTATCATAGATTTTGTTGCCCGTTGGTGGAGTCTCATTAACCAATTGATGTTCCAACTACCTCAAACTGAACTTATAGAGATTTTCACTATATCTCATGCTAGACACATCTCGCAAACTCTAGAAGTCCAAACCTTCTTAAATTTTGATGAAGCATTCACCATGGCCCGAAAACTAGAAATTTGTGCCATTGAAGAAAAGAAGATCCAATTATAGAACAAGAACACCCCATTCAAATCCAATGATTCTTCTTCATCTTCAAAACCCCAAAATAAATATTCAAATCCCAAAGGATCATCCAACCCGGTAGTCCTCAAGGTAGGTCCACCTCATCCTTCTAATCATGCTCAACCTTCTTCCAATCTGTCTCTCATTCAGGCTTTTTAGCTCCGATGGGAGTAGCAGAATTACACTTCGATCAAAGATCCCTACTCTTCGGTATTAGAAAAACTTCTTAAATTTGAATCCATTACACTTCCTTCCATAAAACTTCATACAGGTTTCAACCCCGCTCATCCTATGCCTGCATGGTATAAAGATCACGACTACTGTAATTACCATCATGTTAAAGGACATAGTGATGGTAACTACATAAGTTTTTAAAACATTGTTCAAGAGATGATAAACAATGGAGACCTTTTCATAGATAACCCAAACACGTCAGTAAATTATAATTTTCACGTCTTCAAAAATCCATTCCCTAATCATAAACCATCTTCTAATCAAAATAACGAACCTTCATCCAATGACAACACCATTAGTGAGGTTCACGTAATTTTTTATATCACGCCAACTGTTCCTCAAAACCTACCTACTTCATCTATTTAGTAAATCTTGGCACAAGGTCCTCCACCCACAGAGTAGTCCCCCTCATCTCCCCTTGCTCTCATGGAGGAACCCGCACTTTCTACCAATATCATGTCATTGTTTGCTTCCTAACCTTCTAAACCATCAAAACTTGTTAATCTCCCATCCACAAGAGAATCATCATCACCTTCTCCTCCACCAAGAGAGAATTCTACCTCACCTGACCTATTATCTCTCCAACCCATGGGATATTCCTCAGACATGTCACTACTTTGCAAGGATAGTTCTCCCCTAGCATCCCAGGACCCTATTGACATGATCCCAGCTCTCTTACCTACAGAATTTGAGGCCAGCCAATTCCTTGTCTCCTAAACATATCTTACAGGGATTTCCACCCAACCCATTTCATCCTCTTATTCCATAGTCCCATTTTCATGGTTTGTCAATCGTTTGGATTACGTTGATCATTCCATGCTCTGGGGATGTCTTCGGCTACCCATTTCTACCCAAATGAAAATGTTTCTTGAAGATACTTCCATGATCTACCTAAAAATATTTTCGGCAACGAAAACTACATTGACTATGCTGATTGAAATGGCTTCCTCTTCATCTTCCCTACTTCCATCCAAACTTCTACCCATCACTACAACTATTCCCAAACCTAAAAACCTACCCACTCTTATCTCCCTACTTGTATCTAGACCCATCACTACTTTGGGTGTTATGCTGAAATTGAGCCTCACTCACCCACCTATCAGATTAGACTTAGCCGCATCTTCTAAAGTACGTAGTAGCATTATCCTCCTACCTAAAAAGAAAACTCAACCCTATAGGCTGCGTACACCGGTCTTTCCTACTACACCCTATCACCCTCCCCCATCTCGTCCATCCTAAGGCCTCATCCATGAACCTTAACCAAAAAATCTCATACCCAAGACTGGTCAAATGCTAAATAACCTATTACTGTATCATGAGACATTGTTACACCTCATTCACCCAAAAACCAAACTCCTTCACCCTCACATGTCCACTTCTTGCCACCTATACCTCCACCAGTTACTATAACCCCAACCTTACATATTCAAATCCAACCAATGCCACCTACCCCACCTCTACCAACCACCTCCACCGTAACTCAGCTACCCCCGTGGGTAACCCATCCTTTGCCACCATCTGGTTTTCCTTCTACATCCTGTACTCTTGTGTCACCTTTACCCAAGAAGGTGCAACCCAAATATAAGATTATGCTACCCTCCACTAAGGTAGTCAAATTAACCAAACATCCCATCACCAGCTCTTCTTCCTCACCTTTACCCAAATAGATGCCATCAAAACCTAAAACCACTCCACATACCTAACTAATGGACCAACCCATTCCCCCTCCTGTAAAGTGTCTTACTTCAAAATCAGCCACACCTGTACCCAAACCCACACTCACCTCCCATTACGATCCATTATCAAGGGTCCTACGCCAACATTTTAACCAATCTCTTAGAGACTTTTCTCATCACATTACCACCACTTTGACCTTACAATCCTCTCAAACCCAAACCAAAAGTATTTGATTAAACCAAGATTTGTGCCTATCATCATGTGCCAGGAGATGATGTTGAAAATTGTAAGGCTTTGAAGATTATTCTTCTTTAAACTTTGTCCTCCTGAAAAAAATTGATGATGATGACCTTCTTGATGAGGACCATACATCATCATCATTTACCCATTTAATGATCAATATCTTCAACCCCACAACCATTTTTCCCACCTCCAAAATTCAAGATCAACATGGTCTTTATTAGAGAGTTTGCAATACCACCACCTAAATGTCAGTGCACCCTACTCATTTCACAATGCTCTTATCCACTGCTAGGATTTTTCCCCTCATGTCATTATACCTTTCATAACACACCCTCTATATCCACCTCCCCTTATATTAACATGGCTCACATTACTACACATGCTCAGAAAGACAAATGAAAAGAAAAAGAAACTAGCCCATCAACCAACCACATACCCAATATATCATCTACACCCAATCCCAAAATCACCATCCGCAGACCTACATACCCTATCTTAGATGGGGTCACCCATTGCACCATGATAAAACAATTGCATCAGTCTCATGTGAAGATGTCTTTATATGATCTCATCCAGACTTTTGAATCCCATAGATAAATACTTATCGAGGTCTTACAATCCATTGAAGTTTTACCCAATGACCCCACACTAGTGGCCTCGATTATCACACCTCACCATGTGGCCTCCTAAACAAAATCAGCTCCTCTTTTTACACCCACGAACCCTCCTCATGTCACCACCCTTAGCTTCTCTGAAGAGGAGATTGTACCTCTCCAGTTTGATGACCCTGATCCCACCCTATTTATTTCTGTCTATATCGATAACATACGTGTACGACGCATCATGATTGATGGTGGTGCTAGCATTAACATTATCTCCTCCCACGCATAAAATCAAATTTGTATTCCCTCTAACTATATGCATCATAACCCAATTATGCTATGATCCTTTAATGATGCCATCACCTCCACCCTTGGCATTATTATCCTTCATGTTTGCATAGGCCCTTGCATTGTCCTAGAACTATTCTACATCTTAGAGGGGGAGTTCTAATATAACCTATTGCTTGGAAGACCCTAGATTCACTTCATGGGTTGTGTCCCTTCAACTTTACACCATTGTGTTAAATTCAAGTATGAAGGACATAATTACACCATCCACTCTGACCCATCGCCATTCAAGACCTGTAACATATTGTGCCAACCCAATAATGTACTTGTACCATTTAAGGCATTTTTCACTACCCTCACTTCACCTTTAGCCACAATCCCATCCACCAAGGCTACCACCGTCTCTCCCACATCTAACCTTGTTATTCCTACTACCATTGTAGCCTCTACAACTGGCTCATCTACTTCCCAATCATCTAATGAGTCATTTATCCCCACTACCCACATATCAACTACTGATCCCTTACAGGTGTTTCTCATTTCCTCACTCTGGGAGAGTACCACTTATACAATATCAACACATTTCTCACCTCACAAGAGTATGGGAACTTTCCCCAACACCCTAGTTATGAATACCGCAAAGGTGAAGTTTTTCCTTATGGTCCTCCCCACCTTCACACTAATCTAATGTATGGGGGACTTGATATTACAACTTATTCACCAGAACCCCCATCCAAAACATGATCATTTTCATCTGCCTTACACTCCATTACTAACAACCACTTCACTCATACTTTCCTCCACCATTGTGCATGGAAATGCTTTGGCTTTTATTTTTTGAATATGGTCGCCATACTGTCATCTCTTGTACCACCTGTAAAAACAATGACCATAGTGGAAATGGATTTGACGCACCACCTCCCAAGAAGGCTCATGTCATCCTCATTGAGGAAGATAAACCTTATCCACTTCATACACCCACATCACCATCTTCACCCACAGAGTCCATAGATCCCGAATCTATTCCTCCTAAAAAAATTGAAAAACATAATTTCCCTGGGACATCTAACCTATCAAAGTGATGGTGAGGCTCCCTTTTCTCTCCCATTCCTATATCCTAACATGATCGATGACGATACACCTTTTATTAATGCCATTCAATGTCAAGATGATGATTCCATCCTTACCTAACTTAGTGCATAAGATTCTTATATTCACCAATTGTTACCTTATGAAACGCAAACCATGTTGAATGAATCCACCATTGAAATCAACATTAACACTCAGGAGGACCTACATGTTCTAAAGATAGGCCAATCTTTAGATGATACTGAGCATGAAGCTTTTTCCTCTCTCCTTCAAAACCATACCAACACTTTTTCCTATTCCTATGCTAATATGCCCAGTACTGACCTAAAAATCATGGTCCATAATATTGTAACCATTCCTAATGCCAAACCCATCAAACAAAAGCTGTGGAAAATTCATCCTTGTATTTCTCTTTTGGTCAAAGAAGAGCTTCATTGTCTTCTCTCAGTTTCCTTCATCCTACCCATTGACTATCCCTAATTTATTTCTAACATCATTCCTATAACAAAGGTTACAGGGGGCCTCCACATTTGCACAGACTTCCATGACCTCAACCTATCTTGTCCCAAAGATTATTTTCCCCTACCAGGAATTGACCAACTAGTTGATCTCACCATTGGCCATGAAATGCTATCACTCATGAATGGTTTCTTGGGTTATAATAAAATATTAATTTCTATAGAGAATCAACTCAAGACTACCTTCATCACCCCTTAAGGGACACAGTCTTAAAAACATCAGTGCTACATACATCTTCCATGAAATCATGCATCTCATATTGGAAGATTACGTAGATGATCTTCTTACCAATTCTAAACATCGAGTCAAACACCTAACCATTCTTAAGGTCATATTTGACCACCTCATCAATTATTGTGTTCATCTTCAACCAAATAAGTGCATCTTTGTCGTACTTTCAAGAAAAATCCTTGGTTTTATCATTTCTTTACATGGCATATAAGTCGATCGTACTAAAGTAAAGGTTATTATAGAAATGCCTCCACCTATTAATCTTCGTAAAATTTGAAGCCTAGAAGGTAAGCTGTGATCCATTCATCATTTTATCTCGCAACTTTCCGACCACTTTCAACCATTTCATCATCTTCTCAAGAAGGACATTTCATTCAAATGGGATGATGAATGCCATAAAGCCTTTGAATGCTTAAAACAATACCTTCTTCAACCACCAGTGCTCATTCCTCCTAAGGATGAGCAACCCTTTTACCTATACATTTCCTCCATTGACCATTCTCTAGGTCTCATGCTCACTCATGATGATGAGAAACATAGATAGAAAGTAGTTTATTACATAAGTCGTACCCTTCTGGACTACGGAACTAGATACACCCATGCCAAAAAACTCTTCTTAGCCTTAGTTTTTGTCACCAATAAACTCCGCCATTACCTCCTCAACCACAAAACCTTTATTGTTACCAATACTAACCCCTTACACTATATGTACACCAAACCCCATCCACATCAACGTGCCGCATTTTTGCTTATGCTTCTTTCTGACCTTGACCACAAATTCATTCATCAAAATTCCATCAAGGGCCAAGCTATTGTTGACCAACTAGCAGATGCACCTCTTTCCAGAAATTAACCCTCTAACTTCAATTTCCTAGATGAATCCATAGCTACCCTCTCCTTAGACAAACCCTCTTACCAAATGACACTCTTCTTTGATGGCTCCAAGTGTCAACATGGAGGTGGGGCTGGTGTTATCCTCATTCCTCTTGATGGTGAACCTATTCCTTCATCTTTCAAACTAGATTTTGGTTGTACAAACAATATTGTTGAATATGAAGCACTCGTATTAGGTTTTCAGGCTCCTTATGCCTTAGATGTCAAGTCAATCAATATCTTTGGCGATTCCCAACTGGTTGTAAACCATTTCAATGGTATATACCATTGTCATAATGAGATACTTCAAAATTATAAACATCATGTCAACATACTTTTGACTACCTTTGATTGTTACAAACTTGAAACCACCCCACATTCTACCAATAAGTTTTTAAATACCATGGCCTACTTATCTTCTCAAATACCTGCTTCTCCTGCCAACTCTAAAATCTTTATCACAATACAAAGGTTACAATCACCCTATTACTTACCGTGTGAGGTCTACTCCGTTGGAACCATTGCACCTAACCCATGTGACCTTTGTTATAAGCAATTTGTAGACTATCTTTCCCTTTTCATTCTACCCACCGATCTCACTCGTAATGGACAACGTGTCTTTCTCAAAAGTGTCTCTCATTATGTCAAATGGGTGGTCTCCTTTATAAGCATAGCTTCGATGGTATTCTCTTACAATGCATTACAAGTTCTGAAATTCCCTAAACCATCAAGGAAGACCATGATGGAATTTGTGGAGGTCACTTTAGAGGTTTAGCTATCGCAAAATGCATTCTTTGCCTTGGATATTATTGGCCAACCCTAAACCATGATTGTTGTGACTATGTCAAATGTTGTGTGAAATTCCAACAACATGCTAATATTCATCACACACCTAGTCATGCCTTGCAGGTCTCATGAGACCTTTGGCCTTTCTCTCAATGGGGCTTAAATCTTGTCAGTGAGATCAATCCCCATTCTTCACAATGCCACCAATGTATTATAACTACTACTAAATATTATACTAAATGGGTACAATCCATTCCCCTAATTTCTACAAAAACTGAGAAAATATATGAATTCATCAACCATCACATCATTTATCGCTTTGGTGTTCCTCACCACCTCATCACTGATAATGGAAAGCTATTAAAAAACAAAACCCTATGTAATCTATTCATCTATTTTCACATCCAAATCAGTTTCTCATCACCTTATTATCCAAAAACCAATGGCCAGGTAGAATTGACCAATAAAATCTTGAATAAAATTCTTATGAAATTAGTTGACGATACTGGCAAGGATTGGCATTCACACATTCCTTTCACTTTGTGGTCTTATCACACTAGTATTCACACTTCAAATGCTACCACACCATTTTCTATGGTCTATGGTACTGAGGTTGTATTGCCTCTGGAAGTTCAGATTCCATCTCTCCCCATCTCACTACAAGACATGCTCAATGACGATGACTTTCACCAGGATCATTTGGTGCAACTTGAGTTATTAGATGAGCTCCGTTTTACTGCTCTTGACCATCTCCAAATCTACCAAAAACATATCAAATGTGCCTACAAAAAACATGTCCATGAATCAATCTTTCAGGTCGGAAACCTCATCTTGAAGGAAAATCAACATGTAACCAAAGAGGAGAAAAGTAAACGAGGAAAAATTTCTCCTAATTGGCTTGGACCCTATATCATTACCCATGCCTAAAGATTAGGTGCTTATCATTTGTCTTCACTCAAAGGTAAACCCAAGCTTGAGCCTCTTAATTCCTTACATCTTAGACCATTTTATTTTTGACATAAACTCCCTTACCACTTTCTATCAGTTGATCGCTCATCCCTTGAGAGTTTTTCACCTTCCATATTACCCATTTTTGAGGATCCATGACTAAACAAGAATCATGTGATTACATGTCACCTTTTAACCTCCTCTTCAATATGAGTACCATGGCTCTACTTATAGCATTATTCAAATGGATACTTTTTGTATTCTTAAATATGTAATCCCATGGTCATTCATCACTTGAAACCACCTCTTTCATGATTAAAATTTGTGTGTTATGGTCTTGTCTTCTAAACAAGAACCTAATCTTCCTATATAGTCTTTTCCATGACTTAAAACATCTGAAAACAAAAAGGGATTCAAATTCTTGATTCAAACTTCTAGAAAAAGATGACTCCTTCACAAAGGTACATCTCTTATCTCTATTTCATCGTTATAAATAGATTTCTCCCTTGAAGGACAACTATATAAAGTCATTGCAAAAATACAATAAAATTATATCCAGAAGCTTCCCGCATCAATCAGCTTCACAAAGACCTCAAGGAGATAATATACTCATCCCATAAATACTTCCTGCATTGATCAGTCTATTAAAAATGAAAAAAAAAATGAAATGAAAAAATGAAGAAAATGATAAAAAATTTGTCATGGACTTGCCTATTTTTGATCATAGGTTTGTTGCTAAGAAAAACATGTTGTTGTACACTAAGTTATGCTAAACCACCCACTCTCACCTCATTTCCTCTCTACTCAAGGGACTTTCTGCAACCATGACATTTCGTGATCATGTGACTTTCTTCACCCTTAGAATAGCCCATTATACAAAGTCTTCAGGATCTTACATTCATATTTCCATCTTGGGTATGGTACTTATCAATTAAGTGGATATTTTACCACCTATTACTATTCACCCTCCTCATTGCTTATTGATTATCCTATACAGGACTAGATCATCGACACATATATTTCAAACAACTTAACAATTCCTATGACCTACATTTAACCATGCATATAACCTCACCTTAACCATGCCGATGACCTAGACTTAACCATGCCTATGACCTAGACTCAACCATGCATATGACCTGTATTCAATCATGCATAAGATCTACCAACTAATTCATCATATTATTTCCTAGCTTATGGGATAAATACATTAGCCTGATGCCCCTTTTTGTCAAGGCTATGTAGGTATCACTTCAAGGACATGGGGCCCTTAAAGGTTAGCTTAGCCACTCTTCACCCTAACCTATTTTCCCCATTATTTCCTTATTCACAACCTGCCTTAGTTTGTTTCCAATTTATATCAAAAATTGGAAATTAAACCAAACAAGCAACAATTAATGAACATTTTCACCACATCATCACATCGTTCATTTATCATTTTCACATTTCCACTATATAAAATATTGGGAAACTTAAACCACAACATGCATATACATCATCATTTATCTCCATCATACATATGACCTAACTCCATCATGCCTATGACCTGACTCCACCATGCCTATAACCTGACTCCATCATGCCTATAACCTAACTACATCATACCTATGACCTGACTCCACCATGCATATAACCTGACTCCATCATGCCTATAACCTGACTCTATCATACCTATAGCCTAACTCAACCATGCGTACACAACCTCGACTCAATCTTGGCTAATTCACCTAGTTTCCATCACCTACACACATAATAATGGAAATTAAAACAAGTAAACCCTCCATACTATAAATATCATAATCTATATAAATGATAAATTCTGTATATACATACATATGTACACAGATATAAATAAATACAAATATTTCAAATCACTCAGATACATCCTCGCCATCTTTGGCACGTGGGCCGGTATATGATAAAAAATATTAAAACTCTCATATACAACCTCACTATCTTTGGAACACAGTCCGATATATGATCAAAAATCTCAAAACTACCGTATACAACCTCACTCTCTTTAGCACACAGGCTAGTAAATACCACAAATACATAAAAAAATGGAAGTATACATAACTATCAGGCATCCCTCCATCAGATATCCTCCATGTTTATCCACCTGTCTCCTCCTCCTCCTCCACTCCTATATGGCATCCCATTAGCATCTCACCACCCTCCATGGGCCTCATCCTGACCTCTATTAGTACCTCACTTAGAGCTGGCCTCTGTGCACTAGTGGCCTCACCTTGACCCTATCTTAGGGCTCATTGTCCCCCTGTACTCTCCACACTGTGAATGTGAGACATGTTCCTCTCACTCGAGGCAAGTTATGCTCTATACTCTGCATAGGTAGGGACATATATCCCTGCGGCCATCAGGTGATCCAGATAATACCTTGCCTCACCTAGGGAATCCCTGAACCTAGCCATGGGTATTGTATGTTGTGGTTCCATTGGCCTCAGATGTTTTACCTATACCGTGGGACCCTATCTCACCCCTACCTATAAAATGGGACCCTATCCCTGAGCCTATGTAGGTGCATGTGCCTATACTTGAGCCTAAAGGGCCACAATATGTGCTTATGTAGTGCCCAATTGGCCCTGTAAACCTGCTACCAATACCTATAGGGTGGCCACCTATACCCCACCTCCATCCCCTCCCTATGTGGGCACCTATCTCTGTGCTACCTAGGCTTGTAGGGCTATTACATGTTCTTATAGTGTGACCACTTTCTCCTTTGACCCTGTCAGCTGCCCTTTCACTATCCCCAATTGTGTCACTAGGGTATTCACCTAGCCCTATAGGGCATCCCTTTGAACTATGATAGTGGCTAAGTTAGGCTACCCTGGCCTTGGTGGTACTACCAATAGTTGTGCTACCCACCACTGTCTGTACCTATATCTAACCCCAGCATCATCAATCCATTGGTCTACCACCTACTCCTCCTACCCTGTATGCACTGTCAGCTGTGGTAGAGGCATAGGTCTCTCCATGCCATCCCTCCTATGCTATGGAAATGGTGGAGGTACATCCTACGACAACCCAAACTGTCGTCTAACCTGATTAATAGGTATCATCTTGTGTTCTCTTGCACAGCACCCCTCTATCCATCGGAGCAATTGTAGCTCCTGTAACTCCTCTTCCATCTACCTATATGATGGGAAGCCCACATATGGCCTCCAAATGATGTCCACATTGGACAACCCCTCCAATGCATGCTTATAATATGCTACATCTTGTGTAACCCTGATTGCTCTGCGCTCTCCAACAACAGGTACCCATCACCTGTAGCCCACCTAAACCAAGTCGGACTCAAATGTATCAGGTCAGGGCATGTCCGCTAGATGTACACACATGATGTTCTCATATTTTGAGAAGTGTAGTAGGAACGTATAACACAGGTTGAATTGTCGTAACCGCTCATAAGCACATAACTCTTTGTATAGTTACACCAAGATTGTTGGTGCCTACGAAAACTGGGTCATGTCATGAAGCACCCCCATTAATGCCCATGGGAATATCCCACCCTTTGCATATGGCATCACAAAACAACATATTTCCTCCGTCATCAGCACCACTAACCTCATCTCCTCTGGATGGGCCTGGTACATATCTCCATAACTCATGTTGGCACTATAGAACCTCAACTCCGCTAGCCTGTCACCAAAAATTTTCAACATCAACTCCTCATATGCTTCTAAGGAAATGGAATACACTTGTATCCCTACTATCAGTAACCATAGGATCCTATAAAAAACCTCTAAGGTGATAGTCATCTCACCTATTAGCAAATGAAATGTGTTGCTCGCCAAATCCCATATGTCGATGAGGGTGACCATCAAACTTGGCTCCTGGACTACATATCATTAATGTGTAACCCCAATCAAGCCAACCTCAGCCACATGACACCACTCCTCAGCTATCATGCACCCTCATACCACTAATAATAGGGATGGTACCCTATCATGCATCAGTAACTAGTCCCTCACCTGCATCCAACAAACCATAACATCATTAGACCTCAACCATACTCCACTTCACCCTTGAACCCCAACCTATTCCCTTGATCCCACTACTCGTGACCTGTCTCCCCACCCCACCCCTGACGAATACCTTTCCTCCCATCTTAATTTCCCAACCATCAACTCTTTCCTATTTATACCTCTTACCCACGCTTATATCCCCCACCATCCCTATCTCATTTCAGGGCCTATTTTTCCCTCATGTTAAATTGTCATCGGTTCCTATTAACCGGCATTAATCTCCCAAAGTTGGCATCAATCACCTCATTCATGACCAATTCTGAATCACTCCCACCGATGTCATCCAACCCTTTACCTACATTGGTCACTATCACGGTGACAAAATCCATGAAACCCTACCCATTTTATCTAAAAATTCACCATTCCTCCCTAACTACCCACCCATTCCTACCCACATCTCCCCTCCACCCATCCCCACTTCCCCTTAATCTACATCAACCTTCCTACCCTTCTTATTTCACTCATTTTCTTTCAAATTTAAATTCCATTTTTCCCCCCAAAAAACCCATTTTACCCTAACCTGATTTCTACACATCAATTTACCTACACACGTAGAATGGGATTGAATCCTACCTCATCACAATGTTGTCTACATGGTGGCACATCGTGTCGCTACACCGGTGGTCCACCCAATCCCTCTCCTACCTCTTCCATTAGTGAATGACCTCCTCACCTCCACCACACCCAATCGATCACACCAATCTCGTGGACCCGCCTATCGAATGTCGATTACCTGCTCCAAGGCTCACCAACTCAACTCTTTGTCTTTCTTCATCAGTTTCAAGTTTTCCACTGCTTCTTTGTCATTTTCTGTTATTGGAAAATGAAAAATGATTCTGTAAAAAGTATACTTTTCCTTTTTAATTGCAATCCACTATGACCGATTTTGGTCATTTTGGTGCCCTATCCAACCGTCATCAGTCAACATGTAACCGGCGTCGCTCACACTTCAAAATATTTTCCCTTTCCCCACTCCCTATTTCACCTATCACCACTCACACTCACCCACTTTTTATCATTCTGGCCACCCATTGAAACATACCTACAAACCTAACCTTTCCCTACATTTCCTTTATTGTGTCTTAGGAGTTGTTATTTTACCTATACCTTGGCCTTACCCGTGCCATGACTTGTTTACTTGAACTTGACCTACTTGGTGTGACCATTGACCTTATGTACTTGTTGTACCTTGCAATGTGGTAAAGTATGTGTTTTAAGCATACCAACCATACCCTACCTATTTTCGTGCCATTTATCCTGACCAAACCTTTGGTGTACCAGAACATACCTAAATGTTCTTACACATGACCTATGTTGTGTTTTTAGACCATATCCTATATGTTGAATACTTGAATCACCTCACCCTTGTTTGGATAAACCTATCGACCTTAGACAATGTAGATTTTGCAAGATATTCAACCTAGTTCTGTGTTGCAATCTATACATGTGTGTACGATTGGTTGCCAACACCCATGACCCAATTTTTACCACAACCTACTACCCATTACCCGAATTGACCATCTCCTTTTCCCTCAATACTCAAGCCTTTCCCCACCTATCTTCCCCACCTACACCTTTATCAAACCACTCACTGATTCCACCTTCTACCTCATCAGTGCCTCGTTTGAGGGGGATCACCTTCACCCACACATGGGGCATTCACTTCCTATTTTTGTCAATGTCGCTTACCAATACAAGCTACACAACAAAAAGGGGAAAAATGTAGACACCAAAATTGGGTCACACTCCCCTTGGTCCCCTTTCGAGCATCTAACTTATACACTTTTACCTAACCATGACCCTTACATCATACATTAATATTAATTTAATCACTTTAATTAAATTAATACTCATCCTCATTTTATTCATTATTTTATTATCTTAATTAAACAAATTTCCACCTCACCTAGACACCTCACTATAAACCTATTTTTAGTATATATCTACTCACCATAACCAGCTAAGACTTAGTTCAACCCTGAAATTCAATGCCTATTATTCCTCTAACCACATTCTCACTCATTAAAATATAACCTTCATTTTGATCTGTTATAAATGGACAAACCTAGCCCAAATGATTGCAAGATCTATCATTTTTAGTAAACCTAGGGAATCTCACCTTAACCAACGTTAGTCATCCCAAAACCATCGTCAGTCAACCAAGACCCATTGACGACTACCATATAACCATTTTGGTAACCTTGTTTGAGAGGTTGGCCACATTCTCAAATTTTGGGAGAAAAAGGAGATTTGCATGTAAGCAAGAACTAGAGCTTTTTTCACACATCCAAGCAACCATAGCTAGTAGAAAGATAGATCCAGAGGTATCGCTCTCATGGTAGCATTCTGGGAAGCACCACTATGGTACTAAGCTCCATCCTATTGTTAAATCATCACCACCACTTAGCCATTGGACCTACAACATCAGTAAGTGTGTTTATCACCTATGTCATTCCATCCTTGTTTTTTTTAAAGGTTTTTTTCATCTCTATTATCATTTTCTATTAGCATTTCCATTCTCCCACCATTCACTTTCTTGCAAACTCAACTTTTCACCACCATACCATTTGATCATCTATACACAACCTTTATACATCTCTGAGTGTTCCTAAGATCACTATAGACCTCACAATTCCCCTTTTTATCTCTATCTAACCTCAGACCAATTTCCATAATCAGGTCTTATTGAGTTCCTATCATCCTAACCATACTGATCATGGTTACTCATGACCATCATTGGTTCTCTCTAAACCATCATTGGTTATATCTGACTGATACCAGTCTCTGTGTTTTGGTCATCCTATCAAGAACATAACTTAAGAATATTCACCTAAGAACCTAAGTGACCCAGAATCTAACCCTAACCAGTACCAGAACCTTGACCAATTACCACAATCTCCAGAGGTGATTATAACCTAACCTGATATATTTAATTTACTTCTTGTATTTGAATGAGATACCCAAATCATATCAAGTACAATAGATTTTGTTTACTTACATTATTTCTCACCTTTAATTTTATTGAACAGTGGATTGACATCCATCTAGGAAGTACCGTACTTCTCAGATCTAGCACACACTAGGCATTCCACTGCCATATATTGTTTAAATCTCTTTTTGTGGTCTTGGTTTATATTCTAGGTAGTTCCTCCTAGCCAAAAGGGAGCTCTCATAGTCAGCATTGGATCGAGAAGTTAGAACACACACACAACCTTCAAATCAAATATTGCAACAAGTATTCCTCCTCAACCCAAACCATTATCTATTTCGTCACATTCAATACCTAAAGAAAATGGTGAAATAGTCATTAGGAAGATGTGGACCAAAGGAGAGGACCATATTTTGATCTGCAACTGATACCATGCATGGGGAGGGGATGTGTTTGGTAAAAACCAAAGTACATGCAAATAACGTGGCTAGGACATGTGCTAGTGCAAATAAGACAAGTATGTATATAGCATACAAAGTGTAATCTAGTAAGCAAGAAGACAATGTAGACCGTGAGAATGGGTTTCAAACATGGGAAATCATTCACTAGATCACTAGACAATTAGGGCCAAAGTGACTAAAAGCATACAAGACATAGGGCATAGCCTTAAAACAATGGTATACAATGGAAAATAGTAACAAGAAAAGTAACAGACAACCATGGTGGAAAATATTTCTGCAAAGCAAATATTACACATGAAGCACTCATTAGAATGTTAGAAATATTAAAAGTATGTCAAGACATGTATAAATCAATAGAGTAGTGTTTTAGTAAGAATAAGAAGTAGTTTAAAATGAAATGATAGAACATGTAGTGTGTACATAAGTAGATGCCCCCAAGATCCTCGGTGGTACTAGTAATATGTACAGTGCCAAAAATCAATGTTACGTGTAAGGATATGTAATAAGTTTGTATTCACAACTCAAGAATAAGTGAACATTCACATGTAAATAAAAAATATAAAGACATATAGAATATCTAACTAGCATAATAAGAATAGTGTAAATGTGAGTATATGTAAGCAAGATTAATGTGCAACCAAGATATGCATCATATTGTGAATGAGTGAGATGTGATGATATATAAAGTGAAGGTGATAGGAGAAACATGCCCCCCCAAGTGGATGTGTAGAAATGTGTATGAGATGAGTTTCATTTATAAAATACCCCTCAACAATCAAGAATGAACCATAGAACAAGATTGTGTCATCAAGAAATGGTTTGAATTATTTGTACTAGATAGATAACTCAATGAATCCTAGATAGTAAAGTGTAGAAGAGTATGATGTGTGAAATTAGAATGATAGAAGGTTGTATCATGAAGTGTGTAGCATGAAATATTTAATGTGTGAGGTTCATTTCAGATTTAGACCCTCCACAGTCGAGTATGAACCATGGAACTAGAGTGCGTCATAGGGTAACGTGATGTGTGAGAATGGGATGCCAAAGAGATGTGTCGTGAATGCACAAATTGTGAAATTTTTTCATGTTTATGATGTGATGTTCATGGATGTTGTATTCCCTCAATAGTCAAGTGTGAAACTTACCACAAGAGTGTGTCATATGGTAATGACAATACAAGTGTATCAAGAAGTGTAAGGATTCTCAGAGGGATAAAATATGAAGCATGGATCATATGATTAGAAATGATAGACATCTAGGGATGCTAAGAGGGGGAAGAAGTAAGTGAGATTCCCCCTAAGTGTATGATGATGAAAATAATCAAGTAACATCATTTAAGAGATCATCATTTTCATGGTCGAAGTCAAATAGAGAAGCATCAGAGACTTGATAAGCAATAGTATGGGTTGATCATGTAAAGAGCTATTGTAGGATAAATTGTACATGCACATTGTGTACTCTTCATTAGTGAATGGCGGTAGTGGAAAATCATGTACATAAGCGTGAGTAGGATTTTGTGAATATCCAAAAAAATGAATCTCTCCAAATAGAAACATGGCCGAAGGGCATGAAAAATGTGATTTCAATATGATCATTATCCATATTTCCTCTAATGTAGTCAAGCCAATACTAGCCAATATTAAGTGGGGAAATGTGAGGATTACGTGTAACAAATACTAATAGATGGAAGATGAGGAGGCCATAAGTAGTAGTAATGAGAACATATCCATACTAGAGGTGAAGGGAATGAGGTGGAGGGAGCAAACCAATGAGTGTGAATCTAAGGCAATTGAAGTCATCATGTGTGTAAACAATATCAATACTATTAGGATCGATTGGAATATGTGGGCAATAATAATTATTGATTAAAAGAGTGTATGTCAAAGGGGGAAGTTTTCATGTAAAGTGCTCATGGGAAGATGAGGAAGGTGGTATGATGTCCAGTGTATGGAAAAACACCTGAAAAATTACCATAGCATTAGTAGGAGGGGGAGGGGATGAAGTGGATGGGATGGCATCCAATGCACAAACAATTCCTTCAAGTGGAGGTAAATTGACCAAATAATTTGTGGGTAGTTGATCTTTAATGGGATGCATATCAGTAACAGAAGTTGGATTAGGTAATGTTTTGGTTGGATTTAGGTAGCAATATTTGAATGGGTCACGATCAGCGACAAATTGTATGTTCAAAGCCATCATGTAATAATTTAACACACTGGTGAACTGTATAAGGCATTACCTACATGGCATGAAGCCATGGTCTACCAAGTAATAAATTTTACTAAACTGGGAAATCAATAACAAAGAATTTTATAAGAATAGTTTTTGGCCCAACGGTGATAGGTAAAGTAATAGTTCTTATGCATGGATGCATATAAGAATCATACTTGCTAATATCAATGGAATATGGGATAACATTAGCTGAGGAAAGGCCGATATTCTGAATGAGTGATAAAATACAAATATTGAGCTCAGATCCCTTATCGATTATAGTCCACTTGATACCCATGTGATAGATGTGAGACAATATATATAGGGGAGGATAATTTTCATAAACATAATGATTGACAGCTATTTCAGATGAAAAGTAAGTTGTTGAGAAAATACATCTATGAATGTAGGATGTACTATGTCTAGATGAGTAGTATAAGGAATGTGAGTATTAGCTAAGA
The DNA here is from genome assembly GCA_019776745.2 of Taxus chinensis. Lineage (NCBI taxonomy): Eukaryota > Viridiplantae > Streptophyta > Pinopsida > Cupressales > Taxaceae > Taxus > Taxus chinensis. The sequence goes on along the minus strand of CM034152.1, from coordinate 504,287,451 downwards.
GTGAAATGATTTTATCTCTACAATCAAGATTGGATAGAAATAAATCATGAATGGAGATATCCATGATCAGAGAATCCTAGGAAAATGAAAGAATTGAAGAGATGAAGACCCAAGAGTGTTCAAATGAGTCAAGTTCACCAAATGATTTTAAAAAAATAGAATTTGTGAAATCCTAATATTTAAGAGTCGTATATGATAAATAAATGCTAAAGTACATATTTGACACAAGAAATAAGCTAAATAAATATGAAACCCTAAGTGCAAGAGGGAGAGTAGAAAACTTATTTGATTTCATAATTAATCCCAAAGTGTTTTGGACTAGAAGTTTGAACAACAGGAGGAATAGACTGTCACAATCACACACATAAAATCGTAGAACTGCCGAATGAACTTGGACTATGGACCCTAGAATAGGACTAGGGTGTATAGGCACTAGAGAACTTTGTTAGGTGCTCATGACCATGCAGGAGCTCAAAAAATTGTTTTTGTTTTGTCACCTAATTGTCTTTAACCTTCATTATTGGTCACCTGTATGTCGTTGAATTATCACAGAGTTCACCTATAACCTGGAAAACAAATGATATCCTGCAAAACACCAAAATACATCAAATATTAAAAAATAAAGATATAAATGGGGATTCAGATTGACCTCAGTGGTCACCCAATAGAGTGAACTTATGACTGAGCATTGCACTACATCTCAAACTCCATGTAATTCTTATGTGTGTGTAGAAATTGTTCCCTAAGAATCTATTTTGCAAGATGCACTTGATAGAAAGTGATAGCTAGATTTAGCAATGTAAATAGATGTGTGGATCGAAAAATGAACTTCCTCTCCTATGCATGTATGTAGAAAATGTAGTCCCTCGTCCCTTGAGTGAGTTCTAGATGGATGGCTTGATGCTCGTAGGATGCCTTTAGATGCTACCTTAGGTGATGATAATAGATTCTTAGAGATTGGTCCCTTATTATGGTCACATATATTTGTATTTATATGATTCCCTTATTTGAATTTCATAATTGATAACTTATAGTTGTAGTGAGAAAGAAAGATAATGTAATTTACAAGTATATTTTAGAGTTTATTGCAGTCGTACAAAATAGATAAACACTTAAGAGGTTTCCTAATCTTCAGAAAATGAAAAAGAAAGAAATGAATTCAATTATATATTTTAAGGTAACACAAAGTTTATTGTTAAATCCTCATTAAATGCACAACAAGATCTCTTTAGACACAAATTTCTTTAGAAATCCACCTTCTTCTTATTCAATTTCAGCCAGTTCCACACAATGAGCATTCAAGAATATTAACACAAATTTTGAAATCTTTGAATTCACGTAAAAACTTTACAATAGCTTATTGCCAAAATGTTTTGATGACTTGGACTGTAGGCCCCCTCCTATATTTATAGTATTTAGAAAGATAATAGAAATAGGAGAGATTAATTATGCCTTCACCACGTGCTTACGTATAAACCTACAAGTAGTTGAGAATCCTTCTCCTTGAATTTCTCTTTGCTCAACACATAAAGGCTATGGTGTGGTATTTAAACAGTGATACAATTTAAATCACAATCAACTACTTTGCATGTAGTGCTAGAATCTTTTGAATTTTTTAAAATAACTTGAAGTAATGGTTTTCAACCAAATTACTTAAGTTTTAGAATTCTGGCTTAACTACTTAAACTACATTCCTTGGAGAAATGAGATGAAGGATAAGAATAATGACAAGAAGTTATTCCATCTAATGGAATTCAGTCTTATAAATTTCCAGGTACTTAATGTGTTGATCCATCATATATTGAATGGCCTCTTGATTTTTTTAGCAATAGCTTGTACTTATTTTTCAAACCTGAGGAGTTCCTTTGTTAATTTCTTTTCAAGACTTTTTATTCTTACCATATTAGGTTCAATATTTTTAACATCATGATGAAGCTTCACCAATCTCTTTATTGAATAACATGTAAAAGGAGTAATGACATTATCAATTTTTTGCTTGAAACGTTGTAGGAATTCCTTTATAGTGCATGTTTGATTGGCAAGGTTGTATCTTGTGACATAAAATACACAATCATCAAGTTTCTCCATAGCTTCCTCCACTTCTTCCTCTAGAATTTTCATATCTTGCATCATTGCCTTAATAAGATTCATGTGAAATGAGATGGTTAACTCTTATTCCTTACCCCTAGTTATTGATCCTTTTGGCACAATTGTTTCTTCAACCAATACTTTCTTTAGGAAGGAGTTTATTCTCTCAAGACTTTCCAACTAAAGCTTAGCAATACTATTTTCATTTTCCATTTCCAATCCTATATTCTTCAATTGATTCAACTTGCTTTGAAGATCATTCAAATTTTTTGTAACTTCTAAGAAGTCTTTCTTTGCTTTCTCAATGATTTGATTTACCCATTCATCCATAGCTTTGGATTTGTATCCATTTTCTTCAATTTCTCTAATAACTTATAGGTCAAACTGTTCTCCTAATAGTATGGGTTGAGAATAAGTCTTAGCAACCTTTTCTATGATTTCACATAGCTTAGAAATTTTTTCATTTAGTTTGGCCCTATCTTGCTTCTCTTTATCCAACTTGTGAAAAAGAGTATCAATCAAATTATGTGTATCTTGCTTCAATCCCTCAGTAGTGACTTCACCCAAAGGTACTCTTGTCATAGTTATATCTCCTTCAGTCAACTCACTTCTCTATTTTCCTACCACTGGAGTTGACACCTCAAAAAATTTCTTCCCTGATGATCATATTACTAACTTTTAATTTACCTTGGAATCTTTAGGATTCTTTCCACTCTTATCAAGACTTCTTAAAATCTTTAGGTCCATCTCCTCTAGTTTTATTATTGCATTAGCCTCCAGAACCATTTGCAATGATATCCAAGATGAAAACTCTTGACTTACAGAAGTAGGAGTACCTCAATGCACTACCATCTCTTGGATTGTTCCTATTGCACTGGAATTCAACACCATTTCTTAGTTTGTCTCAACTCTAGTATCTTGAAATAATACCTTCTCAAGCTATGTTATCTTCTAAGTTAACATTTTTTTTTCTAACTCTTATTCTTCAGGAGTCTTACTAATTGTATCTAATTCATCTTTCTTTCTAATTTCTGCTTCTTTATAGACCTAATTCTCTTTTCCAGCCTCATAATGAATTTGTTTATGTTCTTCTTCAATTTATCCTTCTTTTATAATCTTCATTTTTATAGTTTCAATTTCAACTCCTCGTGTCTCATGTATTTGTGATATTTCATGTGATTAATTTATCTCCAAATTATTTCCATGTCCCTCCTCATAGTGGATGCTAGGTTGATCCTCTATTGGTGGAGGAGGTGGATTACCTGGTGGGGAGAAAGGAGGAGGATGGAGAGCTGGAGTCTCTATACTCGTTGGGGTGAGAGTGAAAGTAGAAGGCTTCAAGGGTGGCATACTTATAACCATCTTAGCAAAGGAAATTTTTAATGAAGATATCACCAAGGATGGGGAATCAACTTGTGTTCATGTAGTTCCTTCAGTAGTAACTCCCTGAGTTGTTGCTTGTGTTGTTGAGGAATGTTTTCCATCTTTCTCAATTCAAATATTTTTCTACTAGAATGGTGTCCTTCGAGGTCTTTTACTAATTTCACCTTTTAATCCTTTCCTTTTTTATGCTTACCTATCTTATTTATCTCATTACTCATTCTTTCATGTAATAAACCCTACCAAAAATCCATTTTGAGGTGCAAGCTAAGACCATTGAAGTTCTCTCCTCAATTTTTTTCATGTGATTCTTTTTTAAATAAATTGGTGCCAATGGGGCCTTATCTCTCCCCATTTGATTATAGGAATCAAGAACAACATTCTCATTATCAGGGGGATCTTCAAGAATCTTTGCTAGTCCAAAATCAACAATTTGTTTGACTGTTAACATGTTATAATCTCTCTTTCTGACCTCAAATTCATCTATATAGTCTTTCCAAAAGTCTTCTAATGCAGGGATGTGCATGTATTCCATTGAGACTATTTTATGTGCTAATTTTTTGAAATCAAAATTGGACCTAGCCTCAAATAATTCCTGTCTATGGTGGTGAAACATCTCTTTCTAAATATTATTTACCTTGTGTATGTTGGCACAATGGTAATTATAAATTGTAATAGGGAAGCCAATTATTGCCCTATGAGACCTTGATTGGAGATCATGGATTTCTACTAATTGACTGCATAGCTCCATCAACACCCACTTAGCATTTGGGTACCTTGGTAGTTTGAGTGGTGGTCTTGAAAAGCCACAAACTCTGAGGTAGGTAATATTAGAAAATTAAATGAGGATACATCCATACTGGGAGATTGTTTCCCATACCATATTTGTCACCCTCTTCATCTTTATTTCATTGTTGAGTTTGAAAATGATTTTACAAAAGAAACTATCATTTACCCTTCTATACTTTATGAAATATTAAAATAGCACTAATTGAGGATAATATTCGTATATTAGATCCACGGCTAAAATTCCTTTATCATGCAATCTAGTAAAATTTCCATTTGAGGCTACAACATATACCAAGTAAGAAGTCATTTTGAAATTGAAATTTTTTTATACCTCTCTTAGTTGACGATCAATATTGTTACTTATCATATAAGCCCAATTAATCAATTCATTGGTCATGTTGACATCAATTGATCTAATGAAGGAGTACATCCATGTGGAGAAGTTGTTGGCATTCTTTTCCTCATTAATTCTACATAACAACTGAGTAATGTCATCTACTTCTTGAATGAGATCTGACCTTATTATGGTTTTAGGGAACTTGGATGCTTTCTTTGGTTTTATTAAGTATCTTGCATTCATGTTCTTAATAAAAACATATGTATTCTTTTCCCATTTCTCAATGGTTTTCTATGTGGTCACCTCTAACACTTTTTATTTTGTTAGAATCTTCAAACAGTAGTTGAAATACTGGGTATCAAGTCTTACCACCACATTCCATGATGTGTCCTTCACTACTCTAGTGAGAGGATCATAAAATTTACCATATTCTAAGAAAAACCTAGGAAACTAAGCAGTACTTGGGAATTTTTCTTCTTGTATTATCCCACTATTAGTTATAGATTACATCTGAGGTTTTTTACTTGTTATTTTGGATATTTTTATCAGCTCAGTTATAGACACATGACCCATATCGGTATCACTGATTTCTATAAGCTTGGATCTAATCCATGACTTTCTTCGATAGCCCTTGTATTCATACTTCATTTTCTCTTCTCAGGGCTCACTGACTTTCTTAGTTTTAGATTTTCCCTTTCTTCTTTCTCAATAGGTCTCTTCAACTTCAAGACTAGGATATTTCTAAACTATAACTACCCCTAGTGTTTTTGATGACTTTTTTTGTGCTTCAAACATTTGTTTTGTTTTCCCTCTCATAAGAATATGTAAACTACTAAGATATCAACACATGATCCTAATTAAAATGTAGAATTTAAGTTAATCCATTAACCTCTATAATGACTTTAAGAAATTTCAAGTTCATGTGTATATTCAGTGTTTATCTGATCATCGGGATCTTCAAAAAACCTTTGCAAGTGATGTTTTTAAGTTTTTGGTAAGAAAACATACAAGGCATCTTCCTTTTATAATGTTGTGTGGGTTTTCAAGGGGATAGTTTCTTAAGTGATTAACAAGTAAGTAGTAGAGGTTCGGGTTCTCGCAATAAACTAACAAGTAAAGACCATTGGATACCCTGTTTGGCACTAGTCTTTAAGTAATGAGGGGTCATATTTTTTCATGACATGGAGCAGCATTAGTAGTTCAAAGTTCCGATTAGCATTGGATTTAAGCAATTTGAGTTGGATCCCCGCAATGCTTCTGAGAGAATCAGTGATTCTTGGAGGTTGGAATTTCTGAGAAGAGCAAGAGTTAATAAGAATTCCACCTAGCACAAATGTAAGGAATAAGCAAGGAATTTCCCAGGATAGTCTTCTATTTGGTTTCTATGCTAGGTCGACAATTAGGATTTTCATAGTTGCAGGTTTACACAAAAACTAACATATATATCATTTTCCAAAATAGCCCATAAGTTTTTGGAACATTTTTAACTAATATCAACATGACTTTGAGGGAAAAAACATGGATTTGCATAGAAGAAAAAAACCTAGATGGCAAGAAGACTCAATGATAGATTAATTTATGAATAAGAGAAAGGCACATACTAATTGAGAGAAGGGGAAGACATTCTACATACATTTTCTCCAAATGGGTTGCTAATGGATTTCTCATAAATCACTTTAGTGGACTGGTTCGAGGTAGCTCAGGATTCACAGGGTAGATTGCTTATTTGGATATTAAAAAGATAGGTGGAAATGACTTGGATTTATTTAACTTTTATACTTTACACCTCATAAAATGCACTTAGTAGGAAATATCCAAATCATCATTTTCTTGGGGGGCAGGTTTTGTGATCTACTTTATTAGCTTAAGTTAGTGGATTCAAGAACTATCAAAAACCCGAGTGGCTCTAGACTTAAGAGAAAGGTAGGATTCTAACTCAACTTATCTTGATTACTACTTATTAAGTAGTTAGTAGAGTAGTTTGAAAATTTTGATTAGGTCTTGGCTTAGGTTGCAGATTTTTGAAACAACTATGTTTGATCACTTTATAAAGTAAAGTAATATAAAAATTTTGTTTTACTTAGAGTAATATAAATTGAGCTTTGGTACTTGTTTTACTCAACTGATTTTAAGAAGTAAAGTTGTGGCGTAAACCCACCTAGTACTGTATAGTGCAAATATGGTTTTTGTTAAAGACCTACTACAACTTATAAAGTAACCCATAAAACCTGCATAGGTCTAGAGGTGAGTCCAACAGTTAACTTTTATGTATTTTTGAACAATTTGAGCAAGTGGGTATTTTGCAAATGTGACCAAGCAACCTCTTGTAACCTCCTGAAAGAATCATAAACAATCCTGCAATCCAAAAAAAGTTGAGCAAAAAATGTAAACAACTAAGTATTATTCCAGGGGACAAAATTCAACATGACCAATAACTTTCACAAGGTAAAAAGACTAAAATTTTAAAGGGGTATCCCAAAATTACTAAGTGAAATCTTAGGGACACAAGCATTATTTTGTGTCTACCCTCATATAGTTGGGATCTTGGAATCTAAAGGTTTCTCCCCTCATTTTTTTTAATTTTTTCTATGGTAGATCTTTTGTTACACCCCCCCCCTTGCTACCCTATTACGCACTCTCATTCTAGGTTCAAACACGATTGTTGAGGGTGCACTTACTTATATGGGTCATACTTTGCACACATAAACTAGGGAGAAACCTTACTCCCATCTCCTAGTCATAGTATTTTATATTCTAATAGTTCTAAAACATTCAAATATTGGCAAAAATATACAAACATTAGTTTATATCTTGATTAGATGTATCCTTATTTTCTTATATTATTCTATGTTGCACATTGTTTAGCATGTTACTTTGATTCATAGAATGCTTTATCCTTTATTTTCTCCATAGACACATGCACGTTCACTTTTGAGATGAATTTAGGATAATTATAGGTTATCACATGATGCACGATACTTGACACTATTATCTACCAGTCCCACTGAGGATCCTAGGGGCATCTACCTTTCCTAATTCTCTATATTCAAGTTTACTCCCAACCATGGTTATATGATTTCCTTATATATTGTCTCATATGTTTTTGTCTTATTTGTCATTACTTGTGGGCTTTTCCATATGCTTGACTGTCTGATTTATTTTATATCCTTGAAGGATTTGAGTGTCTTATAACATCATGAGTGGTGTCCCATGTATTCAACCAGCTACTTATTGTGTCTTTTTCCATGTTACTATGTGTTTTGAATAGGTTTTATTACATCATACCATGTTTGTTTGTGAATAATACTTTTTACTAGATTTTTTCATTGTTTTGTATGTGTCATGGTAGTTACCATGCACATTTCATTTTACCTTATAGGATTTCTATTTCATATATGCACATTAGCTTCAACTTTCTTTGTTTGGTCTACACGCGTATGGGTTCATCTCACACACCCCAAATGAGTGGGGAAAATTATCAAGTGCTTATTTCACCCTCCCAATAGTCCAATAACCAAACACAATCTGGTACACAATAAAATATGACTAAATAAGAGCTAATAAAATGGTTCAAAATCAGACTTGGGCCAAAAATAGAGTAGGTGCAGACACACCCAGTATAGGAATGAACAGTGGGCGTTAGTGTCCCACCTAGGTGGTTCTGTCCTAGGGGCATAAAAATGTATAGTATAGGCTCAACAATTTTTTAGTGACAGTCGTTTCCATAATTCAGTAACAAAGACTCAGTTACATGTTACAATTCAACAAAATAGGAAAAAATATAAGTGGTAAGTTTCATACTTTGAACAAGGGAACTAATTACTCTAGTTTCTTAGTATCAAATAAGGAAGTGGCACCTAGGGAATATGCATTAACAAAAAATTCTTGGAACAATGTGTCACCCATGGCTTGTTTCTATTAGGTTTGTGACCATCTACAATGGCACTTATTTGTGGGAAATCAATAATGGTTGGAAGGAAAAACCTAAAGCTCTCCCAAAACATCTATCTTGGCAACAAGACACCTAAATCCTTGGTGTGTGACATGCCACTGAAATCCTTTGTATGATCAAATCAGTTTGGGAATTGATCGCTCTCAACTCTTATAACCATCTCCAAGGAAAAAACACGAGAAAAACTCTATCTCTTCTCTCACGACATTTATGTGTATTCTATCCTTGATTCACTTGTTTTCAATATGCAATTTTATTTTCACATTTACTAAGTTAAAGTTTAATTGCATTTATCATGAGTGTTGACTAAACTTATCTTCCTTTGTGGGTCTAACCTTATTCTGACAAAAGGCAACACACAAATGGAATATGGAACAATCTCAAGCACGAGATGCTTAGCCAAAAGCAATATTCAAGGAACAAACAAAATCATTATTTATACTACACACACAAAGTCACCCCTAAGAGCCTCATCCTCTCTTAGATTCCATGATACGCACATTATAACATCCATACGACACGCTATCAATTTCCATTTTGTATATTATTATCTATAACCTCCTTTTGCTCTCCATAAGGCATGTTCTTATTATCTACTTTATGCTACTGAATATTCATTCACCAACATAAAAAGGGGGAAAATGTAGACATGAAATCACACACTTGTTATTTACATCACGCCTCTAAGTATGTCATTATATACATGATTCCTAAGAAAGAAAACTAGATATTAACAACACTTGTTTTGATTTTACATTGCTTTATCCCTTGTATAATTTAGTCCTTTATTTTTATGGAACTACACCCTTGCTTTTAGATATTGGATAACACATGACCTAACTCAATATCTCTTTTTTTTATCTTTAAAGAATCTTGGAAACTATCACCCATTAGAGATAGAAGCACCTATGCATTAATGTCCCCTTTAGGCACTTCTGTCCTTTTCCATCCTTTTCTCAAATTTTAAATGTCATATTACTTGTTATCTTTTCTAAAACATTTCTTATCACTTTGGGTCAGTTTTTAGGGTTGTTAATGAAAAAATTCAAATAAGGGAATCATATATATACATTACTTACTGTTATTAGTGGACTGGGGAAATTTGGGCTATTACTTCCTATTTACTACTTTGACAACAAGCAACATTCAATAAATACATTTGGGTTACATAATTCACTACATATGAGGGATTATTTCTTAATCCCATCTCACACACTCATCTTATGGGTAAAGTAGTTATAGCTCGCTATCTTCGAGCGAATGGCACAAGGGAAACTGGTTTAACATAATTGAATTAAATCTTTAATTTTAGAGTAACTACTGTAAATAATGATATAAAAGTGATAATATATAGTAAGACGCAAGAAATAAGCATATATAATATGAAACCCTAAGAATAGAGAGAGAGGAGATGCCTTAATTGATTTTTGATTGATCTAGAAGTGCTTTGAGTTGGGTAACTATTGGAATATACTAGGAAGAGTGTCATAAAAACTCACTGGAGGTTATAAAACTTAGATATGTGCAGGACAGAAGTGTCCACAAGAGGACAAGAGCACCTAGACACTCGTGACTGATCTAGGTGATAGTTTCCAATCAAGTGCTCATGTTTTGTCCTTTTTTGGGTTAGAAGAGCTTTTTTGTTGGTCCTCTTTTGTTGTTACAGTTTTTCTTGAATGTCACAACTTGTACCTATAACTTGTAAAATAGATAGCTAGCTACACATGCCCACAAACCACAACAAACCAAATAAATAAGAGACAGAATGGGGAGTAAGACTGACCTCAAAGGTCACCTAAAGAGTGATCTTATGACAAATAATTGCACTACATCTTAGAATCCATGTAGTTCTATGTGAATTTTTGTGTAATGATGTCGTAGGATGCCCTTGTGCAAGTTACATAATTATAGCGGGCTAGATCTAGAATATAGAAAATGGATAGAATGTGTGAGATGGAATAGAATGAACTTCCCCTCCTATACTATGTATGTAGAGTGATGAATCCCTTATCCCTTGTATGGATGTGCTAGATGGATGCTTTTTAATGCTCTTGTGCTTTTGGATGCAATCTTTGGTGATAGTAGATCATGCTAGTGTTTGGCTCCTTATTTTGAGAGCCATAACTATGTATATATATGATTCTCTTTGTTTGAATTTTGTAATTGACAACTAAAAGGCTAGCCCAAAGTTGTAAAAGATGACCCAAAAGTAAAAGAGACCCAAAAGAGTGATAAAAGGATGGAAAGAGTTAGGATCACCCAGGAAGGACATGAGCACATGGGTGCTTCTAGGCTAAATAGGAGTTATTTTATGAGGCCATAAAAGATAAATAAGTACTTATATGGTTGTAATATGTGTAAGGCCAATAAAAGTATAAAATAAAAATAAAAAAGGCCCAAAATACGTTGTCAATCACTAGTTTTCATGCTTTGGAATCGTGTATGTATTAGTATGCTCTAGGACCTAGAAATGTAGCCAAGTGTAGAGATTTTATGTCTACATTTTTCCCCCACTTTATGACGTTAAGTGAATACTCGATAGCATAAAGTAGATATAATATGTGTACCTTGTGATCATGTAGAGAAGAGTGTATCCAACAGCGTGAAGAGTGGACAAGTGAAACATGAAGTGATTGTAGTCTGACACATAGAAACTAGGAAGGGGAGGTAGACCCTAGGGGTGAAATGTATGTGTAGTAGTGTGTTTTTAGAGCTTGTTATTACTAATGTGAGATGCTTCTCATTTCATATTAAGGATAGAACTATAAAATAAGAGTGATAAAGTAGTCAAATTTTTGTATCTGAAAAATCAGAGTAATGCATATATAAGTAAGTAAAGAGTGTAAAAGTTTGTAAAAGGAAACTGTGCACCTAATATGTAAGAGAGTATGAGAAAGAAAATTGTTTTGTTTTCTTGGAATTGTTGGATTTGAATTACGATGGTGATTTTTTTGGGTGATATCATGCCAAGAATGAGTTTTTTTAATGATCTCAAGAAAAGAGAAAGTTTTTCGGGTGTGTTGGGTTTTTAAATGGTACTTTAACAAACCAAAATCAGGGGACAGCAAGTCCCTTCTCTTTAATGGGAGAGGTTCCCTTATTGAAAGCAAGCAGCAAAGCTTATATACAAAAGTACAACTTTCAAAGTGTGGATTCCTGATACTTTGAAACATTTTATGCCCAAATATCATCAATACAAAATAATAGAAGAACTAAGGAGATGAGAGAAGAAGAAAATAACAATACTTTTAGAAAATATAGATAGCAAAGTATAACATTATATGTATTGATCAAAGGAGATGCAGAATGGAATCATTCACATTTATAATAGATATAATTTCATAGACACAAAGTTCCCAAAATCATAGTAATAAGAACACAAAGTTTCTTATCATGCAAAGATGGATGATTCAAAAATTTGAACAAGGAAAGAAGGAATAGTAGAGGAATAAAGGGAAAGACTTCTCTATCAATTATTTTTGAATCTATTACATCTACATAGTACCAGAATCCAACCACTAACAATGGTGTGGAGAAGCCATGTAAATAAATTCCAAAAATGGTTACATTTAGTTACAAAAAATGATGAAACTGATTCAATAAACCGACATCTAAACTCCTCTAATGCCTCAGTCGTTTCCATGCCTGGCGGAAAAATAAGACGTATTGAATAGTAAACATTAACCCGCTTTTACAACTTTAAAAATGGGTCATCTACATGGAAGAGATTTTTTGAAGTGGGCCTGGGGGCACCTTTTGCATTTTATGATTTTTATGGAGATTTTGCATTTTAGACATTTTGGTCTGCCCATCCACTTCTGATATAGGCCTGACACATGGCTTTACTTGAGTGGTGATAGAGTCACGAGTCACTTTTACAATTTTAACTCTTTTCAAATAAAATATCAAAAAATCAAAGTTCTCCACCAACCTACCTCCCTACTTTGACTTTTGATGTGGACTCAACATTTGACTTTATCCCTTGGCATGAGCGGGACTGCAGGTCACTTTATAACTTTACACCCTTTTGGAAATAAAACCAAAATTCCCAAATCCCTCTGACAACCCACCTTCCCGCTTTGACTTTTCAACACAGGCATCAACATGTGGCTTCACCTGGGCGTCAGCAAGGTTTTGCTTCACTTTTATACTTTTACGCTTTTCAAAATGAAAGCTAAAATTCCAAAGTTCCTCCAACAGACCACCTTCCTACTTTGACCTGAAACATGGCCACATGTCCCTTTGCGGGCATGTTCTATATTTTTGTGTTTTGACTAAGTCCCTCTGTTTAGCGAAGGCTTTATGTCTGACCCGGGATACCTAGAGGCTTCCCACTCATTTGGAGACTCTGTTTAGCCCTGACCTTTAGATGTGCACCAATTGGACACGTGGAGAGCTGACACTTATTTCAGGAACCACCTTTGGCTTTGACCCCTGAAATAGCACTGAAAGGACACGTGGGGCTTTCCACTGGTTCTCCTTTCCTTAGCTGATTCAACAGCCAGTTCTACCCCTTTTGACTTCTGTGGGACCCTAAACACATGGAGAGATAGCACTTGTTTAGGGATCCACCTTTGGCTTTGACCCTTAAAGGTGTATTGATGAGACACGTGATTCCGTCCACTGGCCTTAGGCTTTTCAATGGCCGATTTAACTTTTTGAGGCTTTGACCATGTGAAGGGTTGGCACTCATTTGGGGTATGTCCCTTTGGTCTCACTTCTGAAGTTGCACTGATGAGGCACGTGGGGGCTTCCACCGACCCTCTTATACTTAGTCAATTAAATGGTCGTCTCTATCCCTTTTTTGGACCTTGGACACATGGAGGACTTTCGCATACCCTGTCCCTTCATTGTTGGATTTGGAATGTGGGCTTGCATGACTAAACCACCCCTTATGATTTTCTTTTGTACGGGGTCGCGTTTGATCAATTTTTTAGGGGGGAAAAATTGAGATAACATGCATCAACTCAAAAAATTTGAAACTTGACTTGAAAAATGAGCGGAATTTTGAGGGTGACAACTGGGTGATCTCGCGCCAAGAGAAAAAATTTCGAGAGAGGTCTAGTTTGTATCTCCTTCCATGACACTTCCCGATAAGCACCATTGTAGACGGTACATCCCTAATTTATTCTTGTTGTTCTTGTTGTACCAATTATAACTGATATAATTTTTTCTATAATTGGAGATAAGTTCATATTACTAGAGAATTATGCTATAAACTGATAGAGATTGTGCTAAACTGAGAGATTGACTTTTTTCCCATGAAACAAGTACCTATGGGGGACAAAATTACCGACTGCTACTGTACAATGCTAGGAACTAGTTTATGCTTTGTATTTTGGGCCCAAGTCTGATTCTAAGCAAATCTCTAATTGTATTACTGTGTTGATTTTTTACTGTGATGTGATGCATTGAATTTGTGAGCTAATGTAGGGGTGATTTTGTTAGTGAATAGATGCCCCCCTCATTTGGGGTGCATGCAAAGATAATAGGAGAATGTGATCCAAAGGAGAGGACTAGAAGCTAATAAACATATATGAAATTGGATACCTACAGGGGTAAGGGATGTGCATGGAAGAAAAAAAGGCACATGCAAACAAATTAGGATAATAATAAGAGTTATTAAAAATAAGCTAGCATGCAATAGAAGATAAGGTAACGAGTAAGCATGAAGATAATATTTACTGTAAAAAGTGGATTTCAAACATGGGACATTGCTCACAAAGTCAAAAGATAATCAAGGCCGAAGTGGCCATAAGAAAATAATGAACAAGCAAAAAATAGGGCATAGCCCACAAACAATATGAACAAAAATTGATAGATTGTCATGGTTGTATATATCCTACAAGGAAAATTCTACACATGAATCAACTGTTAGAATGTTAGAAATATAAGTAGTGTGTCAAATCATGAATAGTAAGTGGTAGTAGCAAGAAGTTCTACAGAATGTAATAATAGAACCTATAATGTGTGGAATGTGAGAGTAGCAAAGGTAGATGCCCCTAAAATCCTTGGTGGGATTGGTAAAAGAGTAACTTCAAGCATCATGCATCATGTATAAATTTTTGAATGTCCTATATTCACCTCAAGATACCAAGTGAACATGTATGTGTATATAGACAAAGATAATGAGATACTAAGAATTTGGATAGCATAGTAAGAAAAGTGCAACATGTAATTAATATACGTGATTAAGAAAATATTGAAATAATATATGTCTAAATCTAAATATGCAACAACACAATGATATAAACAATAAGGCCAAGAAAAATTAGCTGAAAAGTATGAAACCCTAGTTATAATTGAAGGGATAAAATGACTTATCTGATTCCCAGTGATGTTTAAGGTGTGTTGAGTTAGAAAACTAATGTAACCGTGAGGCAAGATGTCATAATCGGACTCAAAAAATTGCAGAGGTGTTAGAAGTGCTAGAATCAGGGCACATATAGAGGGCCAGGGGTTCCTAGGGCACTAGAGACCTGTTCTAGGCAATTTCGACTACTCAAAATTTACAGAACATGGTTTCATAGGGTCATAAGAAATTCATTGCTTATCGTATTTGATCACCTATATGTCACTTCACTTCTTTATTATTCACATGAAATCTGAAATAAAAAATAAGAACATGTAAAACCCTCAAACCACATCAAATCCTAAAAAGAAAGATGTAAAATGAGAGGTTAGACTATCCTTGGCTATCAACAAGGTGAACTTATGACTGAGAATTACACTACATCTTAAACCCAATGTAGTTGTGTGTGTGTGTGTGTGTCGAAATCATGCCATAGGTGGCTCTTGTGCATGTTGCACTTCATACTAAGTATGTGGCTAGATGTAGCAAATGTAGATATATGTTTGCATGAAAGATTAAACTTCCCCTCCTATGAAGTCTATGAAGAAATGGTAGTCCCTTGTCCCTTGTGTGGATCTAGACAGATGCTTGAATTTTCTTTGAATGTAACCTTAGTTGTTGATAGCTAATGTTTAGTGTTTGGTCCTTTATTATGATCACATAACTTTATATTAATATGATTCCCTTCTTAAATTTCATAATTAACCCCAAAAAGTCCAACCACCAAGAAAATAAGATTCTCAAATAGCTAGAATGCACATAAAATATATGAGAAAAGTAGGAAGATTTTGGGGGTACCAAGAGGGGATGGGGGCACCTGGCATTGGTGTCATGGCTGGGTGTTAATGTCCAAAGTGAGAAATTTCTAAGTATGAAACAACAGACTAGGCAAGAAAGATTACAAGACCAAAAGTGGAAATGGCAAGCAAGTAAAAATGGCCAAAGATGGAGATCAATTAGTACTTTTCTTCCTTAGGAATCATATGAATAGTAATATGTGATCAGGACTAGCTAGATACCCAAATTACATGACTTTGTGTCTACATTTTTCCCCACTTTATGTTATTGAGTGAATGCTCGATAATATAAAGTAGATATAAGATGTGTACCTAATAACCATGTAGATTTATGCATAAAACATGTCGAGAGAGACAAGAACAAGCATGGAGTGATAAATATGTGAGGCGGGGAAGCTAGAGAAGAGGAAGTGAAAATTATCATGATGACCCTATGATGAGAGCGTATGTGTATATATCACATTGTACCTATTTTTGATGTTGATTGATGCTTGATTAATGAATTTATTGATGAGACTATCACTTCTCATAAGGATGGACCTGTGAAAGAGAAAAAAGAACAAGTAGTCAAATACACGTATATATGATCAAAATGTGTAAAAATTATGTAAAAGTATGTAAAAAAATGAAAAATGAACATGTGCACCTACTCCGTGGTGAGAAAAAAGAGATAAAAAGATTCATGAAGATGTTGTATAAGACCAAGTTTTTTGGGTGATCTCACGCTAGTTGCGTTGAGTGTGAGTTTTTTTGGTGATCTCACACCAAGAATGGAAGAAGTATAGGGATAAAATTCTGGTGTCATCTTCCAACCTTTAACTTCTTCCTGAATTGTAAACACCACTAAAAATGGTGTGTTAAATCCAATTTAGTTTGAATAATTATGATGCAATGTGAAAGTAGAAAATACAGTCTAGTGCTGAAGGACTTCCTATCCTATAGAATTTGTTGTGTATACTGTCAAAACATAAACCAAACTAAAAAATGTTGTGTAACTTCCCCCTAGTCACAAGCATCTGAGAAGGGCTAGGGTAACCCAGGTAATTCTATCTGGCTCTGGGTGTTGGTGAATGTGTTACGCTGAGGACCCAAATCAGGATCTGGGTCGTTGTTGAGACTAAAGACTATACTAATCGTGTACTAAAATGTAGTGAACTATGATTATAGACTACTGAATGGGGTGACTGATTCACCCAATATATTCCCCCCTCATTTGGGATGCATGTGACATCATTTAGGAGTATATGGCCCAAAGGAGGACCGATTATTGTGCTTAAACTAAAGCCTTGGAGGGGGAGGGCGTGTGCTTGGTAGAAAGTAAGGAATATGCAAAAAAAGTGGATGGAAATAAGTGTTAGTGCAAACAAGATAAACACTAATGTAGAATAAAATATGTAAGTTAAACATGCAAGAAGAAAAGACGTAAATATATAATGTAGACCACAAAAAGTGTGTTTCAAACATGGGACATCACTCATGATTTTGAAAGACAAACAAGGCTGAGGTGGCCAAAAGCAAACAAGTAATCATAGAATAATAAATACATGGGGCAAATCCCGCAGAATATGGTATATATTGACAAGAAAGAGAAAACAATACTAAGCATGAAATAAGACAACCATAGTGGCAAATAGAGCTGAAAGGAAAATGGTGCATATGAAGCACTTGTTAGCATGTTAGAAAGATACAAAGTATGTCAAAGCGTGTATAATCTGATATATTAGTGTGCTATGAAAAATGAAACAATAGCACCTATAATATACGAAATTGGATGCCACCAAGATCCACTACGGGACTGGTGATAGGTATTATGCCAAACATAGGTGTTACATGTATCGATCTGTATGAAATTTGCATCCACAACTAGAAGGCAATTGAACGTGCATGTGTATATAGAAATATGATGACATAGAAGATATTTTTTGAACATGTGCAAAAAGTGTACATGTAAGCATAAGTAAGCAAGAATAATATGACCAAGATATGCAATATGTTATGGATGAGACAAAATGGAATGCAGTGTGAGTTTAATAGAAGTTGCGTGCCCTTGAGTGGATGTGAATGAGTATGTATGTAGTGAGGTTCATTTATACATGCCCCTTCAACAGTCAATAATGAACCATAGCATAAGAGTGCATCATTGGAAAATGGTTTGAACGTGTGTGCTAAAAAAATATGATCATGAAAGAATAGAGAGTAAAGAGTGTGAGTGAGTGTGGTGAAGTTCATTTTCAATTAATACCCTCAGTAGGCAAGTATGAACCATGTAACTAAAATGCATCATAGGGTAATGAGGGCAACATGTATAAGTATATGCAAGAAATATGTGTTGTGAATATTTATAGTGCATATGATTTGTAATAGAAGCTACAAGAAAGCTATGTGATGAATGTGTGATGTGTGAAGTGTGTAGTTTCTGAGGTTCATGTGTATAGTATTCCCTCAACCGTCAAGTGTGAACCATAACATGAGAGTGCATCATAGGGTAATGACAATACAAATGTATCAAGATGTGTTTGAAGCATGTGAAAGACTAGATTCGAAGTGTAGAGTATGTAAGAAACCTAAGAATGCTAGGAGGGGGAGTAGAATTATGATGCCCCCAAGTATGAAATGGTAATAATGATCAAGTGACATCATCTAAGAGGTCATCATTTTCATGGTAAAAACTAAATGGAGATGCATATGAGACTTGGTAAGGAATTTGTATTTTGTTGATCAAGTAAAGAGCCATTACGACGTAGATTATACATTCCCATTACGTATTCCTCTTCATTGAAAGGTGGTAATGGAAATCCATGTGCATACCAATGAGTAAGGTTTTGTGAATAGCCTAGAAAAGAGTCATTGTAAATGAAATGGCTGAAAGGCATATGAAATGAGATATCAATATGATTTGGATCTAAAGTACCACTAATATAAACCAACCAAGATTTCCCAAGAATGAGTGGTGCAAGATGGTGTAAAATGGAGTGTTAGAGAGAATGAACATGACAATCATAGAGCATGCTAGGTGAATGAGGTTACATTTGGGGCTTCCACTCATGTTTTGGGTGGAATCGGTGAGCACAACTATTTATTTGATTAACAAAGGAACCTCTATGGTTTTGGATGGAGGTACACCTAACGAGGCTTGGTCTAGTAAGAAAATTGATTATTCATTTCTTAGAGTATTTGGATGTGAGGTATTTTTTCACATTGATAAAGATGATAGAACCAAGTTAGAGGCTAAGTATGAGAAATGCACCTTTGTTGGATATGGTGAGGATGACTTTGGTTTCCATGTTTGGAGTCTTAAGGACAAGAAAATATTTCGGTCTAGAGATATTGTCTTTAATGAAAAATTCATGTATAAAGATTAGTTGCAAGAATAGAAAGAGGAATCAAAGAAAGAATACATAGTGTTAGAGGACATTGTAGATAGCAAGGTGTCCAAGGGACCAGTTCAGGTGCATCATGTTCCAGCACAGCCAGTTTAGGAACCTACTCATCACGAACCCCAAAATCCTTAGGTGAGAAGGTCTTATAGGGTAAGAAGGGAACCTGAATGATTTACTCCATATTTGAATTATTTATTACTCACTGATGGTGGAGAGCTAGAGTTATTTAAGGAAGCAGTGCAGGTGGATGCCAGGAAGAATTGGGAGCAGGCCATGGATGAAGAGCATAGATATCTTAAAGAAAACTAGACTTGGCATGTGGTGGAGCTACCTGAGCACAAGAAAGCATTGCAGAACAAGTGGGTGTATAGAATCAAAGAGGAAGATGGAAGTAGGAAAAGATATAAGGCTTGGTTGGTGGTCAAGGGATTTTCACAAAATAAAGGTATAGACTTTGATGAAATTTTTTCTCCTATTGTTAAAATGACTTCTATTAAATTTGTTCTTGGTTTAGTAGCAGTAGAAGACCTGCACTTAGAGTAGTTGGATGTGAATACTACATTCCTTCATGGTGAGTTGGAGGAGGAATTGTATATGCAGCAGCCACAGAGTTATGAGGTCAAAGGGAAGGAGAGGTTAGTGTGAAAATTGAAGAAGAGCTTGTATGGCCTGAAACAAGCTCCACGGTATTGGTACAAGAATTTTGACAGTTTTATGTATGAGCAGGGTTACTCCAAGTGTCACTCAAACCATTACATGTACATCAAGAATTTTCTTGATGGTAGTTATATTATTTTGTGCATGTATGTGGATGTTATGCTTGTTGCAGGGAATAACATGCAAGAAATAAAGGTTCTCAATAACTAGCTAGGTGACTCCTTTGCTATGAAGGATTTGGGGGCAGAAAAACAAATCCTTGGTATGAGAATAACTCAGAATAGGAAAGAGAGGAAGCTGGTGTTATCTTAAGAAGATTACATAAAGAAGGTCTTGGAGAGTTTTAGTATGCAGGATGCTAAACTGGTTAGTACCTCTTTGACAGGTCACTTTAAATTATCAAAGGAGCAGAGTCCCAAGACTGAGGAAGATAAAATTTAGATGTCAAGGGTACTATACTCATCAGCGGCTGGTATCTTTATGTATGCTATGGTATTCACTAGGCCTAACATTTCCCATATAGTAGGAGTAGTGAGCACGTTTATGACTGATCTAGGTAGAGAGAACTGGTAGGCAGTGAAGTGGATCCTTCAGTATTTGAGAGGGACCATGGGAGGTAGCATTGTGTTTCGGTGGATCAGACACTACATTTTTTGGTTACATAGATTCAGATATGGCAGAAGATTTAGATATTAGGAGGAGCATGATAGGTTATGTATTTATGGTTGGTGATACAGCAGTGAGTTGGATTTAATGGTTACAAAATGTTGTGGCTTTGTCAACCATAGAGGCTGAGTATGTTGCTACCATACAAGCAAGTAAGGAGATGATTTGGCTACATTAGTTGCTTGATGAGTTAGGCCATAAGCAATAAGTTGGGAGACTACACAGTGATAGTCAGATCATTATTCATTTAGCGAAGAACTCTGATTTTCACTCTAGGATGAAGCACATTCAGCTGAGATATGATTTCATAGGGGCATCTTTGGAAGAAGATAAGTTGAAGCTGTTAAAAATTTATACCATTCAAAATCTTGTATATATGATGACCAAGGTGGTCACAAGGGAGAAGTTGAAGTTGTGTTCAACTTTGATTAGCCTTCATGGTTGATAATAAAGAGTTGAGAACTTTGCTCAGTAGGAAAAGTCTCCAAGTGGGATATTGTTGGGGTTTGGAGCCTATTTTTTGGTCTTCCCAAATTAGTGTTGAAGTGTGGAGTTCGAATTGGGAAGATGAAATGTCATGACCATTTCTTTTCTAGCCATGGGAAGATGAAAGGTCATGACAGTTTCTTTTCCATCCGTGGGAAGATGAAAGGTTGTGACTTTCAAACTTCTAGGTTCAGCTTTTGCAATTCATAATGGATTGTAATCCTATAAATAGAGGTGTTAGGGTATCTTGAAGATATCTTGTGTGTTCAAGAGGTCTTGAGTCTTAGTGATCAAGAGGTGATCAAGAGTGATCAAGGTTAAGAAATTGGGTTTCAATTGTGGTTTAGATGTGGTTTAACATCTTTGGAATTCTATTGTGAGTTCATAAATAAGAGAAAACTATGAGATTTGTTTTACTCTTGTCGATAATAAAATCTGAGAAAGTTCTTGGTGGATGTTAAATATTTTCTTCTCTTATTTTTGTGCATTGTTATTTATGGTGTTATATTTCTTCATGTATAGTTCTGTTATATAGTTTCCTACTACTATGATTTGAGGAATTGTTTCTGTATATTTGTTCTCTAAATCCTAACAGGCCTAATATATGGCTTTACTTTAGTGGTGATGGAGTCCTGGCTCACTTGTACAATTTTAACTCTTTTCAAAGAAAATCTCAAAAACTTATATTTCTCCGCCGACCCGCCTCCCTCCTTTTACTTTCAATGTGGGATCAACATTTGACTTTATCCCTTGGCATAAACAGGGCCATGGATCACATTATAACTTTACCTCCTTTTAGAAATAAAACAAAAATTCTCAAATCACTCTGATGTCTTGCTTTCCCTCTTTGAATTTTCAATACAGGCATCAACATGTGGCTTTACCTGGGCATCAGCGGGATTGCGCTTCACTTTTATAATTTTACACTTTTCAAAATGATTTCTAAAATTCCAAAGTTCCTCCAATGACCCGCCTTCCCACTTTGACTTGAAACATAGCCACGTGTCCCTTTGCGGGTTTGTTCTGTATTTTTGTGTTTTGACTAAGTCTCCCTGGCTAAGGCTTTATGTCTTACCCGGGACATGTGGAGGCTTCCCAATCATTTGGAGACTCTGTTTGGACCTGACCTTCAGAGGTGCACTGATTGGACACATGGAGAGCTGGTGTTTGTTTGGGAAACCACCTTTGGCTTTGACCCCTAAAAGAGCACCGAAGGGACACATGGGGCTTTCCATTAGTTCTCCTTTCCTTAGCCAATTCAATGGTCGGTTCTACCCCTTTTGACTGCTATGGGACCCTAGACACATGGAGAGTGGTAACTTGTTTGGGGAACTACCTTTGGCTTCAACCCTTGAAGGTGTGCCAATGAGACACGTGGTGTCATCCACTGGCCTTAGAATTTTCAATGGATGATTTAAATTTTTGAGGCTCTGGCCACATGGAGGGATGGTGCTCATTTGTGGTCTTTCCCTTGGGTCTCACTTCTGAAATTACACCGATGAGGCACATGGGGGCTTCTGTCGAACCTCTTATACTTAGTCAATTAAACACCTAGATCTATCCCTTATCTGGACCTTAGACATGTGGAGGGATTCCATTGACCCTGCCCCTTCATTCTTGGACTTGGAATGTGGGCTCGTATGACTGAACCGCCCCTTCTGGTTTTCTACTTTGTGGGGTCATGTTTAATAAAATTTACTGGGGGAAAATTTGGGATAACAGGCACCAAATCAAAATTTACAAAACTTGACTTGAAAATTTAGGGGAATTTTGAGGGTGAGAATAGTTGGCTCTTTCTGGGGATGACTTGGATGGGACAGAGGAACCAGGAAAGATCAAGAACCATATAAAACTCTGAGAAAGTAGACCAGTGACTTATCCATTAGGCAAATAGAGTCAAAGGCAAAACTAATACAGAAGACAACACACATGCAACGAGAAAAGAAACAAACCAAAAAGGAAAGACCAAAAACAAAACACTTTACATAATATACAGAAGGACTGCCTATTCACCTAGGACTTAAACAACTTCAAATACTTTCCACTATAAGGAAGTGAGATAGGAGATCCATCCATATAATCCAAATAGAAAGATTTTTCTCTAGCAAAGTGCCTGATTTTGAAAAGACCAAGCCAAAAAGAAACAAACTTACCATGGCTTCCTCAAGGTTCATGTCTTTTGTCCCACAATAGAACAATGTATCCCACTTGAAAATATTTGGGTGTATCTTTCTTTTCAAATAAAGCTTTCACCTTCAGTTGATGAGCTAAGATTCTATCAAAAACTTGCAACCTGGCTTCAACCAACTTCTGGAGATACATCTTCCTCTTGTCCAAGGAACTGGTAAAGCTTGAATTCATTAGCCTTCATTAAGTGCAAGGCTAGTAATTCCATTGTTACTAGAAGCTGAGCTTCAACACCATACACCACTTGAAATGGAGACATCCCAATTTCTCTTTTGGGTGTAATTCTATCTACCTAGAGAGCATCATAGAGCTTCTTTTGCCAATTCCTCTGAGATTCATTGACAAGCTTCCAAATAATGGTTACCAAATTCTTATTTATTGATTTTTATTTTCTATTCCCTTAAAGACAATAATCTAAAGAATGAGCAAGGGAAATTCCATAGCCATAGAAAAAATCCATCATCTTGAAAGAATAAAAATTAGAAGCATTAATAGTCATGATCTTGTTTGGTACCCCAAAGCTTATCAAGATGTTCTCTTTAATGAAATTACACACCACCTCAAAAGTAGTGCTTTTGACTGGAATAGTCTCTACCAACTTTGTAAAGTAATATGTGGTAGTTATCACATGAGTATGCCCAACACTGGAAGGTGGATTAAGAGTTCCAATGAAATCTAATTCCCACTGTTGAAAAGGCTCATCAGTCACTAATGGTTTTAGTGGCAAAGCAGCCAACTTAGGTCTCGCAACAAAAGTCTGATAGGCTTCACACTTACCTACCCATTTTGATGCATCTCTAAACAATGTAGGCCAATAGTACCAAGCATGAATGATTTTATGGGCAGTGACAGTAGAAGAGAAATTCCCTCCACAAGCCTAATCATGAAAAGCTAAAAATGACTTCTTCTGTTGCTCTTTGTCCACACATTTAAGGAATATTCCATCTATTCCTCTCTTGAACAAAGCATTTTCCCATAATACATATTGTTTAGACCTTAGCTTAATAACTCTTTTTTCCTTGGCACTCAAGTGGGATGGACACTCTCCATAAGTAAGAAAATGTGCAATACCAGCACACCATTCATCTTTTGAACTGAGGAAGAGGATAACAGGAATATCAACTATTTTTTTGGACAATTTCACATCAGCTCCTTCAGCAATAAGCTCACATAAGCCTTTACCCTGGACTAGCTTAGTTGGCTTGATATCAAGGTCATATTCTTGGAATTTTTCTACCCAATTACCTCTCTTAATTCCAAACTCCTGTTGTGTAAGAATAGACTTGATGGATGTATCAAGTACAAGTGAAACAGAGTGATAATTAAGAATATAAAAATGAAACTACTTGACAGTTTTGACCACTGCAAAATCATGTTTCTCCATCATATTATAATTCAATTCATGATCTTTTAGAACATAGCTCATGAATGCAATTGGAATTTCATGATCCTC
The DNA here is from genome assembly GCA_019776745.2 of Taxus chinensis. Classification (NCBI taxonomy): domain Eukaryota; kingdom Viridiplantae; phylum Streptophyta; class Pinopsida; order Cupressales; family Taxaceae; genus Taxus; species Taxus chinensis. Next base: position 504,262,927 of record CM034152.1, on the reverse strand, counting down.
AGAATTTCTCTAAGGTAGCACAATAGCCAAGGTATTCTCTATAGCATAGCAATAGATGATAAAATCCTTGTTGAAATCAGGACATGCTAAGATGGGAGTCTTAGCAATGGATTTTTTGATACCTTCAAATACTTCTGTACCTTTGGAAGTCCAACCAAATTTTTTCTTTCATTTCATCATGTCAGCAATGCTCATAGTCAGTTCTGTAAAATCAGGAATGAATCTCCTTAGGAATTTTATCTTACCAAAGAAAGAGTGAACACCCTTTTTGCTTGTGCGAAGAGGACTCTGCTGGATTGCTTGAACTCTTTTTGGATCTATCTTGATTCCTTCTTTGGACATAATATGCCCTAGCAACTTGCCTTCAGTAACACAAAAGAAATACTTTTTAGGATTGAGAGAAACTCCATGTTCTCTACATTTCTAGAGGACTTCTTCAAGATGTTGAAAGTGATATGCCCGTGTTTTGGAGAAAACAGTCAAATAATCAAGGTACAAAACAATACACTTTCCCTTTATACTACCAAAATATAAATCCATTTCCCTCTGGAAGGTGGAACCAGCATTGATTAGACCAAAAGGCATCCTCTTATAGGTAAAAGTGCCCTAAGGAGTAGTAAAAGTAGTTTTGTGTTGATCTGGGGTACTGACTTCCAATTGATTGTATCTAGAGAATCCATCAAGCATAGACAAAATCTTAGAGCATGTGACATATTGCAAAACTTGATCCATCATGGGGAGAGGATAGTTGTCTTTCAGAGAGTCCTGATTCAAATTCTTGAAATCCACACAGATGTGAATCTTACCATTCTTCTTTGTGACAGGCACAATGTTGGCAATCCATGTTGAATGATGTATAGGGAAAATAATATTTTACTTTAGTAGCTTCTAGATCTCTTAAAAAATAGTGCCATAAACCTTGGGATTGTATTGCCTTTGTTTCTTCTCGAAAGGTTTGATCTCAGGTTTTAGAGGGATAAAGTGTTGCATCTCCTTTGGTTGAAAAGCCTTGAGATCATCATATGAATAGGAAAGAACATCAGCATACCTTTTTAATAGATTTACTACTTTCTTCTTCTCTTCTTGTGTGCAGCATTTTCTGATATTCACCATCTTGGGTTCCTCATGACTTCCAATATTAAATATTTCACATTTAGCAGACTGCCTAGCTCCTTGGGAAGCTTTAGAATTAATGTACCTATCATGCTTATCAAACAGATCTTCTAGACTCACCAACCCTTTAGGTATCTTATTACCTTTAAATTTTATGCATCCGTCTTGATCCATCTCTTCCCTTATATCTCCTTCATTAGAGGATGCACACTCTCTAGGAAAATTCTCACTTCCTTCAAAATAAAATTGATCAAAGTTACCCTTAATCTCCAAGAAAGAGAGAAAATGTTGATCATCATTAAAAACATGCTAGTTGTTTGCATTATTTGGTACCCTGGGCCTATGAATCATTTCAATGGTAAATTTCTCTTGAGATAAATCTGGGTGAGGAATCATCAGATATCCTGAGATAGCTAGAGAATCATCTCTATTGTTCCTTTCTCTTAGCACAGCTTTAATGGAGAAATCATCAAGAAACTCAATGGAATCCCAGACAAGATTTCTATAATGCTTCAATCTCTTGTTCTTCACTTGAAAAAGATCTCTGACTTGTTTCACAATCATCTCTGCATCTCCATGAGCACAAAGATTCTTCACTCCCATTTCTTTTTCCATGTTCAATCCAAGTATGAGTGCCTCATATTCAGTTGTATTGTTTGTATTTTTAAAACAAAGCTTGAATGAAAAAGGATGAATCTTCCCTTTCAGAGAGGTTAGCACCACACCAGTCCTAGAACTAGCTGAAGAATAGCTTCCATCAAATTCCAAAGCCCAAATTTGATTTGGATCATGAATTTCTCCCTTAGGAAGTTTTACCTCATCCTATGACATGATCATATAGTTACCATGCCCTATATCTTCATAGAGTATATGTTCTTTTGGATCATCAGTATTTTGCACAATATATTTAGTTTGTTTCTCAGGTGGAAGCTTATTCATTTTTCCATTGACTGGGATCAAAGTGTGTGACCAATCCATCTAAATTTTTCCTCCTACCTCCTTATAGAAATTTCTACTCAGCAACATCTGATATGAGGGAAGAATATCAACAACTAAAATAGTGGCTAAGACCCTTTTCTCTGGCACAACAATAAAAGCTACTTGTGCATCTTTAATTCTTCCAACCAAAGGCACTTTTCTACTCTCCATGGAATAGTAGGAATCACAGGAACATTTTAGAGTTAGGCCCAAAGCATGAGATAATTTTGCAGGCATTACATTGTCTGATGCTCCTAAGTCTATAACAAAATTACTGCTTTTATGGCTAGCTATGAGAAGAGTCACATAGAATGGTTCAATTTTCTCATTAGGGGAAGTGACTGTAGCCACAAGGCTTGGTTGAGGTGAGGAAGAGGGAGTGGGAAAAATACCTTTAGAAGTATTGGATGAATATTTGGATTTGGAATTGACAAATTTTACCATTTTAGCAAAGGCTTTTGGATGGGTTTGGTGAACTCTACCTCTGAAATTTGGATTTTGGTCTTTTTGAGGTGATCAATGATATCAAAAGATCTAGAGGTGGATGGAAAATCATTGTTAGGAACTTGAGAGAATTTTGATTTATCAGTGTTAGGATTTAAAGGACAAGAAGTTTTGGAAATAGAAGAAGGAGGAGGATTATCATTACTAACCTTTTGTGTGGAAGGAGTGGGAATTAGAGCTCCTCTTCTTGCAACCACTAGAATAGTTATAGGAAACTCCTTGGATTTATTAGTAGGCTACACCACTTTTTATTTTCTATTCATTTTCTCCCGAGTCATGATAGCATATGAATCATTATTCATATCTTCCACTCTTTCATCATATTCATCTTCATCATCCATACCTTCAGTGGTGAGGAAATGAACTTGATATCCACAAAGCTCCTCTAGTTCTTCATCAATCTCTTCTTCTAGTTATTCATAGAGTTCATTAAACTCCTCATCATCAGGTTCTTGAACTTCACAAGTTGCATTGACTAGAACCTTGATGGGTGGGCCTTCAATAGCCAATCTAGTTTGAGAAGAAGGCAAATGGTTCCCGGGCTGAAAATTCATCCTTGGAATATCTTGGTAAGGAGTATGTTGAGCCAATTTTTTTCTTGATAGTAATGAGGTCATTTGTAAGCTTCTGTACCAACTAATTAGAATTGGCTCCAGAGGAAGAGGAAGAAGAAGATGCTTTAGATTTGTAAGGTTCTATTTTTAATTTACCAGACATGATCATGTCATCCTCAACACTGATAGCTAACCATTGATCACCCTCTAGAGTTTCAAGGTTAGCTCTCCTTAGTGCATAACTCACTTTAAGTAACTGGTCATTGAGGAAGAAGCACTTTTGGATTTGATCCACTAGACGAGTATTCTGTGGAATTTTATGAATTAGCTTCTTGAATTTAGCCACAAAATCCCTCATGGGATTGAATGGTTCCTTCTTGATGTGAGAGATTTGAGCTAACAGAGCATGCACATCTTTATCAAGTTTGAAATGATACTCAAACTAAGTTGTCATGGTGTTCCAATTAGTGATCGACCTAGCAGGAAGATGATAAAATTAATCAGTAGCATTGTCCTGCAATGTCTCCACAAAAAACCTGACAGAGACATCTTCATGTTCAACCCCAAGAATCCCACATGAAATAATGAAGGCTACAATGTGTTCATCTAGATGGACCTTCCCATCACCATGGAATTTGGGAAAACTTTTCCTATTACCCCTAGGTAACTCATGTAATGGCTGAGGAAGAGCAAGAGGCCCAATCTATTGTCCCCAAGCCAAAGGAGTTACCATCTTTGCAAAAATTGACTAAAGGGGAAGTGAAACACTAGCAGGTATCAAAGCATGAAGATTAGGACTGATTTGTTCTTGAGGAATGCTATTCTTAGAATTTTTTTCTTTAACAGGAGGTGTGCTTGTTGAACGAGTTCTTCTGTTCCTACTTGCTGTAAGAAGAGAAAAAATTTGTTGTTCCAGAAGTTGAAAATGGGAATCCTCTACCCCGAGAGATTTCTTCCCATGTGTATACCATAGATTTTCCAGACCAAAAAGGATCTTGAATTTTTTGTTTTAGAAAGGGGTCCGTTTGAAACGAAATCCCTGGTAGAGTCGCCAAAAATTGTTAGGTATTTAAATGGTACTTTAACAAACCACAGTTAAGGGACAACAAGTCCCTCCTCTTTAATGGGAGAGGTTCCCTTATTGAAATCAAGAAGAAAATCTTATATACAAATGTACAACTTTCAAAGTGTGGATTCCTGATACTTTGAAACGTTTTATGCCCAAATATCATCAATACGAAAGAATAGAAGAACTAAGGAGATGAGAGAAGAAGAAAATAGCAATACTTTCAGGAAATATAGATAGCAAAGTATAACCTTATACATATTGATTAAAGGAGATATAGAATGGAATCATTCGCATTTATAACAGATATAATTTCACAGACACATAGTTCCTAAAATCATATTAACAAGAACACAAAGTTTCTTATCATGCAAAGATGGATGATTTACAAATTCAAATGAGGAAAGAAGGAATAGAAGAGGGATAAAGGGAAAGACTTCTCTATTGATTATTTTCAAATATATTACATCTACAGAGTACCAGGATCTAACCCCTAATAATGGCGTGGAGAAGCCATGTAAATAGATTCCAAAAATGGTTACATTCAGTTACAAAAAATGATGAAACTGATTTAAGAAACCGACATCCAAACTTCTCTAATGCCTCGGCCATTTCCATGTCTAGCAGTAAAACCAGATGCATTGAATCGCAGTCGTTAACCCACTTTTACAACTTTAAAAATGGTTCCTCCACGTGGAAGAGATTTATTGAAGCGGGCCTAGGGGTGCCTTTTGCATTTTATGATTTTTATAGAGATTGTGCATTTTAGACTTTACTTGAGTGGTGATGCCTTTTGCATTTTGGTCTACCCATCTACTTATAATATATGCCTAACATGTGGCTTTACTTGAGTGGTGATGGAGTCATGGCTCACTTTTACAATTTTAACTCTTTTCAAAGTAAAGCTCAAAAACTCAAAGTTCTCCACTGTCCCACCTCCCCACTTTGAATTTTGATGTGGGCTCAACATTTGACTTTATCCCTTGGCATGAGCAAGGACACGGGTCACATTATAACTTAATGACCTTTTGGAAATAAAACAAAAATTCCCAAATCACTCTTGATAGCCCACCTTCCTGCTTTGACTTTTTAATGCAAGCATCAACACGTGGATTCACTTGGGTGTCAACAGGGTTCCACTTCAGTTGTATACTTTTACACTTTTCAAAATGAAAGCTAAAATTCCAAAGTTCCTTCGATGACCCACCTTCCCACTTTGACTTGAAACATGACCTTGTGTCCCTTTGCGGGCCTGTTTTATATTTTATGTTTTGACAAAGTCCCTCTATTTGGCGAAGGCTTTATGTCTAACCTGGGACACGTGGAGGCTTCCCACTCATTTGGAGACTCTGTTTGGACCTAACCTTCGGAGGTGCACCGATTGGACACATGGAGAGTTGGCACTTGTTTGGGGAACCACCTTTGGCTTCGACCTCTAAAAGAGCACCGAAGGGACACATTGTAATGAAGTTACTTGTATAATTCAAATCATGAGTAGAAATATAACACCAAATAACATAATATTCCAGAGTAATGATCTCAATATGCAATTATAATAGTTTCGCCACTTTGAGGGGGCAGCCTCCAAACCATACAATAATACTCAAATACTCTAATGATGATCAAATACTACCTACAATCCCTATATATACTATTCATATGTTATGGCCATAACATGGGCCGACCTACTAAGCATGAGAAAGTAAAAATGATATAATAAAATGATTTGGTAAGCCACAAGTCAGCTACTCATATCCTAATACAAGCAATAGGTTAAGGGCGTAGCATGCCCTTCCCCTTCAAAGCAACATTATCCCCAATGTTGAGAAGCTCTGGGTGCTGCTGCAGGAATGTCATATCTTCCCATGTTGCATACTCATTGTCCATATTCTTCCACATGATCAGGTACTCAGTAATAACCCATGTCCTCAATATTTTAGTGTGTGTTTGAAGGATGCACTCAAGTTCCAAGATGACCCTCCCTTCCTCATCGAGCTTAGGTAACACTATTTGGGTTGATACTCTTTGTCGAATTACTTTCTTCAGGCAAGAAACATGAAATACTGGATGTATTCCAGTTGATTGTGGAAGTTCTAATTTATATGCTACAGTACCAATCTTCTGTAATACTTGATGGGGGCCATAATACTTTAGTGAAAGTTTTTTATCCTTTTATTGTTGTTTCAAAGACATTTTCTTATATGGTTGTAACAGCACAAAAACCCAATCACCGACTTCAAAATGCCTTTCTGTGTGATGTTGATCATCTTGTTACTTCATGTGGTTTTGGACCATGACCAAGTTCACCTTTAGACTAGAGAGGACCTCTTGTTGATATTGAATGTGTTCTTCTACTTCTCTAACCTACGGTTTTCCTCTCATTGATGATGTGATGGATGGTGGATGGTACCCATAGAGTGCCAAAAAAGGAGACATTTTAGAAAGTATGGAAGGAAGTGTTATACCGCTATTCTATAAGTGGAAACCATTGGACCCATCTTGCTTGTTTATCAGTCGTAGAGAAATAGAGATATCCCTCCAAACACTTATTTACAACTTCTATTTTCCCATCATACTGGGGATGATAAGAAGAGCTACGAGCTATTTGAGTACCCAAACATGATAATAAATTAGTCCAAAAATAACTAGTAAATATAGGGTCTCGATCACTTACTATAATCTTCAATGTCCCATGAAGCTTCTGAACTGTGTCCATGAAGGTTGTTGCTAGTGTGCTTGCAGCAAATGGGTGTGCCAAGGCACAAAAATGAGCATATTTGGTGAGTCTATCCACCACAACCATGATGACATTTTTCCGTCAGATTTAGGAAATCCTATGATAAAGTCCATGGAAACCTCTTCCCACTACTAGCTAGGAATAGATAGAGGTTGTAGAAGACCTGGGGATCAAACTGTTTCACCCTTATTTTGCTCACAAGCCATGCATTCTGCCACAAATTTTTAGACATCCCCTTTGAGCCCTTCCCAGAAGAAATCTTGTTTGACTCGATAATAACTCTTTAAAAATCTAGATGGCCCCCCTACTAGAGAAGAGTGAAGCTCAGATAGAATCCTATTTTTAAGAGTGGATTTCTTACATAGGTATAATCTATATTTATACCATAAAGCATCCCCTTTCAATACAATTTTTTCAGAAATGCTTCGATCATTCTGGAGATGATGAATGAGGTTTTGTGTGGTTGGGTTATTTCTCCATTCAGACCTTGCCTCATCTATCCAATCTTCTTGTAATATGGACATGGCACATAACAAGGCTGCAGTTAAGTCATCTTTCCATGACAGTGCATCTGTAACTACATTCTCCTTCCCTTTCTTATAGATAATCTCAAAATCATATCCCAACATCTTGGAGACCCATTTTTGTTGTTCTTCAGATGATAAACACTTCTCTAAGAAGTATTTTATACTACCATGATCTGTCTTCACTTTAAAGTGTCTTCCTATGAGATATGGTCTCCATTGCTTTATTGCATGAAGTATGGCTAGCATTTCTTTCTCATAAGTTGGCTTGGAAAGATTCTTACCTTTGAATTGACGGCTCAAAAAGGCAATAGGATGGCCTTCTTTCATGAGAACTTCCCCCATACCCACCCCTAATGCATCACATTCAACAATGAATGTTTTGGAAAAATCTGGAGTAGCCAAGACTGGAGTGGTGCACATGGCCTCCTTTAGTTGCTCAAATGCTTTGGTTGCATCCTCACTCCAATGGAAGGATTCCTTCTTTAATAAAGTTGTGAGAGGTGTAGCTATGATTCCATAATGCCTTACAAATCTTCGGTAATAACCTGTAAGCCCCAAAAATCCTCATAGATTCTTGAGGGTTTTTGGAACCTTCCACTCCATCATGGCTTTGATCTTATTAGGATCCACTTTAACCCCTTCATGAGAGACAATGTGAACCAAATATTCAACCTCTTTTAGTCCAAAATAACACTTAGATGGCTTTGCATAAAGTTGATGTTGCTCAAGGGTTTCCAAAACCTTATTTACATGATGCAAATGTTCCTCCCATGTTTTTCTATAAATTAATATATCATCAAAAACACTAAGAAAAACTTCCGCAGGAATGACTTAAAAATAGAATTCATCAAACTTTGAAATGTAGAAGGTGCATTTGTGATTCCAAAAGGCATTACTAGGAATTCATAATGGCCTTCATGTGTCCCAAAGGTAGTTTTATGAACATCCTTATCCTTGATTCTAACTTGGTGGTATCCCGAATGAAGATCAAGCTTTGTAAAATAAATAGCACCATTCAACTCATCAAGCAAATTATCAATAATAGGAATAGGAAACTTATTTTTCATTGTGTACTTATTAAGTTCCCTATAATTAGGACATATGCACCACATGTCATTTTTCTTCCGTACCATCACTAATGGAGAAGAATAAGCACTCTGACTATGGCGGATGATTCCTACTTCTAACATCTCTTGTACAATCTTCTCGATTTCACTCTTTTACACATATGGGTACCTATAAGGTCTGATGTTAGGTGGTTGACTTCCTAGTAATAACTGAATAACATGATCATGATCTCTCTTTGGAGGTAATCCCTTTGGTATATTTTCAAATACAATAGAGTGTGCATCCAACACTACTTACATATCTGATGGTATAATTTCCTTAGGATGATGAGCCTCCAATGAAAAAAGTTGTACCACAAATCCCTCTACACCCTTTTTTAGAATTTTGTGCATCTGATGAGAACTTACTATTTGTGGAGACTTTGATCTTAAGCCTCTTAGCTCAAAATTCCTTCCTTTAGAGTAAAATCGCATGAACAAGTCTTGAAAGTTCATCTCAATGGTTCCCAAAGTGGTAAGCCATTGAACCCCTAACACAATGTCTGCTCCTCCCATAGAATTGGTATACATGGGACTATTTAGTATGTAATCTCCCATGGAAAGCTTAATGCTATGGCATTTTCCAGAACAAGTAACGGTACCTCTGTTAGCAATCATTACTTGACATTCAAGAGCTAGATAAATGAAACAGTTTAGGCACACAGCTAACTTATGATTGATAAAGTTATGAGTACTTCCTGAATCAATCAACATTGTGACCCTCTATTTTTTAGGAATCCAACCACCTTTAGGGCTTAGGGGATGCTAATACCTAAAATTACATGACATGAGATCATTGACTGAGGAGCTCCTGACTCCTCCTCTGGCTCAACCAAGACCTCTGACTCTGCATCTTCATTATTCTCTTCATCTTCACTAGGCCCATCAATGTAGAACAACTACTTTTCAGCACATTTATGTCCGGGTCCAAATTTACTGTCACAATTAAAAAATAACCCTTTTTATCTCTTTTCTTCAATTTGTTAAGGTGTCAATCTAACTGGCCGAGGGAGTGTTGGGGCCACGGTGTTGTGATCTCTGGTATAAGTGAAATGTTGCCTCCTACTTGAAACAATTTTCTCCTTTGCCCTTCTTTCCATAATCATCAAATCAGAAACCTTTGGAGGATTAAACATACGCACCTCATGCTCAATGTGATCCTTAAGACCCCCAAGAAATAGGTCATTCAGATTCTCTTCAGTAATATTTTCCACCCGCAGAGAAAGGTTTTGGAGGTGATGAATGTAATCCTTAACATATCTTATCTATCTCAACTTTGCTAATTGGCTGAAGTAATTATCTGACACACTAGAACTGTTGTGTAATTGTAACTCTTCAGTGAATACTGTCCATGTAACATTGAGACCACTCTTCTTCCTTTGAGCATGTAACCATCGATATCAGATGAATTGGTTAGGTTTGAGATACAAAGCTACCATGGTCACCTTTTGTCCTGATGGAATCTAATGTAGTTAAAAGAAACTATCCATTTGGTTGATCTAATTGAGTGGATCCTTTCCATCAAACTTACACATATCCACTTTTGGAAACATAGTACGGGCGTACAGAGTGCTCGTATTTGGATTATGCATACTCGAAGAACCATGCTGGCTCATGTTTCTATTATTTTGATCTGAGGATCCACCTTGATTGACATAAGTATGATTACCCATCATATGCGTACTGAATTTTTGCATGAAATCCTCCAATATTTTTCTAATCCTATCCACATCTTCTTTTCTAGCCACCCTAGATTTGAGGTCTCTTAGGTTAAACTCAAGTTGGCTTATTTTATAGTTTGTCGAAGTAAACCCTAATCGTGAGGAATATGTAGTTATATCTTCTATCTCTAAATCCTCTACTATCTCATCCTTTTCTGGTGTTTTACCCAGAGTGTTGGGATTATTTTTTCCTCTTGTGGAAGGCCCTGCCATGATGCCCCAAAATAGTAGGATGTATGGATCATGGTCAAATTTTAGGGTTTCAGATTCCGATAAGAATTCAGCCAAATATAAAAAACTTTAAGAACAAACCCCAAATAAATTTTGTTTTTCTTTCTAAAAATGTAACTAATTTTTAAAAATTACACAATTTACACCCTAGGGAGTGATTTTATGAAAAACACTAAATTATTAATAAATTTTTCAAAATAAATTAAAAAAAGTCTAAAATTTTTAGGGAACCTTACTTGAAATTTTTCACAACTTTTCTAAAAATATATTCAACCAATTCGCTTTGGTTCGCAATATATGGTAGAAACAAAAAAAATAGGGTTTTTGCCCTAATTTTGGCCCAGATCGCAGCTCTGATACCACTTGTAATGAAATTATTTGTATAATTCAAATCATGAGAAAAAATATAACACTAAATAACACAATATTCTAGAGTAATGATCTCAATATGCAATTATAATAGTTTTGCCACTTCGAGGGGGCAACCTCCAAACCATAAAATAATATTCAAATACTAGCTATAATCCCCTATATATACTATTCATATGTTATGGTCATCACTAAGGCTGACCTACTAAGCATGAGAAAGTATAAATGATATAATAAAATGATATTGTAAGCCACAATTTAGCTACTCATATCCTAATACAAGCAATAGGTTAAGGGCATAGTACACATGGGGATTTCCATTGGTTCTCCTTTCCTTAGCCAATTCAACAGTCAGTTCTTCCCCTTTTGACTTCTATGGGACCCTAGACATGTGGAGAGCTGGTACTTGTTTGGGAAAACACCTTTGGCTTTGACACATGAAGATGCACCAATGAGACACGTGGCGTTGTCCACTGGCCTTAGACTTTTCAATGGCTGATTTAACTTTTTGAGGCTCTGACTATGTGGAGGTTTGGCACTCATTTGGGTTTGTCCCTTGGGTCTCACTTCTGAAGTTACGCCGATGAGGCACATGGGGGTTTCCATAAATCCTCTTATACTTATTCAATTAAATGACCAAATTTTTCCCTTTTCTAGACCTTGGACACATGGAGGGCTTCCGCAGACCCTGCCCCTTCATTGTTGGATTTGGAATGTGGGCTCACATGATTGAATTTCCCCTTCCAATTTTCTTCTATGTGGGGTCGTGTTTGATCAATTTTGTCTGGGGGAAAATTTGGGATAATAGGTACTAACTCAAAAATTTTGAAACTTAACTTGAAAAATGAGGGGAATTTTGAGGGTGACAACAGGGTGATCTCATGCCAAGAGAAATTATTTTAGGTGATCTCACGTCAATAGAAAAGTGTTCGGGAGAGAGGTCTAGTTTGTATCTTCTTCCATGACACTTCTCGATAAGCACCACTGTAGATGATATGTCCTTGATTTTTTCTTGTTGTTTTTGTTGTACCGATTGTAACTTCTATAATTGGAGATAAGTTCATGTTACTTGAGAATTATGCTATAAACTGCTAGAGATTGTGTTAAAATTAGAAAGTGAATTTTTTCCCATGAAACAATTACCCAGGGGGCACATAAGTGCGCACCGCTACTATCCAAGGCTAGGTGCTAGTTTATGCTTTTTATTTTTGGCCCAAGTCTGATTCTAAGCCAATTTGTAACTATGTTTCTGTGTTGATTTTGTACTGTGATGTGATGCATTGAATTTGCGATCTAATGTAGGGGTGATTTTTTCATTGTTGGGTTTCATATTTACACTTTGGATGAAATCATAGTCAGGGGACAAGCAATTCCCTCCTCTTTAATGGGAGAGGTTCCCTTATTGAAAGTAGGGGTAAAATTTAAGTACAAATGCATATTCTTTCATTCAATGGTGGTTTCCTAATATCCTAAAATGTGTTTTAATCCTAGAAATTTATCAATACATGAGGATAGAAGACTTTGAAGAGAGAAGGGAGGAAAAAGAAGACAATACTTTTGGGGAAAATAGATGGCAGAGAAAACCCTTATATGTATTGTGCAAATGTGATACAGAGTAGAACCATCCATGTTTATAACAAACACAATTCACAGACTCAAATTTTTGGAGATTGTACAAACTAGAACACAAAGTTTCCAAGAACACAAGGATTAGATGAGTCATAGATCAGAACCAGAAGGAGAGAGAAAGTAGAAGAAAAAGGGAAAAACCTTTGTATTGTTTTCTTCCAATTCAAAATTATAGTTTGAGAATAATCAAAATTCTAACCCATTATAATGACTTTGAGATCTCATGATATAGCTCACAAAAGATGGTTACAACTTCCTTGAGAAAGCAAGAAACAATTATAGCTTATTCCAATCATCTAGGGCCCTTCAAATTCTCTATTTACAAGGAAACATTAATGGTGGAAAAAATAGTTTTTAAATACACGATCGTTACATTATTTTACCAGTTAAAACATGGGCCATTAAATTTTCTTTTACAACTTCAAATTTGGGCCACCCACATGGGAGAAATTAATTGGAGCAAGCTTGTGGATGTCTTCTACATTTTTCACCTTTGAATCCACACTAGGCTAACACATGGAGAGCTCTGTCGGTTCCTTTATAATTTTTCGATTCGTGTCTATTACTTGCTTGACCTATGTTGACCCCTAGACATATGGAGGGCTGGTCTCATTTGAGTTTCTATTTTGGAAGTGTCCCTTAAAATTACACAGAGTTGACGTGTGTCTCCTTCTACTGGTCTTGGACTTTTCAATGGCCAACTATGTCTTCATATTGAATTTAACCATGTGGCAAGCTGGTGATTCTTGAAAACTGACCCTTTGATTTCACTTCTGAAATGGTGCCATTAAGGCACATGGTGGCTTTCACCAACCCACCCATACTTAGTTAATTTTAATGATCGGCTCTATCCCTTTTTAGACCTAGGACACATGGAGGACTAGCACAAGTTTGAGATCTACCTCCATCTTTGACTCTTGAAGTTTCACTGATGAGGCACGTGGCGTCATCTACTGAGCCTTCCCTACTTTGCCAATTTTAGCTTATTTTGTCTTCATTTTTTACTTGGGACACACGGAAAGTCTATGCTTATTTGAGGATTGTACCTTGGACCCTACCCCTGGAGTTGCTCCATTTGGACATGTGGAGGATTCCACTAAACCTTGAAATATGGCCAAACCACATCCAATCAAAGACATTCATGTATTACCCATGGACGCTGGGGTAAAAATTAACGGGGAAATACACCTGTCATTCCAAACTTCGGGAATAAAATAAAAAGAAGGAAAGGAACTTCACCATACGCCTGACTTTAAAATTGTTCTTCATGAACAGGAAAACTACAAACAATGTCAAGCTTGACGTGATTCAATACTCTAAGGTACAGACTCAAACTTTTTTGAAACTTGACTTCAAAAGAGGGGAATTTTTGGGGCCGACAATAGTTGGCTCTTTCTGGGGATGACTCATCTTAGAACAAAGACACAAGGCAAAATCAAGAACTGTGGATAACTCTGGGGGAAAGAGGACTAGTGCTTTATCCATTAGGAAAAGTATTTGAAGGAAAAATCAATATAAGGCAACACACGCAAGATGGGAAAAGAAACAAAACAAACCAAAAGGGAAGAACATAAACAAAAAACAAAAGAATGACCCAAAACTAAAACATTGTACATAATATACAAAAGGACCACCTAGTCACCTAGGATTTGAACAACTTCAGATACTGCCCACTATAAGGAAGTGCGAGAGGAGAACCATCCATGTAATCTAAATAAAAAGAGTTCTCTCCAGCAAAAATTTTTATTCTAAAAGGACCAAGCCAAAGAGAATCAAACTTACCATGGCTTCCTTGTGGCTCATGTATTTTATCCCAAAGCAGCACAATGTCTCCCACTTGGAAAACTCTAGGTTTAGCTTTCCTATCAAACAAATCCTTCACTTTCAACTGATGAGATGTTATCCTGTCAACCACTTGCAATATTTCCTCATCAAGCTTCTGAAGGTAAAAAATTCTTTTATCCAAAGAGCTACTGAAACTTGAATCTTCAATGGTTTTCATCAGATGCAATGCTGACTATTCCACCATGACTGGTAGTTGAAATTCCACACCATACACCACTTGGAAAGGAGACATTCCAATTGCTCTCTTGGGTGTAATTCTATCATCCCAAAGTACATCATATAGCATCTTATGCCAATTCCTATGAGAATCATTTATAAGCTTTCTAACTATTTTCACTAACTTCTTGTTTTTTTATTCTACCTATCCATTCCCTTGGGGGTCGTAATCTGAATAATGAGCAACTGAGATCCCATACCCATAGCAGAATTCCATCATCTCAGCAGAAGAAAAGTTGGAAGCATTATCAGTCACAATTTTGTTTGGGTTCCCAAACCTGATCAATATGTTCTCCTTAATGAAGTTGCAAACTACCTCGAAAGTAGTGTTATTAACTGGGATGGCTTCCACCCACTTGGTGAAGTAATCTGTGGCAGTCAACACATGGGTATGTCTAGTATTGGAAGGTGGGTTCAGATTTCTAATGAATTCTAAACCCCATTATTGAAATGGCTCTTCAATCACTGCAGGCTTGAGAGGAAAAGCAACTAACTTAGGTCTTCCAATAAACGTTTGGCATGCTTCACATTTACCAACCCATTTTTATGCATCTCTGAACAGAGTGGGCCAATAATAACCAGCACAAAGTATTTTATCTGTTGTTACAGCAGAGGAGAAATGACCTCCATAAGTCGGGTCATGAAAAGTAGAGAACAACTTCTTTTGTTGCTTCTTGTCTACATACTTCGAAAACATTCCATTCATGCCTCATTTGAATAAATCACTCTCCCATAGCACATATTGTGTAGACCTCAATTTGATAGCTCTCTTATCTTTAGCACTCAAGTGAGATGGACACCCTCTATAAATCAAAAAATGAGCAATTTCAGCATATTATACATCAATCGAGCTAAGGAACAAAACAATAGGGACATTAACTTCATCTTTGGACAACTACTTGGAAGCTCCCTCAGTAATGAGTTCACACAGGCCCTTACCCTGAACTAGCTTTGTCAACCTGATATCAAGATCATACTCTTACACTAGGTCTATGGATCATCTCAATGGTGAATTTATCCTAAGGAAAATCAAGATGAGGAATTAGCAAGGACCCCAAAATAGCTAGAGATTTGGCCCTAGTGTTCCTTTCCCTTAGCACATCTTCAATGGAAAAATCATCAAGGAATTCGATGGAATCCCAGACCAGATTCCTATAGTTTTTCGATTTTCTATTATTTACCTGATAAACATCTCTAACTTGTTTTACAATTAGCTCAGCATCTCCACGAGCAAGAAGGTTATTCACTCCCATTTCCTTCACCATGCTTAACCCAAGAATAAGGGCCTCATACTCAATAGTATTTTTTGTATTTTCACACTAAATTTTGAAAGAGAAAGGATGAACCTTACCCCCAGAAGAAATGAGCACTACATCAGCTCCAGAACCAGATGAGGAACAACTTCCATCAAACTCCAAAGTCCACACACCATTAGGATTGAGCAACACTTCCTTTGGTAGACTTTTCTCCTCTTGTGACATGATCATGTAGTTCCCATGCCCAATGTCTTCATACAGTATTTGTGCTTTAGGATCATCTATCTTTTGCACAATATACTCTGCTTGTTTCTAAGGCAAATCTTCTTCATCTTCCTATTGACAGGGATCAAGGCATGAGACCAATCCATTTGGATCTCACCTCCAACATCTTTACAAAATTTCCTACTTAGCAACATGCCATATGAAGGAGGGATATCAGTAACCAAGATGGTAGCCAAGACCTTCTTCTCTGGTAAAGCATAAAAATCTACTTGTACATCCTTGATTCTCCCTACCAAAGGAACTTCTCTACTTTCCATGGAATAGCAAGAACCATAAGTGCAGGTTAAGGTTAGACCCAAAACATGAGCCACATTTGCAAGCATTACATTATCAGATCCACCATAATCAATGACACAATTGCTAAGCTTTTGGATAGCTATGAGGAGAGTCACATAGAAGGGTTTAATCTTCTCATTAGGTGAAGTGACTGCAGCCACAAGGCCAGGTTGAGGTGGAGAAGAAGGTGTGGGGAAAAAGGCCTTTAGAAGAATGGGATGGGATTTTAGATTTAGAATTTTAAAATTTAACCATTTTGGAAAAGCCTTAAGGATGGCTTTGATAGAATTATTCCTCAGAAATCTAAACCTTGGTCTTTTTAAGATGGTCTACAATGTCAAAAGATCTAGATGTGGATGGGGAATCACTACTAGGAGTAACAGGAGCTTTTGATCTATCAGTTTTATCATTTATTGGACAAGAATCCTCAAAAGTAGAAGTAGAGGAAGAAGGACTAGCAGAGCTTACCTTTCAGGTGGAAGTAGTAGGAATAGGAGCTCCTCTTCTTGCAATCACCGGGATGGTGATGGGGTACTATTGTATATATCTTCCCCCCCCAGGTAGATATAAATAAATGGAAGAGTATTGAAATCAAAGAAACTCAGACCCCAAAATTTATTGTCATGGCACACGACACTGAGTGTTGACATGGAAAAAGTCATGCCCTTGGTGCAGGTAAGTGGCACATGACATAGAGTGTCGACATGGCAAAATTCATGCCCTTAGCGCAGGTAAGTGGCGCACGACACAGAGTGTCGACATGAAAAAAGTCGTGCCCTTGGCGCAGGTAAGTGGCGCACGACACAGAGTGTCGACATGGAAAAAGTCACACCCTTAGCACAGGTAAGTGGTGCATGAAACAGAGTGTCGACTTGGAAAAATTCACGCCCTTAGCGCAGGTAAGTGGCGCACGACACAGAGTGTCGACAAGGGAAAATTTGCACCCAAGGCGCAAGTAAGAGAGTGTCGACACAAACATGGATGTAACTTTGGCGTAGGTAAGAGAGTGTTGACACAAACATGGATGTGCCTTTGGCATAGGTAAGAGAGTTTCGACACAAACATGGATGCGCCTATGGTGCACCTTCAGGAGGCGTAACATTTTGAGCACTGACAGGAAGCAGACCCTGGCGTAGATATCCAGATGGCCATAAATTTTCACAGGGAGCTCAGATTCATGCAAGGTTGGAATTTTCAGAAAGCTTACGAGGTCCTTTTTCCAACTACGACTAGATATCTTTAATTGGCTAAGAACAAATTCTTAAAAATGCAAAATACAGTTCGCCACTTTTTGGGTTTGCTAGGGTTCTCACCTACCACCATAATGAGATGAATTAAATGCAACCTAGAGGTGGTTGGGGTAGATTTGGAATTCCTCTCTCTTTTCTCTCTCATTTTTCCTATAAATTGTAAGGAGGGGATTCTTTCTAAAGGTTGGAAATTCTTGTTTTTCCCCTCCCTTCTTCTCTTTGGCAGGTGATTTTGTGGAGTTCAAACCTCCCATCTAAAACTATAATGTAACTTTGCCTCTTGGCTTTTTATGGTGTATTGTATCAATATTTGGAGCAAATAATGTATGTCTGTGGATGATTCTCAACCCTCTCTGTGTTCATTTGCATCCTTCTGATCTTTCACTGTAAATTTGGTTATATGTGCATAATATTGCATTGCATTTAAATGGTTTGTGTTTATTAGCAAGAAAGGTGTTCTTCATTCCTCGGTGCATCACCTTTGTAGTTTAGGTTTTATTTTATGCATCTTCTTACCCTATCTCCTTGAAAAGTTAGTTTAGGTTTTTAAGTAAACCCTCTACAAATTTTACGGGTGCATCTAAATAGAGGAATAGGAAACGGCCTTCATCCGGAGAGTTTTTCTGATTTTGTAAGTCCCACACTTGGGAAAAGCTCCATGTTATGCAATCGCACTGAGAGTCTCAACCCATCGAGTTACAAACATTCAGGGGTGCTGTGATTCGCCATCAATATTTTTGGCATGCCACTATCATATCATATGATGCTGGAATAGTGACCAGGTTTGGTGTGCCAGCCACTATCATATCATATGATGCATTGGCATTCATAGGTTCCAAGATTATAGAATGGGCTATCAAGAATGGAATCTATTTGAGCACCTCTTCAAATTATTACCTGTAGGGTAATGGACAGGCAGAGTCCACGAACAAGAATTTGCTAAGAATCATCAGAAGGACTCTAGATGAAAACCAAAGGACATGGCATACCAAGCTAAAATCAGCGTTATGGGCTGACAAGATAACGCCAAAGAGATCTACATGTAATTCTCCCTAAAAGTTGGTCTATGGGAAAGAGGCAGTATTACCTATATCATTAGAATTTCCAGAATTGGAACTCATGAAGTAGATGGAGTTGTCTGAGTTTGAACCAATGGAGGCTAGGTATGCAAAGTTGATGGAATTGGAAGAAATAAGAGAACATGCAGTTCAGATGCTTGAGAAGGATCAGGCCTTAGTAAAAAGATGGTTTGATAAGAAGGCAAGAGCAAAGACCTTCCAGGAAGGGGACCTAGTTCTAAAATGGGATGCAGATCGGGAAAAACTAGGAAAGCATTCCAAGTTTGATGCCATTTTGGAGTGGGTCCCCTACAATGGTCACAGGATGTAAAAGTAGTAATGCCTTCCAATTGTCTACATTGGATGGAGAAGAACTCCCGATTCCGGTTAACGGAATCTGTCTTAAACATTGCTACTAAAAGGAGAAGGTTTACCCTTGTAAATATTATCCTAGTTTTCAATTCCTCGAAGTGCAGAGGCACATTGTCTTGTTGTAGTTAGGTTTCAGTTTCCCTAAGTGTTTCGGCAAAGTTTTTGTTGCTCTCAGGTTGAATTTTTATAGTTCAGTGTGCTCTTGAAGAAGGGGTTGCATTATCAGGCTCGGGATCAGATATCAGGTTGGTTTCAGGTTATTTCTTATGACTCCATACCCAATGGATTGCTAAAAGGCCACTGATCTTCTACCTAGTAGGCAGGTGATCCCTTTGAGTCGCCAAATTGTTGTATATATCTTCCCCCCCATGTAGATATAGATAAACGGAAGAGTATGGAAATCAAAGAAACTCAGACCCCAAAATTTATTGCCATGGCGCACGACACTGAGTTTCGACATGGAAAAAGTCATGCCCTTGGTGCAGGTAAGTGGCGCATGACACAGATTTTTGACATGGAAAAAGTCACGCCCTTAGCACAGGTAAGTGGCGCACGACAAAGAGTGTCGACATGAAAAAAGTCGTGCCCTTGGCGCAGGTAAGTGGCACACGACACAGAGTGTCGACATGGAAAAATTCACACCCTTGGCATAGGTAAGTGGTGCATAACATAGAGTGTCAACATGGTAAAAGTCACACCCTTGGCGCAGGTAAGTGGCGCATGACACAGAGTGTCGACAAGGGAAAATTCGCGCCCAAGGCGCAGGTAAGAGAGTGTCGACACAAACATGGATGCACCTTTGGTGCAGGTAAGAGAGTGTCGACACAAACATGGATGTGCCTTTGGCGTAGGTAAGAGAGTGTCGACACAAACATGGATGTGCCTATGGTGCACCTTCAGGAGGCGCAACATTTTGAGCACTGACAAGAAGCAAACCCTGGCGCAGATATTCAGATGGCCATAACTTTTCGCAGGGAGCTTAGATTCATGCAAGGTTGGACTTTTCGGAAATCTTATAAGGTCCTCTATCCAACTACGACTAGATATCTTTAATTGGGTGAGAAAAAATTCTTAAAAATGCAAAATTACAGTTCGCCACTTTTTAGGTTTGCTAGGGTTCTTACCTACCACCATTATGAGATGAATTGAATGCAACCTAGAGGTGGTTAGGGTAGATTTGGAATTCCTCTCTCTTTTATCTCTCATTCTTCCTATAAATTTTAAGGAGGGGATTCTTTCTAAAGGTTGGACATTCTTGTTTTTCCCCTCCCTTCTTCTCTTTGGCAGGTGATTTTGTGGAGTTCAAACCTCCCATCTAAAACTGTAATGCAACTTTACCTCTTGGCATTTTGTGGTGTATTGTATCAATCTTTGGAGCAAATAATGCATAGCCTGTGGATGATTCTCAACCCTCTCTGTGTTCATTTGCATACTTCTAATCTTTCCACTATAAATTTGGTTATCTGTGCATGATCTTGCATTACATTTAAATGGTTTGTGTTTATTGGCAAGAAAGGTGTTCTTCATTCCTCAGTGCATCACCTTTTTAGTTTAGGTTTTATTTTATGCATCTTCTTACCCTGTCTCCTTGAAAATTTAGTTTAGGTTTTTGACTAAACCCTCTGCAAATTTTACGTGTGCATCTGAACAGAGGAATAGGAACCGACCTTCATCCGGAGAGCTTTTCCGATTTCGCAAGGTCCCACACTTGGGAAAATCTCCATGTTATGCAATCACACTGAGAGTCTCAACCCATCGAGTTGCAGACATTCAGGGGTGTTGTGATTCACCATCAATAGGTACTCCTTAGATCTTTTATAGGTTGCACCACTTTTTCCTTTTTATTGGTCTGCTCCCAGGTCATAACGTCATATGACTCATTGTTCATCTCAGCCACTACATCATCATAGTCATCTTTATCATCCACACCCTCGGTGGTGAGGAAATGAAATCGATAACCACTAGGATACTTAAGTTCTTCATCATCTTCCTCATCATCAGGCTCAAGAACTTCACAAGTAGCATTAATAGGCACCTTGATGGGTGGACCTTTAATAGCCAACCTGATTTGGGAAGAGGGAAAGTGGTTCCTAGGCTGAAATTTTTTTCTTGGAACATCTTGATATGGAGCATGTTGAGTCAATTTTTTCTTAATGGCAATGAGGTCATTAGCCAACCTTTGCACCAACTGATCTACATTACCTCAAGGAGGAGAGGAAGAAGATTCTTTGTATTTGAAAGACTCCCTTTTCAACTTTCCAGACATGATCAAGTCATCTTCCACACTGACAGCCAATCTCTGATCAGCATCCAAAGTTACAAGATTTTCTCTCCTCAGGGAATAGCCTTACTTCATCCAATTGAGCATTCAAGAAGAAACACTTCTGAATCAGATCAATAGGCCTAGTATTTATTAGAATCTTTTTAATCAACTTGTTAAACTTGGCCACAAATTCTCTCATATGCTCATGTGGCTCCTTCTTGATTTGAGAAATATGAGCTATTAAAGCATGCACATCTTCAGCAGGTTTGAAACATTGCTCAAATTCAGTCCTCATAGTAGTCCAATCGATGATGCTCCCAGTAAGAAGATGGTAAAACCAATCTGCAGTATTGTCTTGCAGGGTTTCCACAAACAACCTCACATAGACATCCTCATGTTCAACTCCAATGACCCCACATAGAACAATGAAGGCTGCAATGTGTTCATCAGGGTGTACTTTTCCATCACCTCTAAATTTGGGAAAAATCTTCCTGTTACCCCTAGCTAACTCATGCAATGGTTGAGGAAGAGCTAGAGGTCCAACTCTTTGTCCCCAAGGCTGAGGTGTTGCCATACTTATAAATATTGCTTTAAATGGAACTAAGACACTAGCAATAATTAGGGCACAAAGATTTAGGCTAATTTGTGCTTGAGGAATGCTACTACCAAAAGCTTTTTCTTTAACAGGAGGTGTGCTTCTAGAATGAGCTCTTCTATTTCTTCCTATTGGAGGAAGTTTGAAACCTTGTTTATCCAGGAGTTGAAATTAGGGATCCTCAATTCTAAGATCACTTCTACCATGAGTATATCTTAGAGTCGTCAGATCAAAGAAATGATCAAATTAGTTCTTCTTTTAGAAAGGAAATTTTTTGAAAAAATTCCCCAGCGAAGTCGCCAAAAACTGGTGGGTTTTAGATTTGCACTTGGAATGAAACCATAGTCAGGGGATAAGCAAGTCCCTCCTCTTTAATGGGAGAGGTTCCCTTATCAAAAGTAGGGGAAAAACCTATGTACAAATGCACAATATTTCATTCAATGGTGGTTTCCTAATATCCTGAAATGTGTTTTAAGCTTGGAAAGTTATCAATACATGAGGATAGAAGACTTTGAAGAGAGGATGGAGGCATAAGAAGACAATACTATTGAGAAAAAGAGATGGTAGAGAAAACCCTTATATGTATTGTGTAAATGTGATACAAAGTAGAACCATCAACATTTATAACAAACACAATTCACAGACTCAAAGTTTTGGAGATTGTACAAACTAGAACACAAATTTTCCAAGCACACAAGGATTAGATGATTCAAAGATCAGAACCAGAAGGAGAGAGAAAGTAGAAGAAAAAGGGAAAAACTTTGTATTGATTTCTTCCAATTCAAAATTATAGTTCCTGAATAATCAAAATTTCAACCCTTTACAATGGCTTTGAGAGCTCATGATATAGCTCACAAGAGACAGTTACAACTTCCTTGAGTAAGCAAGAAATAGTTACAACTTATTCCAAACATCCAAGCCCCTTCAAATTCTTGATTTGCAAAGAAATGTTAATGGAGGAAAAAATATTTTTTAAATATACGGTCGTTAGATTATTTTACCAGTTAAAACATGCGCCATTCGATTTACTTTTACAAATTGAAATTTAAGCCACCCATGTGGGAGAAATTAATTGGAGCGGGTCTACAGACACCTTCTATATTTTTTTCCATTTGAAGCCACGTTAGGATGACACATGGAGAGCTCTGTCGGTTCCTTTATACTTTTCTAATTCGAGTCTATTTCCTGCTTGACTTATGTTGACCCCTAGACATGTTGAGGGTTGGCGCTCATTTGAGTTTCCATTTTGGAAGTGTCCCATAAAATTACACCAAGCTTACGTGTGTCTCCTTCCATCAGTCTTGGACTTTTCAATGGCCAACTCTGTCTTCATATTGACTTTAACCACAAGGAAAGATGGCACTACTCGGAGACTGACCCTTTAATTTCACTTTCGAAATGGCACCGTTAAGGCATTTCATGGATTCCACCAACCCACCCATACTTTGTCAATTTTAACAATCGGCTCTATCTCTTTTTGGACCTAAGACACGTTGAGGACTAGCACAAGTTTGAGATTTTCCTCCATCTTTGACTCTTGAAGATGTGTCGATGAGGCACATGGCATTGTCCACTAATCCTTCCATACTTAGCTGATTTTATCTTATTTTGTCTTCATTTTGTACCTAGGACAAGAGGAAAGCCTGCGCTTATTTGAGAACTATCCCTTGGACCCTTCCCCTAGATTTGTGCCATTTGGACACATGTACACTTTCGCTAAACCTTGAAATATGGAAAAACCACATCCAATCAAATACATTCACGTATTACCCATGGACTGCGGAAAGAAAATAAAAAGAAGGAAAGGAAATTCACCATACACCCAACTTTTAAATTGTTCTCCATGAATAAGAAAACTGCAAATAATTATAGGCTCGACGTGATTCAATACTCTAAGGTACAGACTCAATAAATTTTAAAACTTGACTTCAAAAAAGTGGAATTTTGGGGCCGACAATAGTCAATGAATAGATGTCCCCCTCGTTTGGGGTGCATGTGATGACAATAGGAGAATATGATCCAAAGGAGAGGACTGGAAGGTAATAAACATATCTAGAAGTGAACACCTACAGGGGTAAGAGATGTGCATGCTAGAAAAAAAGGCACATGCAAACAAATTAGGATAATAACAAGAGTTATTAAAAATAAGCTAGCATGTAATAGAAGACAAGGTAACGAGTAAGCGTGAAGACAATATGGACCGTGAAAAGTGGATTTCATACATGGGACATTACTCACAATGTCACAAGACAATCAAGGCCGAATCGGCCATAAGAAAACAATGAACAAGCAAGAAATAGGGCATAGCCCACAAAAAATAGGAACCAAAAATTGATAGATTGTCATGGTTATATATATCCTACAAGGAAAATTATACACATGAATCAACCATTAGAATGTTAGAAAGATAAGTAGTATGTCAAAGCATGAATAGTAAGTGGTAGTAGCAAGAAGTACTAAAGAATGTAATAATAGAACCTATAATGTGTGGAATGTGAGAGTAGAAAAGGTATATGCCCCTAAAATCCTTGGTGGGATTGGTAAAAGTGTAACGTCGAGCATCATGCATCATGTATAAATTTTTAAATGTCCTATATTCACAAGATAGCAAGTGAACGCGTATGTGTATATAGAAAAAGGTAATGAGATACTAAGAATTTGGTTAGCATATTAAGCAAAGTGCAACATGCAATTAGTATATGTGATTAAGAAAATATTGAAATAAATATACACCTAAATCTAAATATGCAACAATGCAATGATATAAACAATAAGGTACTGATTTTACCCAAGAAAAATAAGCTAAAAATTATGAAACCCTAGTTATAATTAAAGGGATAAAAAGACTTAGTTGATTCCCAGTGATGTTTAAGGTGTGTTGAGTTAGAAAATTGATGAAACCGTGAGGCAAGATGTTATAATCATACTCAAAAAAGTGTAGAGGTGTCAGAAGTTATAGAATAAGGGCACATATAGAGGGTCAGGGGTTCCTAGGGCACTGAAGACCTATTCTAGGCACCTATGACTGCTCAAAAGTTACAAAACATGGTTTCATATGGTCGCAAGAAATTTTTTGATTATCGTATTTGATCACCTATATGTCACTTCACTTCTTTATTATTCACATGAAACCTCCAATCAAAAATAAGAACATGTAAAACCCTCAAACCACATCAAATCGTAAAAATAAAGATGTAAAATGAGAGTTTAGACTATCCTTGGCTATCAACAAGGTGAATTTATGACTGAGAGTTGCACTACATCTTAAAACCAATGCAGTTATGTGTGTGTGTGTGTTGAAATCATGCCATATGTGGATCTTGTAAATGTCACACTTGATACCGAGTAGCTGGGTGTAACAAATGTAGATATATGTTTACATGAAATAATGAACATCCCTTCCTATGAAGTCTATAAATAAATGGCAGTCCCTTGTCCCTTGTGTGGATCTATATGGATGCTTGAATGTTCTTTGAATGTAACCTTAGTTAGTGATAGCTAATGTTTAGTGTTTCGTCCTTTATTATGATCACATAACTTTATATTTATATGCCCTTCTTAAATTTCATAATTAACCCCAAAAATTCCAACCACCAAGAAAATAATATTCTCAAATAGCTATAATGGATAGAGAAAAGTAGAAAGAGTTAGGGGGTACCCAAAGGGGATGGGGGCACCTAGCGCTATTGTCATGGTTGGCTGTTGATGTCCATAGTGAGAAATATTGAAGTATGAAACAACAGACTAGGCAAGAAGGATTACAAAACCAAAAGTGGAAATGAAAAGCAAGTAAAGATGGTGAAAGATGGAGATCAATTAGTTTTTTTCTTCCTTAGTAATCATATGAATAGTAATATGTCATCAGGACTAGATAGATACCCAAAGTGCATGACTTTGTGTCTATATTTTCCCCCACTTTATGTTATTGAGCAAATGCTCAATAACATAAAGTAGATAAGATATGTGTACCTAATAACCATGTAGATTTATGGCTAAAAACATGTCGAGAGATACAAGAACAAGCGTGGAGTGATAAACATGTGAGGCATGGAAGCTAGAGAAGAGGAAGTGAAAATGATTATGATGACCCTAGTGTGAGAGCGTATGTGTAGATATCACATTGTACATGTGGTTGATGTTGATCGATGCTTGATTAACGATCTGATTGATGTGACTATCACTTTCCATAAGGATGGACCTGTGGAAAAGAAGAAAGAACAAGTAGTCAAATATATGTATATATGATCAAAACATGTAAACATTATGTAAAAGTATGTAAAAAAATGAAAAATGAACATGTGCACCTAATCCATGGTGAGAAAAAGAGATAAAAAGGATCATGAAGATTTTGTATAAGACAGTTTTTTGGGTGATCTCACACTAGTTGCCCTGAGTGTGAGCTTTTTGGGCAATCTCACACCAAGAATGGAAGAAGTATAGAGAGAAAAATCTAGTGTCATCCTCCAACCTTTAAATTCTTCCCAAATTATAAACACCACTACAAATGGTGTGTTAAATCTGATCTAGTTCGAATAATTCTGATCCAATGTGAAAGTAGAAAATACAGTGTAGTGCATACATGTTGAGTGCTGATGGACTTCCTATCCTATAAAATTCGTTGTGTCTACTATCAAAAACTGAACCAAACTGAAAAAAAAAAAATTATCTTACCCCTATTCACAAGCATCCTAGAAGGTTCAGGGGAACCCAAGCACTTCTGTCTGGGTCTGGGTGTTGGTGACTGTGTTATACAGAGGACGCAAGTCAGGATATGGGCTGTTGTTGAGATTGAACACTATGATGACCGTGTACTAAAATATAGTGAACTATGATTGTAGACTACTGAATGGGGTGATTGATTCACCCAATTTATTCCCACCTCATTTGGGATGCATGTGATGTCATTAAGGAGTATACAACCCAAAGGAGGACTGATTGTTGTGCTTAAACTAAAGCCCTGGAGGGGGAGGGCGTGTGCTTGGTAGAAACCAAGCCACATGCAAACAAAATGGATGGAAACAATTGTTAGTGTAAACAAGATAAACACACATATATAATACAAGATGTAAGCTAAGCATGTAAGAAGAAAATATGCAAATAGACAATGTAGACCGCAAAAATCATGTTTCAAACATGGTACATCACTCATGATTTTACAAGACAAACAAGGCCGACGTGGCCAAAAGCATACAAGTAATTAGAGAATAAGCAAGACATGGGGCAAAGCCCACAAAATATGTTATATATTGACAAGAAAGAGCAAACAATACTAAGCATGAAATAAGACGGCCATAGTGGAAAATAGAGCTACAAAGAAAATGTTGCACATGAAGCACTCATTAGCATGTTAGAAATATATAAAGTATGTCAAAGCGTGTATAATCCGATATGTTAGTGTGATATGAAAATTGAAAAAATAGCACCTATAATGTATGAAATTCGATGCCCCCAAGATCCACTGTGGGACTAGTAATAGGTATTATGCCAAACATGTGTGTTGTGTGTATCGATCTATATGAAAGTTACATCCACAAATAGAAGGCAATTGAACGTGCATGTGTATAAAGAAAGATGATGACATATATATTTGTCAAGCATGTGTAAAAAGTTTCCATGTAAGCATAAGTAAGCAGTAAAAAATATGACCAAGATATGCAATAAGTTATGGATCAGAAAAAATGAAATGCAATGTGAATTTGATAGGAGTCGCGTGCCCTTGAGTGGATGTGAATGAGTATGTATGTAGTGAGGTTCATTTATACATGCCCCCTCAATATTTAATAATGAACAATGGCACAAGAGTGCATCATCGGGAAATGGTTTGAACATGTGCACTAGAAAAATATGATCGTGAAAGAATAGAGAGTAAAGAGTGTGAGTGAGTGTGGTGAAGTTCATTTTCAACTGAGACCCTCAGTAGGCAAGTATGAACCATGGAACTAGAGTGCATCATAGGGTAATGAGCACAACATGTAGAAGTATATGCAAGAAATATGTGTTGTGATTGTGTATAGTGCATATGATGTGTAATAGAAGCTACAAGAAAGTGATGTGATGAATGTGTGATGTGTGAAGTGTGTAGTTTTATAGGTTCATGTGTATAGTATGCCCTCAACCGTCAAGTGTGAACCACAACATGAGAGTGCATCATAGGGTAATGACAATACAAATGTATCAAGATGTGTATGAAGCGTGTGAAAGATTAGATGTGAAGTTTAGAGTATGTAAGACACCTAAGAATGCTAGAAGGGGGGAGAAGAAGTATGATGCCCCCAAGTATGAAATGGTAAGAATGATCAAGTGACATCATCTAAGAGGTCGTCATTGTCATGGTCAAAATTGAATGGAGATGCATATGAGACTTGGTAAGGAATTTGTATTTGGTTGCTCGAGTAAAGAGACATTTTGATGTAGATTATACATTCCCATTATGTATTCCTCTTCAGTGAAAGGTGGTAATGGAAATCCATATGCATACCAACGAGTAAGGTTTTTTGAATAGCCTAGGAAAGAGTAATTGCAAATGAAAAAATGGCTGAAAGGCATAGGAAATGACATGTCAATATGATTTGGATCTAAAGTACTGCCAATATAATCAAGAAAAAAAATTCCAAGAGTGAGTGGTGCAAGATGCGAAGTATGTGCAATAAATACTGGGAAATGAAATACTTAGAGGCCATAAGCAGTAGTAATGCAAGCATGTCCATAATATATATTTGGTGAATATGGTGGAGGTAAGATATCATCAACTATCAACCCAAGCTGATTTTGGCCATCGAGTGTGTAAATAATCTTAGAGAAAGTGTAATCTAATGAAATGTGTGACCAGAAAGCATTGTTTATGAAAATAATGCATGTGAAAAAAAGCTACTGTAGATATAGGCTATTGTTTCACCATTTTCTTTACTTTATTGAATGAAACAGATAAGAGTAAGGGCTAAGGAGGAATACCTGTTATTGTTAATCGGTTGATGGTTGTTGCATGCGTTCTGACTTCTTGACCCAATGTCGATTATGAGAGATTCCTTTTGGCTGGGAGGAACTCCCTGTAATAGAAAAAAAAACACAAAAGAGAATTTAAATGATATGTGACACTGGACTGCCTAGCGTATATTAGTTCTAGGAAGTGTGATACTTC
The DNA here is from genome assembly GCA_019776745.2 of Taxus chinensis. Lineage (NCBI taxonomy): Eukaryota > Viridiplantae > Streptophyta > Pinopsida > Cupressales > Taxaceae > Taxus > Taxus chinensis. The sequence continues at coordinate 504,233,838 of CM034152.1, read as the reverse complement.
CTAGATGGTTGTCAATCCACTTCTTAAAACAAATTAATGTGAGAAATAAGTAAATTCCTATTGTAGTTGATATGATTTAGGTATCTCATTCAAGTACAATAAGCAAATCTAATCACAAAAATCTAGGCTATAGTTGGATCTAAAGGATCAGGTGATTGTCAAGGTACTGGGAATGGTCAGGGTCTGATTCTAGGTTGTTTAAGTCAATTTGTAAGAGGTTGATTGGCTCTGTTCTTGGGAAGGGTATAAAACACAAAAAATAGCGTTGGTCTGGTATGACCGATGAGGGTTTATGCAGAACTGACGATGGTTATGGGTAACTAGTGTCAGTAAGGCTGGGGTGTACAAAACTCAAAGAGATTTGATTATAAGGTTTGATTTGGGATTTGATAGATATGGTAGGGTGGATAAGGAGTTTTATAGAAGTCTCAAGTGTATTCAGGGATAAACAATAGGTGAGGATGGGTGATTTGGTGGTGTGGGTAAGGAAATGGCTAGGTTACAGGTTGGTAAGGGATAGAAGAATGAGCATACAAAGTGTAGATTAATAACAGGAGTAACAAAAGCTACTAACTAAAATAACAATGTTAATTAGGGATACACTTACTATGATGCAGACTTGATGGCTAAATGGTAATGGTAGTTGATTAGAAGGATGGTATTTGGTACTGTAGCATTGAATCCTAGAATGCTTTCATGAGTGTAATGCTTCTGGATTTGTCCTGGTGTTGGCAGTGAATGTTTAGATGCATGAAGGGATGTTAGTTCTACTTGCATGCAGCTCTGATCTCTCTCCTTTGTTCCAAAATGTGTCAACCTCTCAAACAAGGTTACTAAGGTGAATAAATGGTAATTGATGATGGTTCTGTCTTGACCGGCGTCGGTTTAGGTCTGACCAGCATCGGTTAAGGCAAGATTCCCTAGGTTTACTAAAATGGGTAGATCTTTCTAATTTCTTGGGCCAAGTTGGTTTGTTGTCATGGATGCTTCCCTTCTAATGAGTGGGAATGTGGTTAGAGAAATCTTAGGCATGTTCTTTTCGGATTAGACCAAATCTTAGCTCATTAAGGAAAGTAAGACTTAGTTGTAGTTAGTTATGGGAACATGCCAAGAATAGGTCTAGGGTGAGATGGTTGGGTGAGGTGTCTAGGTGAGGTGGGAACTAGGTCAATTAAGACAATTAAATAATGAAAGTTGTGAGGATGAGGATTAATTTAATTAAAATAATTAAATTAATATTAATGTGGGGTGAAAGGGGCCATGGTTAGGTGCCCATGTTTAAGTTGCTTATCTGATCAAGGGCTAAGGGGAATGTGACCAAATTTAGGTGTCTACATTTGCCCCTTTTTGTCACGTAGCTTGTATTGGTAAGCGATGCTGACAAAAATAAGAAGTGGGTGCCCCATGTGTGGGTGAAGGTGATCCCCCTCAAACTAGGAACTGGTGAGGTGGAAGATGGAAGTGGTGAGTGGTTTGATAAAAGGTGGATGTGGTGAAAAGGAGCATAGATGTGGGAAAATGTGGGAAAGGGTAGAGGTCAAAAATAGGTAAATGGGCCAGGGTCAAAGGTAGTGGCAGTCAAACGCATGCACATGTTATAAACTACGACATGGTTCCAGGTTGAAGAGCTTGCAAACTCTACATCATCCAAGGTCGATAGGTTTATCCAAACAAGGTTGAAGTGATTCTAGTATCCAAGGCATAGAATATAGTGTGGAAACACAATGTAGGTAAGGTGCAGGAATGTTTAGGTATGTTCCGGTACACTAAAGGTAGGGTCGTGATAAATGTCACGGCAATAGGAAAAGTAAGATCATTAGGCAAAACAATAGGGAACAACATCACAAGGTATAACAAGTGTAGGGGTTCAAAGGTCATGAACAGTGTTCTGGGTCTAGGCATATAGGTCACGACATAGGGAAGGCCGAGGTATGGTTAAAATAACAGGTCCCTAAACACAAGTAAGGATAGGTTAGGTAATGTGGGCTGGTAGGTATGTGGCTATAAGGATGGGTAAGGTCAAAAAGGGGGTGGGAAGGGTAAATGTGGGTCAAAAATGGGCAAAAGATACTAAAAGGAGTCTAACAGGTAACCTGATGTCGATGAATGACATCGGTTGGCTAGGGCATGACTTGAATGACGTCAGTCATGTTGATTTGGGTATAAAAAAGAAAAATCCGTATAATACAGATTCATTTTTACGGTTTGACTTTTGGGAAAATGACAGAGCAATGAATGAGTTGTGATTTGTTGAGAGGAAAGGATGAGGGATGATATCCTACTATGGTGGAGAGATCCAGCTGGTTAGATGAGCCAAGTAGAAAGGTCCATGAGATTGGGTAGAGTGAGGTGATTGGTGGAGAGGAGTGAGGTAGATATTTGACATGGTGGAGGTAGGAGAAGGTTCAGGTGGACCACCAGCACATTGGCCAGACGTGCCACCACAGAGGTGACGTCGAGATGAGGTAATGTCAGATCCCTTTGTTGTTTTGGTTATATGTAGAAGGGAATATGGGTCATGGGGTTTGGGTAGGGTAGAGAATTTGAAATTTGTGGGGAAAAGGGACGTAATGAGGTATGGAAGGGGACAATGAAGGGTAAAGAAAGGTTGGAGAGGGATTTATATTAGGTGTGGGTAGGGGTAGGTGGGTAGGTAGGTGGATTGGAAAGAATTGAGAGAAATAAAATTGGGGTTTTCAGGTGTCGGCACAGCAACAGTGACCGACGTTAGTCAAGGTATAGCCGACGTCGATCTGTATATACCGACATCGGTTATGTATGGGGGAACAAATGCCATTTATAATGGACTGGTATCGGTTAGGGGTGACCGATGCCAGTTATAGGTAAAGGGATAGAGGTCTAGGAAGGATAAAGGAGAAGGATGGGTAAAGTGGGTCAAATAGATAGCGGGGGAGGGGTTAGTAAGAAGGGAGGGTTAAGGTCAATGTTGGGTAAAATCAAGCTTGAATAATGGTTGTTTTGTTGAATGCATGCCAGAGAGAAACTATGGATGAGAGACCGAGTACCACCCCTATTGTTGTTGGTATGATTGAGTGTCACCACCGATGAGTGGAGGAATGTGATGGACATTGGCTTGATAGGAATGAGACATTATAGGCACATAGTCTAGGAGCCAAGTTTTATGATCTCCCTCATCGACAGATGGGACTCAGCAACCAATACCTTCCATTCTACTGATGGGTGAGATCACAGTCACCCTGGAGGATGTGTACAGGATCCTGTGGTTACCGATAGTGGGGACGCAGGTGTATTCAATCTCCTTAGAGGCATCTAAGGAGTTGATGCTGACCATGTTTGGTGAGGGGATGAAAGAGATGAGGTTCCATAGTGTGATTCTGAGCTATGGGGAGATGTATGTAGCCCATCCTGAGGAGATGAGGCTAGTTGTTCTTATTATGGAGGTAGTGTGTTGTTTTTTACTACCAGATGTAGAGGGTGGGATATTCCCATGGGCACTGATGGGGGTCCTCCATGACATGATGGAGGAGAGGAACCACTTTTCTTGGGCACCAACATACTTGGTGCAGTTTTACAGGGAGTTGTGGGCATACAGGAGATTATGACGGTTCAGCCTATGTTGCACCTTTCTTCTCCACTGCTAGGCATATGAGCACATTATATGTGTGAGGCCACTAGGTATGCCCCAGCCTGATGCATTTGACACCGGCTTGGTTCAAGTGGGTTAAAGGCACTGGGTTCCAGTTACTGGAGTGACGTAGAGTTGTTGGGGCTATACATGATATAACCTATTACAAATGCATATTAGAGGGCTTATCTAGAGTAGACATTATTTGGACGCCATATGTGGGCTTCCCCTCATACAGGAACATGGCCACAGAGTTAGATGAGCTATAGTTGGTTCGATGGATAGAGGGGCATCGCGCGGAGAGCATTAGCTGATACCTATAGATAGGGTCAGATGGTAGTTTGGGCTACTACTGGATGTACCACCACCTTTTCCACAATATAGGAGGGATGATGTGGAGAAACCTATGTCTCCACCACGACCTACTATGCTGACCGAGAAGGAGGAGCTACCAGTGGACTGAAAGATTGATGATGTTGGTTACACAGACAGATATAAATAGTGGTGGGCAATGACAGCTATGAGCAGCACCACCCAGGCCAGGGCAGCCAGATGTGGCAGACCCTCACAGTCCAGAGGGACACTTTATAGGGACAGGTGGCCACATTATAGACCCAGGTTACAGGTCTACATGGATAGATGACAAGGTCACAGGAAGAGGTGGCCACATTACAGGCGCAGGTGGTGGCCCTTTCAGGCCCATATCACAGGTTTACAGGGGTAGGAACCTGCACAGGGTGGAGCCAAAGATGGGGGGTAGGTATCCACCCTACAGGTGATAGGTCATAGGGTTGTAGGGATAGTTTGCCACTTCTCAAGCAACAGATTATGGCCTTACAAGCTCAGATTATCACAAGAACTAGTGTAGGCACCGGTACAGGCTCATGCATAGGATCCCATGGTACAGGTATAGGCACATAGGCCATTATTAGTCAGAGCCAAGCACACAGGTCATGGTGAGACCCATGACAGCTCCTTAGACAATGCCTATGGAAAGATTCAAGGGATGACCTAGGTGAGGCGAGCTATTATCAAGATCATTTGGTAGCAACATGGATAGATGTCCCTTCATATGTAGAGTATCGAGCATAACATGCATCAAGTGAGAGGACTTGATCCTGCACTCACAGTGTGGAGAGAAAAGGGGATATCGAGCCCATATACATGAGTAGGGTGAGGCCACCAGTATATGGAGACCAGCTCCAGGTGAGGGGCCATCAGTGCTTAGACCGAGGCCTATAGTAGGAGGGGAGGTGGTTAGTGGGCACCACACATGAGCAGAAAAGGAGTCGAGAGAGATTGACTGAGGTATCCAAGGGGAAGACAAGGGATATCATCATTTTGGATAATATTGTGATTTTTTTATACATACTGTCCTGCATGCCGATGATAGTGAGGTTGTTTATGAGAGAGTTTTTGATTTTTTGTATACATGATACCGGCCTGGGTGCCAAAGATTTTGAGACCTTTGTATTTGTTATATGGTAGATGAGAGATATTTGTATAGATTTTGCAGTCAAGTATATATGTATGGACACTCATATTTGGATGATATATATATAGATATTATGATGTTTTATGGTATGATGTGTATGAGTATATGTAACTTTGATGATGATTTTGTACATGTGATGGAAATTAGGTAAGTTAGGCATGATAGAGTCAAGTCAGTGTAGGCATGGATTGAGTCAGGTTGGTTTAGGCATGGATTGAGTTAGGTTAGGTTAGGCATGATGGAGTCAGGTTGTTTTAGGCATGGATTGAGTCAGGTCATAGGTATGGATTGAGTCAGGTCATAGGTTTTGATTTAAGTTCCAAGGTATTAGGAACAAAGGAAACAAATGGTGATGTAAATGTATGTGATGGTTGAAATTTCCAAATATTTGTTATTTATGGAAATGTGAAATAGTAAAGTGGTGAATGTTATGATGATGTGTGCAAAAATGTGTAGTAGTTATGCTTTTGAATGGATGTATGTGTGGTTTGTTTTATTTCCAGTTGTTGGTATAAATGGGAAACCAAAGTAGAATGGGAAATAGGAAAAATGGGGGGTACGGTTAGGGTAAAGAGTGGCCAAGCTAACCTCCAAGGGCCCCATGCCCTCAAAGTGCTTCCTACATAGTCTTGGTGAAAAAGGGACCTCAGATATAATTCTCCCACAAGTGAGGGAAAATTTGATGAGGTAGAAAGCGATGGGAAGGTTCGTAGGCATTTGAAGGTAAGTTAGGCATGGTTGAGTCTCGGTATTTTAGAAATGGTTGAAGCCAGGCAGGTTGAAGGTCAAGTAGGCATGATGAAGGTCAAGAGGCATGAATGAGTCAGGGTTAGGAATGATTGAGTCAAGTTATTTAGGCATGTTGTTTTTATGGTTGATTGAATTTCTAATTTACCAATGTGTCATATTGCATGATCGTGAGTTTGTAGGAAACATTATGATGATTAGAAATGGTCTTATTTTCGAATGTCAAATATAGAAAGATCTCCACCCATTCTAAACTAATTTTGAAAACGTTTAGGTCTAGTCAAGAATGGAATATAGAATGAAGTAGAAGAAAGGGTTGGTAATTATTAGGCATTGTAGTAGGTCACAAGCATGGTTGAGTGCTACATAGGTCACAAGCATGGGGATATTAGGTCATGTAGGAATGGGTTGAGTTTAGGTGTTAGGCATGGTTGAATATATGTCATAAGTGTTGAGTTGAGGTAATCATGGTTGAGTGGTTTTTAAATGTGTCGATGAGCTGGTCCTATATAGGATAATCAATAAGTAATGAGGAATGCGAATGGTAAGAGGTGGTAAAAGAGCCTCTTAATTGATAAGAACCCTAAGGAGTCAACCATACCTAAGAGGGGCTTATGAATGTAAGACCCTAAAGGCATTGCGTAATGGACCGTTCTAAGGGTGAAGAAATTTGCATAATCACAAAATGTCACATTTGCGGAAATTCCCTTGAGTAACGAGGGAATTAGGCTAAAAAGGCAAGGAGGTGAGAATAGGCAGTTTAGCGTAACTTAGTGTACAAAAACGTGTCTTTCGGAACAAGAAACCTAGGATCAAGAATAGGCAAGTCCATGATGAAAATTTCATCTTTTTCTTCATTTGTTTGTTTTTAATAGACTGATCAATGTGGGAAGTCTATATGGGATGAGTATATTATCTCCTTGAGGTCTTCATGAAGCTGATCGATGTGGGAAGCTTCTAGATATTTTTATTGAATTTGTGAAATAAATATGATATAGTTTTCCTTCAAGGGATTAGTCTATTTATAGCAGTGGAATTAGAGTGAAGAGATGTCCCTTTTGAGGGAGTCATCTTTTGCTAGAAGTTTGACTCAAGGAGTTACATCCATTTTTGTTTTTGGACATTTAAGTCATGGACAAGACTATAGAGGAAGGGTAGGATTTTGTTCAGATGACAAAACCATAGTACACAAGAGTTAATTATGAAAGGGGGTGGTTTTGAGTGATGAACGACCATGGGATTCCATCTGGGAGAAGACAAAAAGTATCCATGAGAATCATGCTATGAGTAGAGCCATGGTACTCATATTGAAGACAAGGCTAAAATGGTGACGGGTAATCACATGATTCTTGTTTAGTCGTGGATCCTCAAAATGGGTAATATGGAAGGTGAACAACGCTCAAGGGACAAGTGATCAACTGACAAAAAGTGATATAGGACTTGATATCAACAATAGAATGGTTAAATATGTAAGGCATTAAGGGGCTCAGGTTTGGGTTTACCTTCGAGTGAAGACAAATGATAAACACCTGATCTATAGGCATGGGTAACGATATAGGGTCCAAGCCAATTAGGAGAAAATTTTCCCTGTTTACTTTTCTCCTCTTTAGTTACATGTTGATTTTCTTTCAAGACGAGTTCACCAACCTAAAAATTTCATTCGTGAACACATTTTTGATAGGCACGTTTGATACGTTTTTGGTAAATTTGAACATGGTCAAGAGCATTGAGATGACGTTCATCTAATAACTCAAGTTGTGCCAAATGATCTTGGTGAAAGTCATCTTTGTTGAGCATGTCTTGTAGTGAGATGCAGAGAGATGGAATCTGGACTTTGAGAGGTAAGACAACCTCGGTACCATAGACTAGAGAAAAGGGTGTGGCAGCAGTCGAAGTGTGAATACTAGTAAGATAAGCCCACAAGGTGAAAGGAATGTGCGTATGCCAATCTTTCCCAGTATCGTTGACTACCTTTATAAGAATTTTGTTCAAGGTTTTATTGGTTGATTCAGGCTTGACCATTGGTTTGTAGGTAATAAGGTGATGAGAAACTGAGTTGGATGGAAAAAGCATCACATAGTTTGCATAGGGTTTTTTTTTTAATTGTTTTCCATTATCAGTGATGAGGTGGTGAGGAACACCAAAATGAAAAATGATGTGATGGTTGATGAATTCACATATTTTCTCATCTTTTGTAGAAATGAGGGGAATGGCCTCTACCCATTTAGTGTAATATTTGGTAGCGTTGTTATGATTCATTGGTGGAATTGTGAAGAATGGGGGTTGATCTCACCGAAAAGATCCAAACCCCATTGAGAGAAAGGCCAAAGGTCTCGTGTGACCTGTAAGGCATGACTAGGTGTGTGGTGGAGATTAGCATGTTGTTGGAATTTCATGCAATGTTTGACATAATCACAATAGTCACGGTTTAGGTTTGGCCAATAATAGCCTAGGCGAAGAATGCATTTTGTGACAGCTAAACCACTAAAGTGACCTCCACAAATTCCATCGTGGAATTCCTTAATGGTGTAGGGAATTTCAAAACTCATAAGGCATCGTAAGAGAATTTCATTGAAGCCACACTTGTAAATAAGACCACCCATGATGACATAATGGGAGACACTTTTAAGAAAGGTACGTTGTCCATTACGAGTGAGATCAACGGGTAAAATGGAAAGGGAAAGATAGTCTGCATATTTCTTATACCAAAGGTCACGTGGGTCAGGGGAAATGGTTCCGATGGAGTAAACTTCACAAGGTAAATAAGAGGGTGATTATAGCCTTTGTATGGTGAAAAATATTTTAGAGTCAGTGGGTGAAGCAGGTATCTGAGAAGCCAAGAAGGCCATGGTATCCAAAAATTTATTGGTAGAACGTGGGGTGGTTTGAAGTGTGTAACAATGGTCAAAGGTGGTCAAAAGTATGTCTACGTGTTGCTTATACTTTTGAAGGATCTCATTACGAAACTGGTATATACCATTGAATTGGTTTATGACCAACTGAGAATCACCAAAGATATTGATTGTTGTAACATCTAAGGCATATGCAGCTAGAGACCCAATACGAGTGCTTCGTATTTAGATAATATTGTTTGTACAATCAAAATCAAGTTTGAAAGACAAAGGCATAGGTTCACCATCAAGAGGAATGAGGATAACACCAGCCCCACCCCCATGCTAACACTTGGAACCATTGAAGAAGAGTGTTATTTGGTAAGCTGGGTTCTATCCAGGGAAAGGGTAGTCTATAGACTCATCTGGGAAATCAAAGTTAGATGGATGATCCTTGGCAATAGGTGCGTTAGCCAGTTGGTTAGTGATAGCCTATCCCTTAATGGAATTTTGATGAATGAATTCGAGGTCAAGGTCAGAAAAGAAGCATAAGCCAATGTGTGACACATTGATGTTGATAGGGTTTGGCATACATATAGTGTAATGGGTCAATATTAGTGATGATGAAGGTTTTGTGATTGAGTAGGTAATGGCAGAGTTTGGTGGCGATGAAAACTAAGGCTAAGAAGAGTTTTTTTGCATGGGTTTATCTAGTTTCATATTCCAGAAGTGTATAACTTATGTAATAAACCACTTGCTCTTGGTTTTGGTCGTCACGATGAGAAAGCATGTCACCTAAAGAATGATCTGTGGTAGAAATATATAGGTAAAAGGGTTGGTCATCCTTAGGAGGAATGAGCACTGGTGGTTAAAGGAGGTATTGTTTTAAGGCTTTATGATATCGTCATCCCATTTGAAGGACACATCTTTCTTGAGCAGATGATGGAATGGTTGACAATGGTCAAAAATATGTGAGATAAAATGATGAATGGATTTCAATTTTCCTTGTAGACTTCGAAGTTGATGGAGATTAATGGGTGGAGGAATTTCCAGAATAGCCTTGACTTTAGCAGGATTGACTTCTATGCCACATAAAGAAATGATGAAACCTAGGAGTTTTCTAGAAAGTACCATAAATACACACTTCTTTGGTTGAAGACACACACAATACTTGATGAGATGGTCAAAGATGACTTTAAGGATGGAAAAGTGTTCAGTTCGATGTTTAGATTTTTCCAGAAGATCATCTACGTAATCTTCTAGTATGCGATGCATGATGTCATGGAAGATGTAAGTCATGGCTCACTGATATGTAGCACCAATGTTTTTGAGGCCAAAAGGCATGACTCAATAGTAGAAAGTTCCCTAAGGGGTGATGAGATAAGTCTTGTGTTGATCTTCTGGAGCTAGTAATATTTTATTGTAGCTCAAGAAACCATCCATGAGCGATAACATTTCATGGTTAGTGGTGAGATCAACTAGTTGGTCGATGCCTGGTAGGGGGAAATCATCTTTGGGACAAGAGAGGTTGAGGTCATGGAAGTCCATGCAAATAGGGAGTCCCCCTATTCACTTTGTGATAGGAATGATGTTAGAAATCCATTGGGGATAATCAATGGGTAGAATGAAGGAAACCAAGAGAAGGCATTGAAGCTCTTCTTTGACCAGAAGAGTAATGCAAGGATGCATTTTTTGTAGCTTTTGTTTGATGGGTTTAGCATCAGGATTGGTTACGATATTGTGGACCATGATTTTTGGGTCGATACTGGGCATATCAGCATAGGACCAAGAAAACACATTACTATAGTCCCGAAGGAAAGATATGAATGCTTCTTGTTCAGTAGCATCTAAGGATTGGTCGATCTTTAGAATATGTGGGTCATCCTGAGTGTTAATGTTGATTTTGATGGTTGATTCATTCAACATGGTTTGTGTCTCAGAAGGTAATGACCGATGAATATAAGATTCTTCCACACCAAGGTAGGTGAGGATGGACTCATCATCCTGACATTGAACAAAATTAATAGAGGGTGTATCAGCATCTATCATGTCAGGATACAAGAATGGGAGAGAAGAGGGAGCTTTACCATCACGTTGATAGGTCAGCGGTCCTAGGGAAATGGTGTTTACGATTTTTGTTTTAGGAGGAATAGATTCAGGATCTATGGACTCCGTGGGTGAAGATGGTAATGTGGGTGAATGAGGTGAGGAAGTTTTTCCTTCCTAGATAAGGTAAAAAAAAACCTTCTTGGAAGGTGGTGAGTCAAAACCAATGCCACTACAGTCATTGTTTTTATGAGAGGTACATAAAATGACAGTATGTCGGCCCTGTTCCTAAAAGATGAATCCAAATCCTTTCCACACACACTAGTGGAGGAAAGTGTGTGCGAAGTGGCGGTTAGTGAGGGAGTGTAGGTTAGATGAAAATGGTTGGGTTTGGGATGGAGGTTTGGGTTTATAGGTGGAAATATGTAGTCCCCCATATGTTAGATTAGTGTGAAGGTGGGGAGGGCCATAAGGAAAAACTTCACCAATGCGGATGTCATAACTGGGGTGTTAGCGGAGGTTCCCATACTCCTGCAGGGTGAGCAAGGTGTCAATATTGTATAGGCAGTATTCCTCTAGAGTTAGGCATTGAAAAACACCTTCTAAAGGATTAGTAGTTGGTATGTGGGTAGCAGGGATAGATGGATCCATAGATGATGGGGAAATAGGTAAGTCAACGGTAGAGGCTGCAGCAACAATTAGGATAACACGGTTGGATGCAGCAGAGGTAGTGGCAGTTTTGGTGGATTGGCTTGTAGGAAAAGGTGAATTAGGGATAATGGCAGATGCCTTGACTAGTATAAGTACATCTTTAGGCTGGTATAGCATGTTACAAGTATTGAAAGGCAATGGTTTGGTAGGGATGGTGTAATTATGTCCCTCATGTGTAAATTTGAGGAAGTAGTGTAAAGTCGAAGGGAAACAATCCATGATGTGGATATAAGGTCTGAAAAGCAATAAATTATACTGGAACTCTCCTTCTAGGATGTAGAATAGTTCCAGGACAATGCGGGGATCTACGTGGACATGGAGGACAATAGTTCCCAAGGTAGAAGTCATGACATCATTAAAGAACCGCAACATAACTGGGTTACCATGCATGCAATTGGCATGTATTTTCATTTAGTCATATGTATGGGAGGAGATGATGTTAATGCTATCACCACCATCAATCATAACACATCATATGCATATATTATCGATAAAGATAGAGATGAAAAGAGAAAGGTCTGGGTCGTTGGACTAGAAGGGAGTGATCTCTTCATCTAAAAAGCTTAGGGTGGTTACTTGGTGAGTATGTGGAGGTGTGGAGGAAGCCGATGACCTAGTGAGAGAGGCTATGCATGTGGGGTCATTTGGTAAGACTTCAATAGATTAAAGGACCTCCATAAGGGCTTGATGATGTGACTCCAAGGTGTGGAAAAGGTCGTATAAAGACATTTTGAGGGGGGATTGGTATAGTTGTTTCAGCATTGTGCGATGTGTGACCCCATCGGAAATAGATATGCAGGACCTCGAATGGTGACTTTGGGTATGGGTACGGATGGTATGTTGGGTATAGGGTTAGTTTATGGGTCAGTTACTTTTTCCTTGCCCTTTTATTTCTGAGTACAGGTGGAAATGTTGATCATGTTAATCTGAGGTGAGGTGGATGAAGAGGGTGTGTCATGAAAGGTATAGCGGCATGCGAGACAAAACCCTAGTGGGGGATATAATCCTTGTGAAATGAGTATAGCGCATTGGCATTTGGTGGTGGTTTGGCCAATTCTCTTATACAGACCATGTTAATCTCAAATCTTGGGGGTGGATCAAAGAGTTGTGGGGGTGGATATTTTGGTCCCTAATTAGGTAATGGGAGAAGATCTATGGAAATTGGTGAAGGTGAAATGGGGGCATCATCAAGAAGATTGTCACCATAAAATTTTTTTGTAGGAGGACACAATTAGACAAGAGCATTTTTTAAAGCCTTAAATTTCTCTACATCATGTCCTGGCACACGATGGTAGGTTTACAACTTTTGGTTTCACCAAACACTTTTGGTTTGGGTTTGAGTGGGTCGTAAGGTCTAAGAGGTGGTAATGTGATGACAAAATTTTTGAGGAGATTGGTTAAGATTTTAGCGTAGGACCCTACTAGTGGATTACAATGGGAGGTGAATGTGGGTTTCGGTACAGGTGTGGCTGATTATGGAGGAAGAGGCTTTATAGGAGGGGGAATGGTTTGGTTTAGTAATTTGGTGTGTGGAGTGGTCTTAGGTATTGGTTACATCTACTTGGGTATGAGCATGGTAGAAAGGTTAGCGGTGGAAGGTTTGGTTGGTTTAACTACCTTATTGGAGGGTAGCTGATTTTTAGCTTTAGGTTACACCTTTTTGGGCAACAATGACACAGGTGTATGAGATACGGAGGGAAAATAAGATGGTGGAAGAGGATGGGTTACCCACAGGGCTAACCGAGGTGCTGTGGACGTGGGTGGTGTAGGTTGGGTAGAAGGCGTGAGTGGTAGAGAAGAAAGTATCATGGGTAGTGAAGAAGTTATGGATGGTAGTGGAGGTATGGTTGGTAAGAAGGTTACGGGTGAGGGCAGAATTTTATTGGGTTGCTTGGGTATATTAGAGGTCTATGATGAGGAAATTTGTTACTTCGTTCTTGGTTTACCAGTGGACACGGATTTCCTAGCCAGGGTAGAGGGGTGAGGTCCTAGGATGGATGCAAGAGGTGAAGGTGATAATGGCATGGTAGGTGAGATTGGTGTATGAGCCCTAGGAGGTTGGATGTTCTGTTTAGAGGCTAGAATAATTTTAATGTTAGTTTTTGAGGATGTGGCTAAATCTAATTTGATGGGTGGGTGAGTAAGGCTAACTATTGGTATAATCCCTAAAGTAGTAATAGGTTTAGGTAAGGGAGATGATATAGGTGTGGGTAGGTGTTTGGGAGTAGATGTATGTTGGGCTATGGGAAGAGGTGTGATTTGGGCCATGGGTGGTGACATGGAAGGTGTTGCAATAGTCATGGTTGTGTTTGTTTTGGTTGCTCGAAACAGTTTTGGGTAGATAATGGAGGTGTCGATGAGTGACAACTGCATTTGTGTTGATAGAGGAAGTAGAAGGCATCCCAAAAGTAAGGCTCTATCAACATAGTCCAGGAAATCGGCCAAGTGTGAAAATGGTACTGTTGTAAGCGGGGCCGATGTGGATCAAGTAGAAATTCCCATAAAATGTGTTTGAGACACAGGGAAATGGCTAGCCTCGGACTTTGTGGCTAAGAGAGAGCCGAAAGTAGATCAATGGGATCTTGAAGGTCCGATGGTGAATGGTCATCTACAAAAAATGGTATTTCTATAGGATCCTCCATGGGTAGAGGAGAGGATGGGTCTGATGAGGTTGACTATCCTTGTGATGGTGTAGGTTGTGAATATGTATCTCCTATGAGTAACAGACGTGCCATTGATGACTAGTCAGAAATTTGAGGGCTCAAAGGTGGCATACTGATTATAGGCTCTTTCATGGGTGAAGGAGAAAATGAAAGGGGTTCCTCTGTGGGTGGAGGATTACATTAAATAGGTTTAGGTGTAGGTAAGGGAGCTCAGGATAATATTTCATCTATGGAAGGAACATGAGGCAATTGGGAAGCAACTGGTATGTCATCGAAAATAGCGTGGACCTCACGGACATTGCTATCATTGTTTGAGTGTCACCAGCTTGGTTAGAAGATGGGGCATGGTTAGGGAATGCCTTCTTGAATATATGTAGGTTTTGGTTATTGGATGCATTCGGGCTACCCAAGACTAGATCTTTGTTGTGTAACATTTCTTAGACAATATTCTTGAAGGTGATGTAGTTATTATCGCTATGACATTTAACACAATGATAGTTGTAAAAGTTATATTCCTTATACCATGTGGGCATGGGGTGCTCAGGGTAAAAAATTGTATGTGGTTTTATAGGTGGAAGGGTAATGTCACCAACCTTAACAAGCTTTTCCAAAACTAAGGAATAATATTCTCCTATCAAAGTGTACTTTTGTTGTTCTCATCTGAACTGGAAATCTTGGATGGGAGAGAGATTAGAAGGAGGTTTGGTTGGGTTTGATTATTGAGGGGGACCAGCCTTGAGAACTACGGTGTTGGTAGATCCTTTGGGTTTTCAAGATTTATTTTGGGGTTTTGAAGATGAAGCATCATTTGATTTTAATACGATGTTCTTGTTATGAAGTTGAATTTTATTCTCTTCAATAGCATGAATTCCCTAATTTTCATGCCATGGTGAATGCCTTATCAAAAGTGTAAAAGGTTTGCACTTTCAGGGTTCATCAGATGTGTCTAGCACAAGCCCAAGTAAACAAATCTATGAGTTCAGTTTGAGGTAATTGAAATGTGAATTGGTTAATTAGGCTGCTCCAGTGAGTGAAAAAGTCAGTGTGATCTTCATACTTTCGTGTGGAATAAAGATTAGTCATGGTAACATTCTTAACAATATTGATGGAGAAGTGATCTAAGAAGGCTTGGGCTACTTGATTAAACAAGTAGATGGAGTGTCTATGTAGCCCACTGTACCTGTCTAATGCCAGTCTTGTCAGGGACATCAGGAAGGTCCATAGGATTAATGTGTCATCATGGGAGATCAGGAAACATCCATGTTTGAAATACCACAAATGATGTTGTGGGTATTCTTTACTATTGAAATGGTTGAATTTTGGCATTTCCAAATGTACATGGTATGGGAGAATAGGGATGGACGGATGAATGGGATCATTACAGATTTCATTATAGGTGAGAGAATTGCGTGAGATGATTAATAGGTTGTGGTGGAAGGGTCCCTCTTGTGGTATAAGGGGGCTGGTATTGAACCTGTGATATGAACAACATTCCATTGTATGGTGATACTGAATAGGGAGGTTGAGAATAGGGGACTAACATAGATGACATGTATCTAGAATGGGTGATAAATGAGATAGGGGGTTCCTGATAGTATGTGTATGTAGGTGGGACGGTCGTAGTGAATCTAGTAATGATTGGGGGCAGTGTTTTTGGGATGGAGAGGATGATATTATAGAATGTATTAGGGGTCACCAACACCATGGGCGGTTGTGTTGCAATGGGTATTTGTGAGACAATAGGTGTGGATGGGGTCTGGTTGGGTCGATAAGGGGACATTAGATACCACACGTGCAACTAATACTGCAGACGTAATGGTCATAGCAGGTATGTGTCCTAGCTGTGAAACTACTGGGGCTGAAGTAGGTGAAGGTAACACCACATTATTAGGGGATAATGTAGAAGTGGGAATAAGAGCATGAGAGATGGATATAGGTATGCCATATATCAACTAACCTGAGGAGTCCTAGGTGGAAGAGTGGGAGAGGTAGAATTGTAAGGCCGTGGGATTCTGATCAAGGAGTCATGGAAATTCCTCGTCACCTATGACAATGGTGGTAGGTAGGGTTAGATCCATGGGTGACAGGACAGAGGGTGGTGAAGGAATAGGCGGGAGTGGTTGACGAATTGCATGAAATGTAAGAGTGTTAGCTTGATTATGAGTCAACACCATGTGAATGAATGTATATCAAGTGATGGTGTATCCTGCAGGTGACACAAGGAGTAATGAGAATGAAGAAAATAGGTGTCTATAGCTGGATTTGGGTAATATATCAATGCATATTAAGTATAGGGAAACTGACGCCGGTTAAGGATGACCGATACCAGTTCAGGGGTAACTGAGGTCAGTTACTATAAGATAGGAACAATTTTACTGAATGAGGTAAAGACTGGTGACGATCAGATGAACAAGTTGTATGATGATGGTTTATCAAATCCTAGAGAGTACAAAGACTCATGGGAACTTTAACAACAAAGAAAATGAAATAAGGTTTATTTAAGCAATTTAACCCAAAATAATAGAAAACTGATGCCGGTTAAGTAAAAATGATGCAGTCAGGGGTAACCGATGCCAGTTACTGTGAAAATTTGAAAATGTATAAAATGGATTGTTTTGAATTTTAGTGAGATAAATAATCAACCTAGAGGTTTGGAGATGATGTAATGAAGTCCTGACACATTCAGAAGTAGTTAGAATACTCCAAGTGTTATTATCGAGTGGGTAAGGAATCAAAATGTAAAAATGGAGGAGTGTATCCTCACACCTCAAAACGCACGTCAATCAAACACTAAAAATACACACCTAACAAGTGATTTTTAATGTGTTGAGATTATGCTATTTAGAAGATTGAATCATGAATTTAGAATAGATTTTTTGGTGGGGAAGGCTTCCTATGAAGAAGGATATCTAAAAGGAGAGGTTTCAGGTACATTATGGCAAGGGCCATCCATCTTATGAAGTAATGACTCGATAGAAATAATGAGCTTGGGAGTACCTATCTACCGGATTGTGTGATCATTGATAGGTGTTCCCAAGTAATATGTTGTTTAAGAAAGATATGTATATTTCAATTTTGTGCAGTTCGGTGAGACATGGAGAGAGAGATAATGTGCTTTGTATGACTCTTTTTGTCAACCATCATCTAGGCATGACTTCCAGCATATAGGTTTCCCTAATTTTAATGTGAGCTAAATGCATCAAATCAGAATGTGATGCAACCAATTTTAAGCCCAAATAGAAAATATTACGTTCGGTGAAGTAAATGATGAATATGAGAGGGTATTCTCTTTCACTAAATGTAGAAAGCAAGAAAGAAGAATGATTGCTTTTAAATGTACCAAGAGAAATGTTTCTTTTAGAGAAATTTGAAAGAAGAGAGGATTACTAGGGAAGAAAATTAATGTCTAAGCCTTTTAAATGGAAACAAATACACAACTTTCACCTAGAAATGAAGAAAATGCAATAGAACCCCTGATGCGTCCCACTAGGCATGCCAAAATATTTCACCATTTTCTTTACTTTATTGAGACAAAATAGATAAGGGTAAGGGCTTAGGAGGATTACATGTTATTGTTGATTGGTTGATGGTTTTTTTGTGTGTTCTGACTTCTTGACCCAATGTCGATTGTGAGAGATTCCTTTTGGCTAGGAGGAACTACCTATAATAGAAAACAAGACCACAAAAGAGAAGTTAAATGATATATGACAGTGGACTACCTAGCGTATGCAAGTTCCAAGAAGTGTGATACTTCCTAGATGGTTGTCAATCTATTGTTTAAAATAAATTAATGCAAGAAATAAGTAAATTCCTACTGTAGTTGATATGATTTAGGTATCTCATTCAAGTACAATAAGCAAATCCAATCACAACAAGATAGGCTATAGTTGGATCTAAAGGATTAGGTGACTGTCAAGGTACTTGGACTGGTTAGGGTCTCATTCTTGGTTGTTTAGGTCAATTGGTAGGAGGTTGTTTGGCTCTGTTCTTGGGCAGGGTATAAAACACAGAAACTGATGTTGGTCTAGTATGACTGGTGATAGTTTAAACTAAATAAATGATAGTTATGGCTAAGCATCGTCGGTAAGGTCAGGGTATACGAAACTCAAAGAGATCTGATTGCAAGGTTTGATCTGGGATTTGATAGAGATGGTAGGGTGGATAAGGAGGTTTATAGAAGTCTCAGGTGTATTAAGGGATAAACAACATGCGAGGATGGGTGATTTGGTGGTGTTGGTAAGGAAATGGTTGGGTTACAGGCTGGTAAGGGATAGAAGAATGAGCATATAAAGTGTATATTAATAACAGGAGTAATAAAAGCTACTAACTGAAATAACTGTGTTGTTTGAGGATACACTTACTGCGATGCAGAATGGATGGCTGAATGGTAATGGTATTTGATCAGAAGTATGGTATTTGGTACCGTAGCAGTGAATCCTGGAATGCTTCTGTGAGTGTAATGATTCTGGATTTTTCTTGGTGTTGGCTATAAATGTTTGTATGCGTGAAAGGATGTTGTACATGCAGCTTTGATATCTCTCCTCTCATCCAAAATGTACCAACCTCTCAAACAAGGTTGCTAAGGTGAATAAATGGCAACTGACAATGGTTCCATCTTGATCGACGTCGGTTTAAGTCTAACCAGTGTTGATTAACAAGGGACCCTAGGTGTAACATTCCCATTTTAAGAGTTTAGAAACAAGGGAAAAAAAATTATACATAATGTTCTCTATTCTAGATAGTCATAATTTAGAACACATATTCCATGCCAATCAATCTCATAACAGATAACCATAAGCAGCTGTAAATGACTTGGTGAACTACCGATCTCTCATTTTATGACTCAGTTAACAACCGATCTCTCATGTTAACTTAAGTATTGAATACTATGGGTATACTATGTATACTTGGTTCGATTACCCTATTCTGGGTATTGAGTGTTATGTTTAAGAAATCTATCTAAATATTTGTTACCATATTCATCTAAAATCACATTTCTCAAACTAGGTGGCATAGGAAAACGCAACCAACAACTTGTGATACTTTGGCCAAATATTTCCAACATATTATTCCTATTAATATTCCTAGATGGCATACTCATCTAATCAGAATATGTCATTTACCCCACTCATCTGTTATCTAGAATGGTCTTTACTGACTTCTCTCAGTCCACTTGTCCACGGTTTGACCCTAACCCAGGTTATTGAAATAATTTGGTAGAGGGAACCACTCACGATGACCTAGGGTATATGGGCATACTCAGTCAACCTAAGTCAATTGAATTTTCCTACTTACCCTAAGTCATTGAGAGTCACTTCCTATGCTAAATCATACCCTTGACCTGATCTAGGGAGAAACTAAGTTTAAGTCTATATTTGAGTAGATCTAGATGAACCAATTCTGAAGGGTGTTGTAACATGTCAACTGTAACACTATATCCTCGTGAAGACCCAAGTCTTCATGAAGGTATAGTTCTACAGTTGACATGTACCAATAACCAATAAAACTACTTCATCACGATTTATACACCTCAAGAGGTCATTTCCACTTAATTATCTTTGGATTAAGATTCAAATCATAGCAACCTTACATAACCCTAATCCCAACAATCCTTAAGGTTTCCATCCTCATTTGATTTTATTAAATAATGTGGAACTTCATAAACCTATGATTGCTTTTATGTTCATTAATGTTTTGATTTATGTGAAATTTATTGGTGCTCAATTTGACCTCACCCCATTTGTCCTAGAAATTCTTCAATATGCGGACTTTGTTGTCTTTTCTATCTCCTCGTATTGATGCATGAAAGCTCTGTCCTTCATTTGGTTACCATGATCAATCCTTTCCTTTGGTTTAGGATCACATTAATTCATGAATTTGTTTTCCGTTCCTCTGTCCATGTGAAAGAATTTGTAACTTGGGTGTAAATTCGAGTTTTTCCTTTCCTTCTATTTTTCCATAGTCATGTTTTTTTTTCCTAGTCATTTTTTGTCCCAACATCTATGGAAACGTAGTCCTTTCTGATTAGATGTGGCTCAGCGGGGAAATTTGAAACTCTAAGGATCGCTTTAACTCAAGTATTGTCGATGTGGAGGGAATACACTCATTTGAAAATTCACCTCTTGGTTTGATCTTCGGAGTTGCCCCATGGAGACATGTGGAGGTTTCTGCTGGCCCTGCCTAGACTTAGACATTTTTTTTCATGTGGCTGGTGCAAATTTGTCTAAACATAAACACGTGGAGGGTCGGCACTCATTTGAGGATCCACCTATGGGTCCTACCTTAGTAATTGTGCCAAGGAGACAGGTGGTGAGCTAGTGTTGTTATGAATATATTGTTTATAACATTATTAATGTTGTAATATTATTAATAATGAGTTATATTAAGAAAACTCATGTTAATAATATAGTTTATTATGAAGTTGTGAGAAACAACTCACGTAGCTCATTTTAGAGTAAGTTGAGTGAGTTGTGATTTGGGAGAGATTTTTGGAAGGTTGAGAGATTGTTGGAGTGATAAGTGGAGTGATTGTTGGATTGGTTTTATCTCCTTCATCATAGGAATAAAACATCCTATATATATGTAACTTCTCCCTCCTGAATATTATCTCGGATGATTTCAATATTATATTCAGAGTTTTCATTTCAATGTAATTATTCAGTATTTAACAGTGGTATCAGAGCAGGTAGCCTTTGGCCATGAGAATTTTGTGTGGGGAGATTACTTAGGTTTGAATAATTTTCATATTTTGTAAGGTAGTTGTGTTTGGAATCAAGGTAATACTTTTGTCAGCACTGTGCGCCATTCTGCTGAACTATTTTTAAAGAATAGCTTAGATCTTATCAAAGCACCCAAGGAGAAGCGTCTAAGGAAATCACCCAATATTTGAATCATACTCGAATTTTTCACGCTTCTTAAGTATGTTATAGATGGATCCACGTTTTTATTAATATTCACCCATGTGGGAGGATATTTGATAGATCTGCATGGAGTTAGTAGAAACTTCTGCATGCTACACTGAGCAGAGAAGAGAGAAAACCCGCGTGAAAGGATCAGTCATCTGAAACTTCTGCATGCTATGCTGAGTAGAGAAGTGAGAAAACCCATGTGATAGGAGTAGTCTAAATTCATCTGTGTGGTCTGCCAGTGTGTTTTGTCTACGTGTTTCATCCATCTTGATCTTCTCTGAAATCGTGAGTTAGAACCATTGTTTTCCGTTTTTTTCCTTTTTTGGACATACTGGAAAAAATTACAAGGGGAAAAAAATAATTTGCCAATTTTGGAAAGGGTTTGGAAACATTCTTTTTTTTTAACTTGTAAGTTCTATAATTTTTCCCTGGTAACTCGGATTGAGGTACCTTTTTTTAAAAAAGTGTATTTTTTTGAGCTCTGTGCATTGACCCTGTGCTTTTTGTTGTTGGACTAGCTTTTCTATTTCTTCCTTTTATGTAAAATATTTTTAAAAAATAAAATAAAATTAAAAAAATAGTAATAATTGTCTCACTTTTGTCTAGATTCACTTTCACTTGTACGTGATGTCCATAGTGAGGGGGTGCATTATCGATTGAAACCGACACCCAAGAAAATTGTAAATGAGCTTTCAAGATAAATTGGCTAACTAAGTAGCAAATGAATGGAGGATGGAGGCAATGGAGGAAGGAGGTTAATCAGCGACCTCTCATCAGACACCATTGACGAGGCCGCGATACTGATTTGGTGGCCAATTATTTTCAGTTGTGTGCAGTGTGGTGTGTTTGCTTTCAGCTATGTGGTAGTAAATAAAAAAAGATGATACATTCCTGTTTAAATTGGAATGTGTGAACAATTCCTATATGTAACCTCCTAGAAGAAAACATTGTCGAATATGTCTCTAACTTTATTGTAACACTCATAGATTTGGAAAGGGTTGGTGTTCAATCTAGAAAACCACAGATATAAAAAGCTATATAAACTTTTACTAGGTGTTGTGGTCCTCTGACTGCCTTCCTTCTTTATGAAGATGATCCACCAGTGGAATGTCGAGTGCATTCGTTTCATGGAGTAAATGTGGGATACATTCCATCACATAGTTGTGGTCATGTGCAGTAAGACAAATAGCTAGTTGAAAGTTTACACGCCTTTCTTTTGATCCAGGTTATGAGGCAAGCCCGTGTAGCACGCTGCAGTAGAAGACAGTTATATTGTACCATGTCACCATTAGGGGAGTGTATGTTAGGAATTAATAATGTTAACAATAGGGGAGTGAATGTTACGAATATATTTTTTGTAGCATTATTAATGTTATTAATGTTGTAATATTATTAATAATGAGTTGTATTAAGACAACTCATATTAATAATATAGTTTATTATGAAGTTGTGAGAAATAACTCACGTAGCTTATTTTAGAGTAAGTTGAGTGAGTTGTGATTTGGGAGAGATTTGTGTAAGGTTGAGAGATTGCTGGAGTGATAAGTTGAGTGATTGTTGGATTGGTTTTATCTCCTTCATCATAGGAATAAAACATCCTATATATATGTAACTTCTCCCACTTGAATATTATCCCAGATGATTTCAATATTATATTCATAGTTTTCTTTTCAATGTAATTGTTCAGTATTTAACAGGTGCTTGTATAGGGTCTCCACTTTTGGGCACCATCTCAAAGTTGCGCCAAGGAGACACGTGGAGGCTTCCATTGGCTCCTCTCTATACTTAAACTTTTCAAGAAACTTTTTAATGCCTGGGACATGTGGAGATCCCGCACCTATTTGGAGACATGCCCCTATACTTTACTTTTGAAGAAGCATTGAAGGGACACTTGGAGGTTAATGCTCACTCTGCCCTTGCTTGGACTTTTCAACAGCCGAGGAAACTTTCTCGAACCCTAGGCATGTGGCACCTTCCGCTGGTCCATAAATTCTTTAAAAAACTCTACTAGACTGAGACACGTGGTGATTCTGCACTTATTTTGGGTCTCTGCTTTTGGGCACCATATCAAAAGTGCATCATTGAGACATGTGGAGGCTTTCACTAGCTCCTTTTACACTAAGACTTTTCAAAGGCCAAAAGGCAATTTTCTTGGGCCCAGGGCATGTGGAAGGGCCATGCTTGTTTGGAAACTTACCTTTGTACCTCACCTTTGTAGTTGCACCAAGTAAACATGTGGACAGCTCTAATCTAAAGTGGAGAAACGGCAGAATCAATGGTTGCTATGCATTGCATCTAATTTTGCCGCCTTTTTTTCTCCAAGACTAAGTAAGGTGCAAATACGTATTATTTTTCTTACAAATCAAACTCATAGTGCAAGTATGTGGAATAATCTATATGTGGACACTCATTTCTCAGAGGCACGAATGTAGTGAGTCCAAGGAATGTAAAGATTGATATTTTGAAGTTGGAATTTCTCGGGCACTTGCAAAAATGTGAGTTACCAGAGAAGCTAGATGTAGAGAAAAGTTGTAGAGGAAAGAATGGGAAAAAGATGAAATGATGGAGTTTGCATACATGAAGGATGAAAACGTGCTCCCAATTAAAACAATGATGGAGATATTTGCAATGATTCACCTTTTTAAACAACTGGCAACTTTTTTTTTGCAAACTTGTTAAACGTCATTTTCTAGAAATCATGATCAAACATGGTAACAAACAAAGAATTACCTCGAATATTCTTATTCTTAGGAGGAAAGCTTGGAATGAGTAAATTGAATAAACTGTATAAAAAGCAATGAGGATTAGTTTTGCAATATGGTTGGGGGTTGAATTTTTAAAGAGAATATTTGAGAAAGTCCCATCTTCTTGAGGGACCATTTGAGAAACGTGTTAATCTCTTATGTTTTAGATTTGATCATGTCAAGTTAGTTACAAGTGTATTAGCCATTGAAAATCCTCTGAGATTGTTCAAAGAAAATTTCAAACTGCTAATGAATCTAATCAAATTTGAATTAATCTGTGTGTCAACCTTGGGAAAATTTGTGTCTGGTTTATTTAAGAATGTCTGCAAATAGTATTTCTTCTTCCTATTGCAATCTTATATTATAATCTCTCTGAATCACACAAGATCTCATCCCTTTGATGGTTTAGTGGCATTTGGAATTTCATTATGAGAATATCCTTTCATCTGGTAATGAAATAAACAATTTAAAAATCAATTCACTCTCATTTTGTTGACAAAGGTTGTTTATAAGTCTCTGAGTGTATCTCAGGCATGTGATGAACCAGAGGTCTTGATAATGTTTAATTCAGCCTTTTAACTTGAGGCTTTGTGTTAAATTCTTAGAGATTGTGTGAAACCGTGCAAATCTGGACCTCCATTGATGCACACCTTTTGGTTGAAGGAATATTTTAGCTATTCTAAAGCATTATGTCATTTATTTTTTCTAATTATTATGAAGGTTCTCAAAGATATGGAAAAATCATGTGTATACTACTTAATATCCCACCAAGAATTACTCAAAAACATTGTGTCCTACCTGAACTACCAAATTATTTGCTAACTCAGATGCCCCAGCAAATGCATCACATGTGTGGTAGGAATCTTAGAGAATAAGCAGAGGCATTCAGTGATGTCCATTTTGTAGCTTCAGGGACCTTATCTGTAGTTTTCTCTTTGTCACTCAGGTGTGGAGAAATGGGTAGCACCTCGTCAGAGGATTAAATTGTGGTGCATTGATCACTACTTTCTCAAGTTGTGCCTTTCAAACGAAGTGCAAAGAAGGATACCTTCATTGTAGCCTGATCATTTGTGACAGGAGGATACAGAATGGGTCCTCTCACCTTGTTAAGTATAAAGAACAACCTAAAGTAGTGAAAATATGATCAATGAAACAAAACCTCGAAGGTCTCATCGAGTTGTCACTCCAAGTAATCTGAGATGATTTTCTAGGCAAGAGCCAGTTCAAGCGCACTAAGGACAATGGAAACAAAATTGTTTCTGCATGTTTTGGTAGTGATGAATTGTGCATTTGTATACATTCTATGAAAAATAAGGGGTTATATGGGTATGATTTGTTATTTTAAGTGAAATTTTGGTGGGAGGTGAAGCAACGCAGAAAGTTGATTATACCAAATCTGGTGAGGACTTCTACAAAAATGCCAACATTGAACAAAAGGAATACATTCATTAGTAGCTAGGGTGTTCCTTTAACAAGATGTGATAGGTGTCAAGGAATGGGTAAGCCCACTAGATCTGATGAAATTTCATTACATCAAACTTCAAGGATCAAAATGAAGGCTTACAACATTGGAAAATTACTGAAAAGTGGGGATTATCAATCTGTATTTCATCCCTATGACCCCTATACCTTCAGTAAGGCTAGGAGAACCTTCCTGGTCATGCTATGAGTCACAGTGATTTTAGGATTTGTTATACCATCTATCAAAGTGGACAGCTCTTCTGATTATTGAAATTGCCAAATACCACCAAACTATCACAAGGATAAGATCTTGTGTGATACAAGATTTCAATGTAAGAATGCATCAATGAACATGAAAAACTTCGCAAGGTATGCATTCAAGAATGAAGCAAACAAAAATTGTCAATTGAATAACAATCACATTAATTCAACTGTTGATTAATTTTTCATCAGAAATAAGGATCTATGAACAATCAGGATAAGAATGTCAATACACCATACCATCCAACCAGATCTGAATGATCAAGTAGATGTTAACACGATACGAGATAAACAAGCCATCTTCAAATATTCCACTGTCACAAGAAAGATTGGCTCTAAACAAGATTTAGAGGAAGTATGGGAATTTAACTCCTAATCACTTAATACGTCCACAAAATTCACACATTTTTCATTGAAATATTGTCATTTTTCTGATTTATAACATTTTACAACAAAGATCATTTCCCCCAATGAATAGATACTTTGAGTAAACTAGTCTTGCAATAGATCTTGATCATGAGATCAGGATTAGATTCTATAAAAATGTTGTCTCAGAGTTGTGATGAAGGGGAAGAATCTCTTCAAGTATAGATTCAACTGCCTTCCTAATGGTATCACTTACAAAGTCCATTTATTCGCCAATACTTACTATGCATTAGGTCATCCAATTTGAACTTTGAATGATTCAAGGAAGAAGAATTGGGAACGATCTTGTCGAGCTAACCATTTCAAAATACCAGGTCTCATGTAGGAAAGCATGGTGAGGTCAAGGTGGACAAATAGATCCATATGTAGTCACAACCATGAGAAGATATATTAATCAATCTTTTGAATGCCATTTAAAGAAATATCAATAGATCCTGTAATCAACATATCTCAAGTTGTTATTAATGGCAGTGAAATAATTTTACAGATTCCCCAAAACAGTTGCACGATATCAAATAAAAGCTACCTTCTAATCTATTTGGCGTTCAGAGGATTCATCCAAGAATTTGAGGATCCGAATCTAAGAATACCATAGCAATTACGCATCCCCAGGCTACATCGTGCTGAGCTCGATGCTTTTGAAATTTGAGAGGAAAATTCTGATATTTTAGATGGCACTTAGCTATCATTCATTTCTTTTTGAATTTGGACCATCACGGGAGATCACATGGATAGTTAGAGCTTGTTTGCGGGACTTTCCCTTACCTTTTGCAACTTTTGAAGCAAGCATCTGTTAAGGGACATTTTCACATTTCATAGATCCACACCTGCCCTTGCTAGGGTTTTATGTCAATGACCCTAGAAGACATGCATCCGATCCCATAGGAACTGTAGCCAAATTCTGCCATTTCACCTCTTTTCCCTAAAGAGAAAATTTTCCAACTTTCCGGACTGAGATGCATAGCTGAACACTCCCTATGTTTGTCTCTTACATTTGGGTCACCAACTCAAAAGTGACTACATTGAGACAAAGATTTTTAGGCTTCCGCTATGCTCCTTTGGTACACAAGAAAAATTTCCAAACTGTTCCCCCTAGGATCAATTCCTTGTGCCTAGGAGTCATCTAGTTTTAATGGCCAAGGTTTGAAAAACTGCCTCTGTACTTCAACTTTCTGTCCGAAGTTTTGCCATAGGAAAGCACATGGACAACTCTAATCTAAAGTTGAGCAAAAAAAAGAATCAACGGTTGATGGTCCGCATTACATCTGATTTTTCCACCATTTTTTGATCCAAGATCACTTGGAGACGTGCAAATATGAGATTGTTTCTCACAAAGTTGAGACTCTTGGCATGAGCGTATGCTCAAATGTGTCCCATGCTGGCAAAAAAAATTTGAAGTTTCTACAGCGGAAGGCGCAATGTGTTAGGCATCCATGAGGAAATTCATTTGGTCGTTGAAAATTCTAAGTGAAAATGCAAAGTAAGCGGAGCCCTGAATTGTCATTGAGCAGTTTCTTTAAAATGAAACTTCAAGGGCCACCTTGCAAAAATGTGCAGTTACCAGATGAAGCTAGGATGTTCTCAAACCTTTGTAGAGGAAAAATGGGACTAAAGATTGGAAACCCGACGGAAGCCTCCATACATCTTCGATGGCATGAATCATAGCTCCCAATTAAAGTCAATGAGATTCCTGAGATATGTGCTCAGTTCATGATTCACCATGTTCCACAACTGGCAACTGTACCATTGTAAATTTGTTAAACGTCAATTTCTAAGATCAAACATTGGTAACAAGACAAAGGTTCCTCAAATATTCCTCTTTCTTGGGGGCCAAACCAAAAAGCAGTTTTCAGGATGAGTGATGTTCCTCCATGTGACAATGTTTAAATGCAATAAAATGCTTTAGTCATATAAATGGTTGGGGGTTCCGAATTCTTAAGAGAAAATTTGAGAAATGGACATCTTCCTTAGAGACCATCTAAGAAACTTGTTAATTTCCTATGTTTTAGATTTTCTTTAATCATGTCAAGTTGGTTGCACGTGTACAAGTTCATTGACAAGCTCTAAGAACTTGTTCAAAACAAACTTTCCCATGCAGATGAATCTAATCAACTTCGAATTAATCTATGTTGATCTTGAGAAACCAATTGTGTCTACTTTATTACAGAATGTTTGCAAATAGTATTTCTTGTTCCCATTGCAATCTTATATTATAATCTCTCTGAATCAACAAGATCTCACCTCTTTGATGGTTTAGTGTAATTTTCAATTTCATTATGAGAAGAGCCTTCATCTAGTAATGAAATAAACAATTTAAAATCACTTTACTTGATCATTTTGTTGATGAAATATTGTTTGTAAGCCTTTGAGTGTATCTTAGGTTCCATGAGTCTTTCAACCATAGGTCTTTAATGTTTAATTGAGCCTTTAATCATTCTCAAGCCTTCATGTTAAATTCTTGGAGATTTTGTGAAACCGTGTAAATACTAGGGCCTCCATTGATGCACACCTTTTGGTTGAAGGAATATTTTAGCTATTTGAAGCATTTTGTCATTTAGTTTTCCAATTGTTGTGAAGGTTCTCAAAGATCTAGAGAAAAATCAAGTGTATCCTACTTAATCTCCCATGGGGCCAAAAAATTATTCAAAAACAATGAATCCTACCTGAAATACCCCTATTTTCCCTATATGTCCACAAATGAATAATTCTACTACCAAAATATGCAGAAGCAATCAGGATTCCATAATGTCTCTAGTAACCTTAACCCTGTTTAGAAAATATCACCATTCTTTAGAAGTGACAACTTGTGAGAGTTAAATTGTGGTGCATTGATCATATTTTCTCAGGGTCTCCTTTCAAATTTGTGCAAAGAAGGATATCTTCATTCTCCTTCAATGATAGAGGTTATAAAATGGGTCCTCTCACCCTGGTCGAAAGGCACGGCCTAAAGCAGTGAGGATAGATCAAATACTTAATGAAGGTGTTATCCATTTCCCGAATGCCCAAGTGAAAAAGAGTCAGATGAATCCCCTCCCTAGCTACAAAATGACTCATAATATGATTTGTCTATCTCTCAGTGTCTTGTTAAATCTGTGATGCTTCTCGGTTTCCAAGGGAGAATCAATTTGGATACCAACACCAGAATGACACCGTTGCCGGGATTATTTTAACTCTGAGACTTAGTTGTGCTGCAAAGTTTGAGAATGGCACCATTGCAGGGACTATATTAAATAAGGTGTACACATATAGACCCTGGTAATGTTTCTTACAAATTTTAAAGTGCAAATACCTCATTTGAAATGTCATCCTATGTCTAGATTTGTAAGAATCAAGAAAAGTTACAAGTTCTGCATGTGTAATATTTCCAGTTTTCTGTTGGTTTTTGCACTAAGTTTACATCATCAATGTTAAATACGGGTAAAGGAAGGTAAGATCTATGAATATTTGCATGAATTTAGTGTTGAAAGACATTTGACAAATCAATTTTAGTGCATTTGCACAACTAAGGTGAAAATCCTTAGTGGTGACTCCATGTTGAATTAATTTTTGATAAATGTCAGTGTCTTAACCTCTATCAATTGAAATTTATCACTAATCTCTGCAAAGTTGGAAGGAAGAAGATATTTCTTCGTTAAAGACCCTACTAGAAGGTTATTTCTAGAATTGGGAAAGACAAATTCTAAAGGAAGAAGAATCTGGAAAGTTGTTGGAGATCATAAATCAAGAAAGGAGTTATCAATTGTGGAAATTGATTGGCTTGTCATTGAAGATTGCCATACTTCCTCAAGTGCTTTTGAATCATGTAGTCTTTTTTTAAATATGAATTCTCCAACTGGAGAGGGTCCTTCTTTTGTATTTGAAAAATTTACGTCTCATTTTGTCCCTATGTTCTCCAAAGCTGATAGGATCTTCCAAGAAATAGAGTTTTTAGAGAACATTCATTTTGAGAATTGCATTCTTGTGCCCCACAAACCCCTCACTCCACATCATTTTGTTTCTCCTGTAAGATCACCTCCCCAAAACAATATGGCCCATCCCCCACCTAGACCTCCATTTGTTGTGAACACTTTTGGTCCTATAGATTTTAGAGGTATGGTTGGATATCCAAATGCTGTGCCCCAAGATGTTAGAAATAGACTACCTAAATTTCAAGGAAATAATGCTATTACTGGTGATCAACATTTTAATTTTTTTTTCAATATGATGGAAGACTTTGAGATCATGAATTTGAGGATGTGTACATAAAGTTTTTTATTCATACTCTAGAGGAGGATGCACGGGACTAGTATAAATCTTTTCCAGACAACTCCATTGATTCATGGACAGAAATGAAGAATGCTTTTAGATTGCAATATGGAGATAAAACAGACCCTAGGTTTCTTTTATCAGAATTTGAAAATATAAAAAAGAATCCTAATGAATATGTTCATGACTTCAATACAAGGTTCAATAAGACCCTGAATAGGCTACCTATGATCCTGAGGCCAAGTGATGTTTCCTATTTGATAAAATACTCTGATGCTTTTGATAAGAAGGTTGTCTATTATTTGAGGGATAAGAACCCAACAACATTGAGGCAGGCCTTCACCATGGCTTTACAGATTGAAAACAATATCAAAGTAGTTGGTAAGCCTCCTAAGAGGGAAGGTATCAAGATGATCAATCCAGAGAAGCCTCAGTCAAGTAAGTTATGTGGATCTGGAGGAGGTTGTGAAAACTTTGGCTAGAGTTGTTAAGGAAATATCCTATAAACTAGCTAAAGAAGAGAAGGGGATTAGAAAAAGTTCCCAAGGTCAGCATAAAGCACAAGGTCAAGAAAGATTTTCAAATCATCCTATGGGTTGATCAGAGATCTGATGACAGAGGCAAAGGACCCATGGGGTCGGGAAATAGACAGCCCCTAGCCTCGTGAAAATAGAATTTTGCCTGATCCTTTGAATATCCAGAGTTGTTGTTGTGGAAGAAGCCAATGAAATTGAGTGGTGTGATAGATGTTTCTTGCCACATGCCCCATGTGATGAAGACAAAGAAGTTGAGGAATCTGATGATGACACTGATGATGATGTGTGCATGATGGGGTGCTCTACAAGCTCACGGTAAGGAGAAACTTTGACTGAATTAATTAGTGCCAGAACTGCTATAGTTTTTTAGGATTGCATCCATCAGGTATTATCCCTTCCTCCCTCTCATACTTTTGAAATAGATATGGTACAATATTTTGAATTACCTAGTAAAGATTTTGAATACTTAAGGGAATTAATGATTAAAAATTATGATGGAGGAATCCCTTCTGAGGAGGATAGGCAGTTGTTAATGAATGTTGTGGTTGCCTAAGAAAAAGAATATAACACTAGGAGTAAAGTTGTCAAAGGGGAAGGGCCTCAGGCCAAACCAAAAACTCCAGTTCTCACCAATATCTCAAAATAAACTCCTAAGAAATATACATCTGGAAAAGGCCTTGTCTCCCCAAATAGAACTGGTATCCCTACCCATGCTCAGACTGTGAAAAATACTTTGTTGTCATATGAGTTTTTTCAGTCTTCCTCCAAATGTTTCCTTGCCAAAATAAGTTCCTTATGACATTTCCCAAGTCTTGAGTCAAATCAATATTTCTGTTCCAATTGTTGAGTTGCTTAGGATTCTTGAGCACAAGAAAAAGGCCTTTGAGTATTTGGGATTGAAAGAAGAAAAGATTACCCAAGGCAGAAATGTAAACAATGTTGAGACTCCTCCTACCATTGTAGAGTTGGAAAAACCCCAAGTGCTAGAAGAACTAGGTGAGCCACCTAAAGTATATTTGGGAACATCCTTAGTTGAGTCCGAGATGAATGTAGATCCATTTTTCACTACTCTTGATTATTAGGGACGGGCTGTTACACAACTGTATGTTTGATTCTGGAGCATCATGCAATGTTATGCCTCTTGAGGTCATGAATGAATTAGATATCAAAGTGATAACATCTTATGGGAAGTGCACTACCATGGATTCCAAAGAGGTGTCAGTTGTTGGATGTGTCAAGGGTTTGATAGTGCAACTTGTAGCTTACCTAGGTAAGAACTTAAAACTAGATGTTGTTATCGTTGATTGCCCTGCCAAATGGGGAATGTTGTTATCAAGAAAATGGGCTACTAGTGTGGGTGGTAGTGTGCAAATGGATATGTCTTATGCCACTATACCTATTGAGGGCAGCCTTGTAAAGTTTTATGGTGAAAATAAGATGCTACATCTCATTGAGGATCCCAATAATGCTTCCTATGAAGTGTTATACACTAACATTGATGCTGATAACTTTGTTAGATTTGCTTATGGTAAAGAGCACAAAATTGATCAATGCAAGTATCTTAATCAAGAAGGTTCTACTTGGACTTTTTTGTTTGATGGGGCTTTCTCTAAATTTGGAAATGGTGTTGGTATTGTTCTGATATCTCTAGGCCAGGAAGAGTTTGTTTTCTCTTTTAAACTCAACTTTGAGTGCACTAACAATATTGTTGAGTATGAAGCACTGATTTTTGGGTCTAAGGATTGCATGGAAATATGGTATTAGAGACATCATTGTTAAAGGAGATTCAGAGCTAATTGTCAAGCAGGTTAGAAAACTATATGCAACAAAAAATCAGAGAATGAAGCAGTATAAGCATGCAGTCTAGGATTTTATTGAAATGTTTGACTCCTTCAACATAATACATCATGATAGGAAGTACAATACTCTACCAGACAAATTGGCTGTATTGGGTTCCAAATTTGAAAATTGTACTGTATCCCCCTTTTTTGAGTATAATATTAAGGTATTGACTAGGCCATCTATTCCTGACAATGTTAAACACTGGCAAGTCTTCGAAGACAATGGCCAGGTGTAAAGGTTTTTGCAAAACCAAGGAGAATTTGTTGATCAATGTATAGATTGGGAGTTAATGGTTTGTGTAGATGATGGAAAGGAGACTTTATTTGGAAAAGACATCATTGAGTTGAAGACTAATAATATTCCCAGAGGTTTGGTAGCACTTGAATCAAACTTTGATAATGTTGATTACATTGTCAATAGAAACATGTCATCCTCGAGGGATGCTAAAGAGCACGACTTGGGAATGAAGGATAAACCATGTAAGATCATGCTAGGTAGAAATATGAGCAAGGAAGAAAAGTAGTTGTATGTCCAATTATTTAATAAATATCAAGACTACTTATCATGGTCTTATACTGAACTGAAAGCATATAAAGAAGATCTTTTCCAGCACAAAATTCCCTTAGAAGCTTCTGCCAAGCTGTTTAGGCAGAAACAGAGGCTGATCAATCCACTCCTTTCCTTAAAGATGTAAGAATAATTGAAAAATTTGAGGGATGGAGGAATCATACAGCCCACAAGGTACTCATCATGGGTTACAAACTTGGTACCTGTCAGAAAGAAGAACGGAGATATAAGGTTTTGTGTGGACTTTAGAAACTTGAATAGAGCATCAACGAAGGATAACTATCCTCTGCCAAATATGGACAATATGTTATAATGTGTTACTGGTTCAGAATTTTTATCCTTGGATGGTTTTTCTGGATATAACTAGGTAGTTGTGAAGGAATCAGAGCAAATCAAGACTTCCTTTACCACTCCTTGGGGAACATATGTATATGTTAGAATGCCTTTTGGTCTAATGAATGTTGGAGCCACTTTCCAAAGAGCAATGGATGTAGCTTTCTCTAGCTATATTAATGATTTCATTGTTGTATATCAAGATGATGTGACTAGTTTCTCTAGAAAAAGGAGTGACCACCTATAACACTTAGAAAAAATGTTGTTAAGATGTAGGGAGTATGGTATTTCACTAAATCCCAAGAAGTGCCATTTTGGAGTTCAGAAAGAAAATTTGCTTAGACACATTGTGTCAAAGGAAGGGGTCATGATTGATCCTGAGAGGGTAGAAGCCATCAGCAAAGTCCCTATTCCAAGAACCAAGAAGGGAATTCAATCCTTTTTTGGGCAGATTAATTTTATTAGGAGATTTATCTCCAACTTTTCTAAACTATCCCAATCACTAGCATGTTGAAGAAAGACCAAAGTATCAAATGGGAAGAAGCAGTTATTCAAGCTTTTGCTGGGATCAAAGAAGCATTAAAGAATTCCCCTATTTTAGCAGCTCCATATTATAAGAAGGCTTTCCAAATGTTTTCTTTTGCTTCAGAAAGTACTATTGCATTTGTGTTGTTGCAGAAGGATGATGAGGGAGCTGAAAGACTAATTGCTTTTTTCAGTAAGGCTTTACAAGGAGCTAAGCTAAAGTATACTATCATGGAGAAGAAGGAATTTGCATTGGTAAAAGCAAAAAATGTCTTTAGGACATATATTCTGAGTTCCAAATTCATTTCTTATGTTCCCCACACCGTGGTGAAATATATCCTATCAGAAATGAAGGTTTCAAGTAAAAGATGTCAATGGGTAAACAAATTGCAAGAGTATGATATGGACATCTAAACAACGAAATTGGTCAGAGGTTTAGGCCTAGGAAAACTTATGGCAGAGAGTAATATGCAGACAATTGAGGTAAATGAAGTTGAAGAAGAAAGGTTGAATGTCCTTGAAAATTTGATAAATTTTGAATGGTACAAGGACATCATTTTTTATCTCAAACATCTACAGTGCCCTGAACATTTAAGCAAGAATCAGAAAAGAGCACTTAAGTTATCTTCCCAAAAATATGTCATTACTGATTTTGAGTTAGCTTGGAAGAACCCTAGGGAGTTCTCTTAAGATGCATTACTGAAGATGAAGCCCCTAAAATAATTGTTGATCTCCATGGAGGAGTTTGTGGGAGGAATTTTGCTGGAAGAGTCACAGCTCATAAAATTTTAAGGGTTGGTTATTGGTGGCCAACTCTTTTCAAAGATATAACTCTGTTGGTAAGAAAATGTGAAAGTTGCCAACACTTTTCTGGAATACTGGAAGCTTCATGCTCCCTTCCTTTACAACCTGTATCAATTGAAGCCCCACTTAGGCAATGGGGAATGGACTTCATTGGTGAAATTTTAGATCCCTCAAGTGCTAGTCATAAGTGGATTTTAGTAGCCATTAATTACTTCACCAAGTGGGTAAAGGAAATCCCCACCAAGAAATCAACTCACCAAATTGTCATGGATTTCATTCTAAATCATATCATTTGCAGGTTTGGAGTGCATGCTAAGATAGTTGTTGATAATGTCATGAGCTTTCGGGCTAAGCCTTTGGTGGCCATGTGTCATAAATATGGGATCAATTTGACATATGCTTCCAATTATAATCCCCAAGGAAATGGACAAGCAAAGTCCAGCAATAAAAATATGTTAAAGATAATTAGAAGAACTTTGGAGTTGAACAAAAGGCCCTAGGGTGAGCAGTTGAAGTTTATTATTTGGGCTAATCGAATCACTATTAAACGATCTACTGGAAAAATCCCATTTGAGTTGGTGTATGGAACTCAAGCTCTGCTGCCCCTGCATATGTAATTGTCTTCATTTCAATTTCTTCAACAACTGGAAGATCAAGAGGTTAGTCCCTATGATGCTTGTATAAATCATATTGTTGAGTTAGATGAAGAAAGAATGGCATCCCATCAGAGGCATGTAAAATTTAGAGAGAAATTGAAGAATTTGTTTGATAAAAAAGTCACTCTAAGAGCTTTCAGTGTGGGAGATCTTGTGCTATTGTGGGATAGCATGCACGAGGATAAGGGAAAACATGGAAAGTTTGATGCATTGTGGATGGGCCCTTATTTAATTGTCATTCAAACTAGTGAACATACCTTATTCTTAAAAAACCTAGATGGGGAATTACTTGAATTGCCTGTTAAGGGAAGGAATTTGAAACCTTTCCTTGATTGATTTCTCAGAATTGAGGTATGCACCATTGTAAAATGTATAATCTTTTGGTTTTTTTTTTTGCTTTCATGTTTTTCTATTTTTTTTCATCCTTGGTCCTTACCGGTCGTGTTTGTTGGTTTCTCATTTTGTTCCTAGAAGGTTGGCTCATGACTCCATTGCCCAATGGTTTATTTTTGGCACTTGGTCTATTATTTGTTCTTGTGGCACTCACTGGGAGTGCCCATCGCTGAGTCAAAGCTGATGTTGGTGCTCAATTTGATCTTTCCCTTTTTGTCCTTGAAATTCTTCAATCTGCGGACTTTGTCATCTTTTTTATCTCCCCGTATTGATGCGTGAAATATTTTTCCTTCATTTGGTTGCCATGATCAGTCCTTTCCTTTGGTCGAGGATCACATTAAGTCCAGAATTTTTTTTCCGTTCCTCTATCTATGTGAAATAATTTGTAACTTGGGCATAAATTTGGGTTTTTCCTTTCCTTCTATTTTTCCACAGTCACATTTTATTTTCCCTGTCAATTTTTCTCCCAACATCTATGAAAACGTGGTCCTTTCTGATTGGATGTGGCTCAGCGGGGAACTTTGAACCTCTAAGTCCCACTTTAACTCAAGTCTTGTCCATGTGGAGGGCCTACGCTCATCTAAAAATTTTCCTCTTTGTTTGACCTTTGGAGTTGCGCCAAGGAAACATGTTGAGCTTTCCACTAGCCTTGCCCAGACTTAGACATTTTTTTCATGCGATAGGTGCAGATTTATCAGACCATGGACACGTGGAGGGCTGGCACTCATTTGAGGATCCACCTCTGGGTCCTACCTTAGCAATTTCACCAAGGAGACACGTGGTGAGCCCGCGCTTGTTTAGGGTCTCCACTTTTGGGCACCATCTCAAAGTTTCTCCAGGGAGACACATGGAGGCTTTCGCTAGCTTCTCTCTATACTTAAAATTTTCAAGAAACTTTCTAAGGCCTGGGACATGTGGAGGGCTCGTGCCTATTTGGGGACCTGACCCTATACTTTACTTTTGAAGAAGCGATGTAGGGACACTTGGAGTTTTCCGCTCACTCTACACTTGCTTGGACTTTTCAATAGCCGAGGAAACTTTCTCAGACCCTAGGCACATGGCACCTTCCACTGGTCACTAAATTATTTCAACAACTCTATCAGACTGAGACACGTGGTGATTCTGTGATTTTTTGGGGTCTCTGCTTTTGGGCACCATATCAAAAGTGCACCATTGAGACACGTGGAGGCTTTCACTAGCTCCTTTTACACTGAGAGTTTTCAAAGGCCAAAAGGTAATTTTCTTGGGCCCATGGCATGTGGAAGGGTCACGCTTGTTTGGAAACTTACCTTAGTACTTCACCTTTCTAGTTGCACCAAGGAAACATGTGGAAGGCTCTAATCTAAAGTTGAGAAAGGGCATAATCAACGGTTGCTATACATTACATCTGATTTTTCAGCCTTTTTTCTCCAAGACTCCTGGAGGTGCAAATATGCATTACTTTTCTTGCAAATCAGACTCATAGCATAGGTATGTGCAATAATCTGTGCATGGAAACTCATTTATCAAAGGCATGAATGTAGGTTTCCATGTGAGGGCATTTATTTCTCAGATCCAGCTATACATAGCCACCAGAAAATGATTAAAATGGGGATTTCTTGCATGTCAGAATAAAAGAATGATTAGAAGGATTGTCAAAAAGTTGTGGCATGGAATCCTATTCATTAGTCAAGGGTCTAAGAAATGTGATCAGTTCATGATTTGTCCACCTGGCAGCTGCGGGTGTAAATTTGTTAAACGTCACTTTCCGAGACAAATTGGTAACAAGAAAAATTTCCTCGAATATTCTTCTTTTTGGGGGAAAATTTGGGATGAATGAGTGAGTGAAATGTATAAATGCAATGAGAATAATCTTGCAAAGGGTTGGGGGTTGAATTCTTAAGAGAAAATTTGAGAAATCCCATCTTCTTGAGAGACCATCTAAGAAACCTTTTAATTTTATGTGTTTTAGATTTCAATCATGTCAAGTTGGTTGCACGTGTACAACCATTGGCAAGCTCTTAGACTATTCAAAGAAACTTTCCCCTGTTGATGAATCTAATCAACTTCGAATTAATCTATGTTAATCTTAGGAAAATTTGTGTCTACTTTTTTCAGAATGTCTGCAACTCGTTTTTCTTGTTCCTATTGCAATCTTGTGTTAAAATCCCTCTGAATCACATAGGATCTTGTCCCTGTAATAATTTTAAGGGCATTTGAAATTTCACTATGAGAAGAGCATTCATCATGTAATGATATAAACAATTTAAAATCACTTTACTATCATGTTGTTGATAAATATTGTATGTAAGCCTTTGAGTGTATCTTAGGCATGAGGAACAAGCGGTCTTTAATGTTTAATTTAGTCTTTAGCTCAAGCCTTCGTGTTAAATTCTTGGATATTGTGTGAAACTGTGAAAATATGGACCTCTATTGATGCACAACTTTTGGTTGAAGGAATGTTTTAGCTGTTCTAAATCATTTTTTCATTTAGTTTTCCAACTGTTGTGAAGGTTCTCAAAGATCCTACAAAATCAAGTTTATCCTAGTTAATCTCCCACCAAAAATTATTCAAAACAATTAATCCTACCTGAACTACCCCTATTTTCCCTATGTGTCCACATATGAATAATTTCTACTACAAAAATATGCAGAAGCAATCAGGATTCCATAATGTCTCTAGTAACCTTTAACCCTGTTTAGAAAATATCACCATTCTTTAGAAGTGACAACTCGTGAGAGTTAAATAATGGTGCATTGATCATATATTCTCAGGGTCTCCTTTCAAATTTATGCAAAGAAGGATATCTTCAATCTCCTTCACTGATAGAGGTTACAAAATGGGTCATCTCACACCAGTCGAAAGGCATGGCCTAAAGCAGTGAGGATAGATCAGGTATATCAGGAATATCAGGTAAAGCAGCAAGGTTAGTGTGCACTTGTTGAAATTCTGTAGCTTGTAGGAAGCTCTGAAATTGCACATCTGGTGACTCCTAAGAGGTAGAATCCATTGGTTTCAATAGTCCAAGCTTGGAAAATTCATGAGAAGAATCCAAAAAAGGTCAAGAAATAGAGAAGAGAGACTATTTATCTATCTACACTTGTCCCCAGAAAGAGCAAGAAGTGGAAGAAGTGCTTAAAGGTCTCCATCTCCACCGAATAGAACCTTATCAACACCTCCACCTAGAAGGCCTTTCGTTCAATCAACTAGAGTTTTCTAACCAATCAAGATGATGCAAACCAATCCCTCTTTCAACTTCATTGGTAGTAGCCTACTTGCTCTCAATGCACAAAATCCAGTTCCAATTACAGCATTGAAGAATACTCCATATTTCTCTGGAGAGAACCAAACAACTCTGATTGACCATATTCAGGACATTGCAAATGTCTGTGCAATCCATGAAATTGCTGAAACAGACATTTCTATCAATTTTGTATTGTTCACTTTTAAGGGTAAAGTGTTGCAATGGTTTAGAATCCTAACAGCGGGGTCTATCCAGAATTGGGACCATTTATACACAAATCTTCATAATCAATTTGGAGAAAAGGGAGATAACCTGTCTTTATTCAAACAATTGACAACAATTAAGAGGGATCCTAATGAACAGTTGACTAATTTTAACTTCATATTTTAGCGTACGTGGGATAGGATTCCATTGGCCGTGAGACCAATAGCTGAAGGTGTTTTTCTATACTTCCTTAAAGATTTAAATTTTGATATTGTCATGATGATTCAATCTATGGGAGGTATAACTTTACCTGTAACCTATAACATTACTATTTGAGCTGAAAGTTTCTGAATTCAAGCTGGTATACTTGTACCTAGGCCACCTATGCCTCTGTATCTAGAACTAGGAAGTCCAAGTACTAGTCAAGAACCTACATTAGCACTCATTCCTGCTCTAAGAAATCAAAATTCAAACGAAGCTTCTACCTCATCTCCTAGTACCTCAAATGAGCTCCAAGAAGTCATGAAGCAACTGCAAAACTTGGGTAATGAGTTGGTGACACTTAAGAGGCAACAAGCTCAAAATTTCAGGTCATATCAACCTCAAACCCAACCCAATAGGCCTCCATATCAGCCTAATAGGCCACCCATTCAAGCTGTAAATCAGAACCAAGTAAGGCCTCTTGCTAATAGACCATTCCAGCCTTACAATCCTAATGTCACATCCACATCTAGAGCCTTGGTACCAGTGCAAAATAACATGGCTCAAAAATATGATTGGTGTTTTCCATGTAATCAACCCCATAACTAGTCGATGTGTTTCAATGGTGCTTTGAATCAAGCCCTTATGGTGACAATAGCTGGTGTGGAATATGAGATTGACCAAGAAGGAAATCAATAGCAAGAAGCAATGCATCAAGAGGCACATACAAATGAGATCACACTTGTCAATTGGTAGGTCGAAGATTTTTGTGGTATAAATCAAGCCCCTTCTCAAAGTGTAGCAGCTAATACATGGTCCAAGAAAAGGAATTTCGGAGAAGGAAAACCATCCAATTCAAATGACACACATCCTCCTACTGCTCCACAAGGTGTTAGTAATCAAAGTGTAACTCCCAATGTGTAGGGGAAACCCAAGCAACCTTCTAGACTAGCTCAGGTGCCGGTTACAATAGTCCATGTGCCAGAAAAGAATGTGTAAGGCAAGGTACAATAGAAGGATAGCTCGTCTCCATTCAACATCATTGAGAAAATGAAGAAAATGAATGTAAACATCTCAATGTGGGAGTCATTAGCTATCCCAGGATAGAGAGACCTATTGTAAGTTGTTATGGCTGATTGGTCAACATCAAATCAGCCACCCAATCAACAAGAAAATGTGCTCACAAATGTATCCCAGTGAGAAGGAATTCATGGAGACCACCAAGGTAAAAATTTAAAGCCCCCACCATTCTATATTTCATTGATCAATGGAGATAAGTTAGTGCATAATTGCATGATTGATTTGGGAGTAAGTAGCTCAGTCATGCTGAAACAAATAGTTGATTAGCTAGGTCTTCAATATGAAGTTGTCTCCAAAGGTGTGGTGCAATTGGATGGAACAGTGGTAACAACGGTTGGAATAATAAAATATTTGAGCCTCATGTTGCATGCATGTCCCAATGTAATGGTCTTGCAAGATGTATCAGTCATAGACTTGCCACCACTCTTTTTATTGTGTTAGTCAAGAGACTTCACTGCTAAAATTGGAGGCTATTTGTCTGTTGATTGGTCACACATGATTTTTAGAACAAGGTATGGAGACGAGGCTACAATCAGATCTAAGCCCATTAAAAACTTCCACATAGAGCCTCATACACTGATTCCAATCAATACAAATTATTTAGCATTTGATCAAGAGGATTACCCAAGAACTTATGAGGTAGATACCAAGGTTAGAATTATTCCAGACTTGACTCTTGATGAATGGGAAAACAAAAGGCATGCTTTTGACCCTTACAAAGAAATGGAAGAATCTGAGCTAGGAGTCTATTATTTGTATGAAGAGAATCATCCTCTCCCTAGCATCACCAAGCCAGACCACAAGGATGATAACAAAGTATGGCAGTTATTCTTCAATGGCTCAAGAAGTATACAAGGTGTAGGAGGAGGAGCTATGCTTGTTTCACCTCAAGGTACAAAATATTACTCAGCTTTTTGTTTCCAATTTTCTTGCTCAAAACAACACAGCTGAGTATGAAGCCTTAATTCAAAGATTTAATTAGGCAATAAAGAGATGTATTAAGAATTTGTAAGTATTTGGTGATAGCGAGATGATCATGAACTAAGTCAGAGGACAAAATGCTACCAAGAATGATATGTTGAAGAACTACAAGAATTGGGTATGGGATCTTATTGAAGATTTTGAAGCTTTTGGTATCAATTCCATCCCAAGAAAGAAGAATGAAGCATCAGATAGACTTGTAGTAATTGGAGCTACATTTGGTGTTGTAGAAAGAATCAAGAGTGAGAAATGTCATCCCCATATTAAAGTGGTTGTGTACCACTTGTTCCAGACAACAACACGAGTTAGAAAGTCTTTGAGAACGACCAACAAATTGTCAATTTTCTATAAGAAGAATTTGAGTTCTCTACCAAAAACCAAGAAAATTTGGAACAGTAGTATGGTGACGAAGTGGTACAACTGAGAACTAATAAATTACCAAAAGGTCTTGTAACTTTGGAGTCAATCTTCAACCCAAATGATCAATTCCAGATGGAGAAGGCAAACATTCAGGTAAAGGGTGAAGAGTCAGAGCTCATTCCAATAGATCAAGGTAAGACATTGCAAATTAGAAAAGTAAATACCCCATAAGATAAATATGAATTTGTTCAGCTTTGTCAAGAATTCTCAGATGTCTTTTCTTGGAATTATAAGGATTTAAGAGGTTTGAACCCAAAGTTGGCTCAACATTCTATTGAGTTGGATCTGGAATCCAAGCCTATAAGATAGAAGCAAAGGCTAGTAAATCTTCACATTGAACCTCTGATGAGGAAAGAGTTGACCAAAATGATTGAAGCCAACATCATCTTCCCTATCAAGCATTCAAGTTGGGTTGCAAAATTGGTGCTAGTGAGAAATAGAAATGGGGAGATCAGATTGTGTTTAGACTTTTGTGATCTAAATAGAGCATCACTCAAGGATCATTATCCACTCCCAACAATGGAGCAAATTTTGCAAGTTGTATCTAGTTTTGAAAGGTTTTCATTGCTATATGGATACTCAAGCTATAATCAGATAATGGTAAAACAAGAAGATCAGTTCAAGACAGCCTTCACCACGAAATGGGGCACATATGCTTATAAGAAGATGTCATTTGGATTGTCAAATGCCAGAGAAAAATTTTAGCGAGCTATGGATATGGCATTCAAAGGCTTAATCAAAAAGATAGTGCTCGTATATCTAAATGATGTCATTGTCTTTTCAAAGAATGCAGTAGACACCTCTTCCACCTCAGGAAAGTATTTCAAAGGTGTAAAAGGTTTGAAGTGTCATTGAATCCAAAGAAGTGTGTGTTTTTGGCACATGAGGGTACATTTTTGGGCCACATTGTCTCAAAAGAAGGCTTAACAATTGATCCTAAAAGATTTGAAGCCATCTGAACACTTCTATTGTCACACCACAAGAAATCTCTCCAAAGCTTGTTAGGAAGGATAAACTTTGTCTGCAGATTTGTGCCTAATTTTGCTGCTCTCGTGAAGCCCTTAACCATGATGTTAAAGAAGAGTCTTTCATTCAAATGGTCAATACAAGGTAAATATATTTTTGAGGCTATCAAACATGCAATATCACAAGCTCCAAATCTTATCAACCCAAAATTTTCAAAAGACTTCATGTTGTATGCTTTTGGAGGATCAGAAACAATCTCAACTATCTTGGTACAGCTGAATAGAGAATGTTTAGAACAGCCTATAGCATTCTTCAGTCAAATCCTGGAAGATTATGAAGTAAAATATTTTTTCATTTAAAAGCATGTTCTTGATGTCATTATGAGCTTAAAGAATTTCAGACACTTGGTCTCAAACAATAAGATTCAACTACTAGTGTCTCATGTTGGGGTCAAGGAATTTCTCCTAAACAAGGACTTGAATGAGAAAAGAGCGGGTTGGATTACTCGTGTAATGGAGTATGATATTGAAATTAAGGTGACCAAGTTGGTTTGTGGCAAAGGTTTATGTGAGCAACTCACTTCTAAACAACAAGATGAGTCAACAAATAAAGAAGAGGTTGTCCTACTACTGCAGAATGATAAAGAGCATCTAGCTAACGATACACTCATTCCATGTTGGACTCAATACTTGGTGCATTATCTCTAAACAGGTTTGTGCCCTCTAGAAATGAGAAAAGCAAAGAGAATGTATTTCAGGTTACATGTCATTTTGTATGTGCTTATTGATGGTGTCTTGTTCAAGAAAGACA
The DNA here is from genome assembly GCA_019776745.2 of Taxus chinensis. Taxonomy (NCBI): domain Eukaryota; kingdom Viridiplantae; phylum Streptophyta; class Pinopsida; order Cupressales; family Taxaceae; genus Taxus; species Taxus chinensis. The sequence goes on along the minus strand of CM034152.1, from coordinate 504,190,151 downwards.
TCAATGGTGTTCTATTGAGATGCATTGGAACATGTCAAATTGAGAAGATATTACATGAGTTCCATGATAGGGAAGTAGGAGGCCACTTTGCTCCATGAGTAACAACTCTCAAAATCATGAAGGCTGGTTACTATTGGCCTACTGTGTTTAATGATTGCTACTCATGGATCAAGAAATGCAAGAAATGTGCACTCTTCACAGGGAAGGAAAGGTTAGCAGCCTTTCCCCTCCATCCAATTTCAGTAGATCAACCATTCATGCAATGGGGATTGGACTTCATTGGAGTGATCAACCCAAATTCAAGTCAAGGCCACAAGTGGATACTTACAGCAACAGACTATTTCGCCAAGTGGACGGAAGCAGTGGTACGCAAGGAAGAAAATGAATCCAACATTTTAGATTTCTATGAAGGGATAGTCACAAGGTTTGGTGTCCCTACCACTATCATATCAGATAATGCATTGGCATTTCTTGGCACAAAGATCACTAAATGGATTGTTAAGAATGGTGTATAACTCAGCACTTCATCAAACTATTACCCCCGGGGTAATGGCCAAGCAAATTTAACGAACAAGAACCTATTAAGAATTATTATGACTCTTGATGAGAATCAGAGAACTTGACACACAAAGCTCAAATCATCTATATGGGCTGATAGGATCACACCCAAGAGGTCTGTAGGAAGCTCTTTATTCAAGCTTGTATATGGAAAGGAAGCAGTATTGCCCATATCACTTAAGCTGGCAGCATTAGAATTCATGAAACAGTTGGAACTAGCTAAGTTTGAACCTATGGAAATCAAGTATGTAGATCAGATGGAATTAGAAGAAATAAGAGAGCATAAAGTGCAAACCATGGATAAGGATCAAGCATTGATCAAGAAGAGCTTTGACAAGAAAGCTAAAGTCAGGACATTCCAAGTTAGAGACTTGGTACTAAAGTGGGATGTTGATCATGCAAAGCCAAGCAAGCATTCCAAGTTCGATGTCATATGGAGTGGTCCATACATGATCACTGATTTCAAAGGTAGCAATGCCTTCCAGCGAGCTAAGTTGGATGGTGAAGAATTACATATTCTAGTCAATGGAATCTATCTCAAACATTGATACTAGAAGGAGAATTTCTCACCCTTATACATATTAGTCTAGAATTTCCAATTCCTCTAAAGTGCTTGTGCACATTGTTGTTGTTGTTAGAATAGGTTTCATTTCCCTAAGTGCTAGTGCACATGCTCTATTGCTTCTAGTATATGTTTTGTATGCAGTTCATCAAGATTCCAAAAGGAACTGATGTAGTAGAAAACTCATGGTTGCCTGAAATAGTAGCAAAGTTCAGATTCCAACAAATTTAGAGCAACTAAAATCAGACGTTGAGGAAGCATTTGTAGGTATTCATCATTCAGCATCATGGATCATAGTTGAAGGAAAGGGTGAGATATGGTCTCAAGCAAGTTTTACTCCCATAAATCTTATTTCTAATATTGTCTTGTCAATTCGAGAGTACAAATAGCGGAGGGAAGTGTTTCAATGAAGTCAAGGATGCAGATTTTCAAGTTCCATATCAGATTTGAGATTACTATGAAGACTCCATGCCCAATGGATTGCTATAGGCATCTAGTCATACTTCATCTAGTAGGTAGAGAACCCCGTTGAGTCGCCAAAATTGTTATCCAAAATTCACCTCTCGAGGTAATTTGGATAACCTGCAGAATCTCCTCATGTTGGAGTAAGCACAAATGATGGAAGGGTAAAATATTGTATTTTGGGGGCCCCTCTGGTTTCTCTCGAACTTCCCCATCCAATAAAAATTCAAAGAATTAGAAAAAATTACAAAAAATGCAAAAAAATCAGCCTTTTCTAATGTATCAGGTTTTTGGAGCCCATGCCACATAGGTATGCGTAGGACAGTTGGGACCCAAAATCATCGACAATAGTTCAAATCGGCAAAGTTGGGTATATTTAGTCTGCATGGTCCATGGGACATTGGAACATGTGGGACCCACAGAGATGAAATCAACGACAATAGTGCAAATCAAGTAAGTCTGATATTTTTGGTCCAAGTAGCACAGGTTGTCCGTGATAGTCGGGACCCGCATAGCCGATTTCGTCGATTTGTAAAGGCTTGTGGGTGAAGTGGCAGTCTATGACTCTCACGGCCCAGTCAAAGGTAGTACACATGGGACATGAGTTCCCTAAAAATATGACTCACCTGATTTGTAAAGTGGGTCAAGTGTGGTGTGGGTGAAGTGTAGATTTTTAGCCCAAGTAGCACAAGGGACATCCGGGACACCAAGACCCGAAATACCTGATATAGCTCTGATTTTCACAAAATTTGACTTTTCAGAATGGGCACGACATCCTCTACCTCACAAAAATTAGATTTATTAATTTTGATGAGGGTAGATATATAAAAAATAAAGAAACATATTCATCTCCAATCAATTAAAAATACAGTCCCGTCAAATGACAGAAATGCCTGACAAACCCAAAATAGTTACCCGCACTCAGAAGGCCATAACTTTTACATTTCTCAGTGAAAACACACAAAATTGGTACCATTGGAATCATGTTTCTGAGACCAATGTATAGAAATCAATAAATTTAGAAGTTAATTAGAAATAGATGGATATTTTTTAGAAAACGTGCCCAGGTTCAAAATAGTGTTTTATTTGGTAGTTGGGATGCACTTAATGGAGCATGGGCTGACATTTCTCACTGCTGTAAGTCATAAGATAGTATGGGGATATTTTTACAAGTAAAAAAATATCATTTCACTTCATTTACTACATCTTGCAAGTGGTTGAAGGATAGATTTTGGCATTTCCATTTTTCCCTCTCTCTTTCTTCTCAAATTTCTATAAATTGGAGTGTTGGGCTCATTGTAAAGGGAGATGGTTTTTTGAGTAGAAAAACTCTGTCAAAATTGTTTTGTGAAGCCAATTTTCTGTAGGCCCTTGTAGTAGACTCCTTGAATGGTGATCCAAGCCCTTATCTTGTAATAGATTGAATTGTGCATACTTATGAAGCAATAGATGCAAGTTTATGGATGTATCTTCCCCTGGTGTGTTTGTTTACATTCCTCTTGCCCTTTCAATGAGACTGCATATATATTGTGTCTATCTTATGTTGTTTCAGGGATCCATTATCATTTTGTGTGCATGAAATATTGTTGTGAATGCTATTGCTAGATTGTGGAGAACTGTTATCACCCCTTCTAGTTTGCATTTTGCTTCTACTTTTCACACATTGGAAGACTATTCTCACTCTCCTTTTTTGGTGTATCACCGCTTTAGTGTAGGCTTTGTTTTCATGTACTCTCTCTCCCTGTTCCCTTGGAAATTTAGATTAGGATAGATAGTTTTTCCTGCATTAGAGTAGATTGTGGTAGGTAGTTTAGGAGCAAGAACCAACTTTCTCTGGAGGTCTATCTCAAGTAACAAGTCCCACAACTTAGAGATAGTACCCATGTTATCCAATCACACTATGAGCTCAATCACATACACTTGTACAAACCATAGGGTGTTGTGTTTTGGTGATAACATTGCCATCTAGAGTGAAAGTTGAGGTTTGAAATCAACTTTGTTATTAGAAGTGTCAGATGATCATATTAAATGTGAGTTGTCAATAAATAGATTTTATATTTTGTTTTTATAGTGGGTACTTGGTCTTGTTGTGATAGAGGTTATTGTGTATCATTTCTGAAATAAGCAAAACTAAAATTTCATAGATTTCCCTTTAGTGTTTTTTTGTTCAGTTAAATGGTTATCCCAAAGTGTCAATGGTTTGAGTTTTGTTATATAGTCTTGTAACTTTCTACTCAAGGTGTATATTTATTGTAAATCAAGTTTACATTTGTAGTCAGAATTTTTATTAGGAGTCTTAGAAATTACAAAGTTAGTCTTGTTGATTCAATTGTTGTTTTTATTAAAATTAAGTCAAAAATCATGAGTCGAGTGGTCATTAAGTGTCATTTTCAAGTTTGTGAATTACTGTTAAAAGTCCAGAGTCCAAAAAATAAATAAAAATTTGTCTCATGGACACATTTTTGGTGTTACCCAATGTCCGGAAAATAATGTGTTTCACATTATGGGGGGAGAGAAAAGAATAATCTTAATGTGGAAACATATGTGATTCATTTTTACTTTTTTCTGAGCTAGCAACATGACACTAGAGAATGGAAGCACAGGGGCATGGAGGACAAGCAGTGTCCTCTCATCAACCTTAAGTGATGGGGCCACAAAATGAGGTTGTGGAATTTTGTTTCAGTGTGCTTTCTTTTAGTTTCAATGTACATGTCTTTGTTTGTATTCATTTTGATATATGTTCCTATTGTAATAAAGTGAGTAGATTCCTATGTAATTTGCTAATGTGAAAATATAGTGGAAAGATGAAAGCACGAGGAAAAAATAGCATCATGATACTTGAAGAGGATGAACAAGGGTTCATACTTGGAACAGGGGTTCCCTTTTTTTGTGGAAAGGGGTCCATATTTGATGAACAAGGGTTCATACTGGATGAGCATGGGCTCATACCAAGGTTATTGGTCAGCCTTTGCAAAACCATCAGTGAGCCAAGATCATGAGCACACATAGGTGGCAAGCTACAAAAGAAGTGTAATTGTTTTTCTCCCATGTTTGCACTAAGGGGGGAATGTTAAGAAATTAGTGCTCTCATATCTATTTGTAATATCATTTACCACTAGTATGATAAATATTACTGTTATATTGTTATAATATATTTTTTCAACAATATATTATTCATAGAGTTTCTTTATACCCATGAATAGTATTTCAGGTCATTTATTGTTACATCTCCCTATTTATTAGGAGGTGGTTTGGCTATGTAATTGGCTATATAATAGCCATGAATCATGCAATTTAATGTGATAATAAAGTTGAATAGAATAATTATTATATTGTTTTGTGTGTTCCTTCTACACTAAATTCAAGATACCTATGGAGGTTCAAGGGCACTAGAGACCTATTATGGGTGCTTGTGACTACTTAGAAGTTGTGGAACTCAGTTTCGTAGGGTCACAAGATGTTTGTTTCTTATCACCTTTGATCACTTGTATGTCGTTGCACTTCACTATTATTCACCTTAAACCTGTAATCAGAAAGAAGCACCTACAAAACCCTCAAACCACATCAAATCCTAAAAAGAAAGATGTAAAATGAGGGGTTGGACTGTCCTCAACTATCAACAAGGTGAAATTACATCCAAGTGTTGCACTACATCTCAAACCTAATGTAGTTCTGTGTGTGTTGTAGACACATGTAGTTTGATAAATACACTATTATTTCTAATGGTGCACTAACGCTTCTTCCCTTTACAAATTGATAGCACACCGCTAATTAGAATTATCTAACTTCCTCCTTACAACACCATTTTTGGTCATTCTTCCTCTTATAAACCACTTAAACAAGCTGGTATAGCCTCGTTCTAACTACATTGGCTTCTTATTCTCTTCTAGCTTGCTTTTATTAGCTCCCTCGAGGATCAATCCACTTCGTTGGATTGATTAGGCCCTTTAGAACCCTTCTAAAACCCTAATCACTCTCTAAGAGAGATTAATTAATCTAACCTAGGTTAAATACCCTAAACATAGTCAAATCACACTTTGACTTGCTAAAAATGCTTTTTGGACTTTAGCCTTTGTCCCACATGCACCCGAATCTCCCTTTTCTTCCAAACCAAAAACTATAAATAGGGCTATACCCCCTCCCTCATTTCCTAAGAATTCTCTCTTCTTCCTAGCATAGATTATAGCAATTTGTTTAGGCTTTAGTTTGTATTTCATCTTCTTCCATTTGAGCTAAAAGTAATTAATCTTGTATTTCATAGCATTAACATGGAGAAAAAGGGAAGATCCATTGGCCTTGAAGCCATTAAAAGGGAGATCTCTTTCTCTTAACACAAAAACTAAAATGCTTAGATCCTCTTAGGTTCATTATTTCAAGATTTCAAAGAATAGAGATTAACTTCATTTGCTTAGTTTACATGTTTATTTCAAATTAATGTATGCAAAGAAGAGAACCTTGCTCATTTCTTATCACATGGTCCATTGATCAGATTGTTAAAAGCCTTTGGGGTTTCTTTAGAGATTCTTACCCCAAATCCATGGCTTTTACAACTTCTCATTGAACACATGTGTTTGTCAAAATTGTGCACTAGGTGGCTCTTGTGCATGTCACACTTGATAACGAGCAAGTAGCTAGATGTAACAGATCATGTAGATAGATGGGTGCATGAAAGAATGCTCTTCCCCTCCTATGAAGTGTATGTAGAAATGGAAGTCCCTTATTGGAGCTCGATGGATGCTTGAATTCTCTTAGAATGTTCTTTAAATGCAACCTTAGGTGGTGATACCTAATGCTTAGTGTTTGTTCCTTTATTATGATCACATAAATTTATATTTATATGATTACCTTGCTTTAATTTCCTAATTAACCCCAAAAAGGCCAACCACCAAGAAAATAAGATGCCCAAACGGATAGAAAGGACCCAAAAGATGTGAGCAAAGTACAAAGAGGTCAAGGACGCCCAGAGAGGATGGGGGCACCTGGAGCTAGCATCCTAGCTAGATGTTGGTGTCCAAAATGAGAAATGTAGATAGGATGGGCAAGAAGGAGTGCAATACCAAAAGTGGAAATGGAAAGCAAGCAAAGATGGCCAAAGAAAAAGATCGATTAGTATTTTTCTTGCTTAGGAAGCATATGAATAGTAATATATTATCACGACTAGATGGATACCCAAAGTGCGTGATTTTTGTGTCTACAATAAGCTAACAAGAGTAAATGCAACCAAGATATGAAAATGTTGTGCAAGTGTTGTGGTGTGCTACGATGTGTGAGATGTGAAGAAAGGAAGATCCGGGTTGGGCCCTTGGCAAATGTGTATGAGATGAGGTTCATTTAGAAATGCCCCCTTTTATAGTTAAGAATGAGCCATAGAACAATAGTGCGTCATCAAGAAATAAATGTGTTGTGTGAGAGTAGATTCTAGGAAAGATGTATCGTGAAGGTTAGATGATGTGAGGTTCATTTAAGAGTTGAACCCTCAGCAGTCGAGTATGAACCATGGAACTAGAGTGCATCATCAAGAAATGAATGTGTTGTGTGAGAGTAGATGCTAGAAAATATGTATCATGAAACAATGATCGTGAAGTGTAGATGATGTGAGGTTCATTTAAGAAGTGGACCCTCAACAGTCGAGTATGAAAAATGGAACTAGAGTGAAGCATTGACCGTGAACTGTAGATGATGTGAGGCTCATTTAATAATTGGACCCTTAAGAATCGAGTATGAATCATGGAACTAGAGTGCATCATCTAGAAATGAATGTGTTATGTGAGAGTAGATACTAGAAAATAGGTATCATGAAGCATTGAGCATGAAGTGTAGATGATGTGAGGTTCATTTAAGAATCGGACCCTCAATAGTTGAGTATGAACCATAGAACTAGAGTGCATCATTGGGTAATGAAGTATGTTTTGCATGTTAAGGTTGGTCAATCACTAAATCCATAAGAGTTAAATGATTTCACCAACTTATTATCCAAATATAGTTAATTTTTTTCCTGGTCATATAGTGATATGTAAGGTATCTATCCGAATATCATCATACATAATATCGTCACTTATCTCAATGATAAACCCATCAAACAGAAGCTTCGTAGGATGTATCCCCACGTGGCCCTCCTTGTCAAGGAAGAATTAGAACACTTTTTTCTTCCAATTACATCATACCCATTGACTATCCATAATGGGTCTCCAACATTGTACCTATAACCAAAGCCTCATACAAGTTATGTATATGCACTACTTTTGGGATCTCAACCTTGTCTGCCCCAAAGATGACTTCCCTCTTCCGAATATTGATCAGCTAATCAACCTAACATCCATCCATGAGATGTTATCCCCTATGGATGGCTTCTCTGGCTATAATCAAATCCTTATCGCCACTAATGATCAGCACAAGACATCTTTCATTACCCCTTGGGGGACCTTCTGTTACCCCGTCATGCCTTTCAGACTTAAAATTCATGAGCCACCTATTAATGCACTATGACATACATCTTCCATGATATTATCCACAAAATAGTAGAGGATTATGTTGATGATCTCTTAGGAAATTATAAACAGCACGGAGACCATATTTTCATCCTTGACTCAATTTTTATCTGTCTTATTCAGTATTTCCTTCACATTAATCCCGCTAAGTGTGTTTTTGGTGTTCTCACCAGTAAACTCCTAGGGTTCATCATATCTATCTGAGGTATTGAAGTAGATCCATCCAAAATTAAAGCCATCATTGAGATGCCTCCTCCATCAAATCTCAAATAGTTGTGTAGTCTTCAAGGTAAATTGTAGTCTATCTAACATTTCATATCTCAATTATCTGACCGTTGCCAACCATTTCACCACCTTCTCCACAAAGATGTAGATTTCATATGGGATCTCAATTGTCAAAATAATTTTGACAAAATCAAACACTATCTTCTATCACCACCTGTTTTTATTCCTCCTTGTGAGGGAGAGCCCTTCTATCTCTATATATCCACCACAGACCATGCCCTAGGAGCCATGCTTGCCTATCATGATGACCAAGGTCATGAACAATATTTCTATTACATAAGTCACACACTCCATGAATATGAAACCCATTATACCAAAGCTGAAAAATTATGTTGCACTCTATATTTTGTAACCTCCAAACTACATCATTATCTTCTCAACCAAAAAATGTACGTTGTCACCAACTTTAACCCACTATACACCATGCATTCTAAATCAAATCACAGTGACCACATAACTCAATGGATCTTGCTTATGACTGAGTTTGATCTTGAATTCATATCACAAAAGTCCATTAAAGGTCAGGCCATTGCAGACTAGCTTGCTGAAGCACCCCTTCCTAACACTCACCTTCTTCACAAACAATTTCTTGATGAACCTATCAACACTGTCATAGAACATTAATTCACTCCTATCAAAATGACCCTCTTCTTTGATGGATCTAAATTCCAGTAAGGGGGAGGGGCTGGTATCTTCATCATACCTCTCTAGGGGATTCGTATTCCACTGTCATTTAAGCTTAACTTTGAATGCACTAATAACATGGCAGAATACGAAACTTTAACTATGGGTCTTACAACCACTATTTTACTTCAGATCTTAGAAATATACAGAGACTCACAACTCATCGTCAATCAAATCAAAGGGGAATATTAGTGTAAAAATGAAATCTTAAAAAAATATAAAGCCACTTTCATTTTTCTCCTTGGGGCCCTTGATCATTACACTATGGAAACAATTCCATGATATTCCAACTAATTTGTAGATACTATGGCTTCTTTAGAAGTCCTTATTCCCTTATCAACTAAAGAATCAACTGATAACTCCAAAGTATCTATAGTCATTCAAATATTGGATCACCCCTCACATCAAAAGCATCTCCCTCCTATCAATACCATTGACGATCATCCAACTGGTATGTGATATTCTCAAATATTTGATTATATTTCAGAATGTAAAACTCCTTATGACTTATCATGAAATTCTAAATGATCATTTATTCAACATGTCACTTGCTTTGTCATTATATGTCATATCTTGTACAAACGTGGCTTTGATGGCCTTGTATTAAGGCATCTTAAGTCTCACGAATCTATCAAAGCAATCTAAGAAGTCCATGACAGTATATATGGTGGACATTTCAATAGTAACGTCATCACTAAATGTGTCTTACGACTCAGCTATTATTGGCCCACTATCAATCAGGATTGTTGTGTATACATTAAGAAGTGCTTCAAATGTCAACTACACTTAGACCTCATCCATGTTCCAAGTCAAGATTCACATCCCGCTTATGACATATGGCCCTTCTCTCAATGGGGGTTAGATCTCATTGGTACTATAAATCCTAAATCATCTCAACAACATCATTCAATTATCATAGCCACTGAATATTTTATGAAATGGGTCGAGGTCATCCATTTAACTTCAACTGAAGAAAACTAGATCATTAATTTCATTTATCAATATATCATATGGCGTTTTGGTGTTCCTCACAAACTTGTCACAGATAATGGAAAATCCTTCAAGAATAAGGATGTTAAGAAACTCTGTGATACATTCAACATTAAACTTAGTTTTTCATCATCGTACTATCCCTAAGAAAATGGATAATTAGAAGCCTCTAACAAAATGCTTACTAAAATCCTCATGAAAATAATAGATGATGTAGGCAGGAATTGGCATCTCCAAATCCTGTTTGCTCTTTGGGCTTACAAAACTAGCATCCATACCCCTACAGGTGCTATGCCCTTTTCTCTAGTCTACAACTCTGAGGTGGTTCTACCCCTTGAATTTCAAATCCCATCACTTCGTGTATCACTCAAAGAGTTTATCCCTGACAAAGAATATCAACAAGATTGTCTTGCACAACTAGAATTATTAGATGAAAAATGCCTAATGGCCCTGGAACATCATCAAGTCTATCAAGAACATGTCAAACATGCATATAATTAACATGTAAAAGAACATGACTTCAAAATTGGTGATCTCATTCTCAAGGAAAATAAAAATGTCACTACTTTAGAATGGAGTAAACGTGGAAATTTTTCCCCTAATTGGATCAGTTTATACGTCATCACTCATAAGTATGGGTCATGAGCATATCGTTTAGCCTCCCTTGATGGTGAACCTGAAAAGGAACCTTTAAATTCCTTACACTTGCGGCCTTTCTACTATTAAATTTTGACTATCATGACAGTAGTTACATCTAAAGATCTCTCACGCCATCAACCAGTCATCTTCTCATCATAATGATCTGAAAGTATGTGGTTTTCTATCACTTTCCTTACAAACCTTAAAGATGAGCACCACGACTCTATTCATTGCATCTTTCACTTGGAAAATTTCTTCATTAGCAGGAACCCTACAATCATTACATCCACCCATAGTATACCAGCTGAGGACATGTCATGTGGCATGTATGTATAGGTCATGTATACATCTTTTTCCCCTCCCTGAAACAGTCTAGTAGGGTTTTCCCTCAACTCAAAATAAAAGTCAAAAAATATCTATCCATGCTCTTTATCAAAATCAAAAATAATATATGGATCCCTCGAAGGAAAGATTTTCAAAAAAATAAAAAACATATTATCAAAAATAAAAAGTGGATTGATCCCTCGAAGGAAAACTATCTATATAAATCATATGTCAAAATTGTAGACCACTCCCTCAAAGTATGGCTACCTATGTAAAAAGGCTTCCTACATCGATCATCCTTCAAAAATTCAAAGTATCGAAAGCATCCTAGGAAAGCCTCTTGAATCGATCAGCTTTCCCATCAAATAAAACTTCCCGCATTGATCAGTTTACGTCAAAATCAAAATATGTATAGTTGGGACATTTCTCTTTGAAACAGTTAAAAAGGATAACCCTCTTTCCCACACAAACTTTACATGTCAAACCCCTTTCATGTCCTAGGAAGGTATATATAATCACTTCATCTCTATAACTAAGGTCCCATGTATCACTACCCACTAATAGTCTTGTGTTATCATTATTGAAAGGCTAAAAGTGCAAGTGCTTTCACATTTTTATACCCATCATGTATGTATCAAATCCATATCAAAAGCAATCATTCCATTTTTTACTCCTACTTCAAAAAGATAGAGCACATTTTTATCACATATTATGTCACATCATACATCATCATCCAAATCACATTTAACATTTAATCATATAATGCACATTTTCCATATTTAAAAAATAATAGACACATCAATTAAAGCAAACATTAAAACACATATATCATAATCAACACATATAAATCAAATAGGTCAAATCATAACCACATCATATATATAATCAAAGTCCCAAGTACATCATCAAAGAGTCTTTGTACATCATATACATAAAAGGCTTCACAAAGAGTCATATACATATCAAATTCCATAATCCAAATACACATAATCACTCTCCAATAAACTAGAAATATCCTAGGAACTCACTGACACGGATAGCACTCCCATCACCTCCCTAAGGACCCCACCACCAAAAACTCCTCCATCTATCCCCCGAGGTGGCTGGCCTACACTCCCTATACTCTCACTGGGAACTACCCCTCATTACACTAGATGATCTGCATACAATACAGCATTGGGAAATTCATGTATAACCATATCCTTATAGTATGCTAACTTTGCATAGAAGGACTGATAGTGAGCATCACCAATCATACCCAGTGCTCCCATCTAACTGCTAGCCTATGCATGATTTTTCTGCTCTACTCCTAATATAGAAGACCCCATAATTCCTAGGGCCTTCCTCAAAGTATCTCGTTATTGATGATATTGATATTGATCAACTACTATCTGTGCCAACTATGCTTTGAGCCCATCTCACTCAGCTATGACACTCTCTCTCTCTCTAATCAATGTATCCCTCACCCCAACCAAATCATCTCTCTCTCCTTAGACTATCCCTCTCATCCTCCACTGTGGCCTTCTCAGCCATCAACTGTGACACTACGGCTGCCAATCCCCCCTCATCCTCATCATCATCATCATCATCATCATCACTAACATTCACCACCTCATGTTCTCCCTCTACCCAAGCACGCACCCTCCTCCCCCTCTGAATCAAATGAGTCCTCTCGAACTTAGCATATGCCTGCATCCACCATTGACTATAGCCAGCAGTCACTTCGGCATCATCAGTAGGAACTAAGTCCCCATCCTCATCTGGAACCATAGCTGGTCCTCTACTATCATAATTGGATGACCTATAACTGCCTTAGGAGTCTTTGAATTTCTCTCCTCTTTTCTATAAGGTGTCGACTCCTTAGGTACATCCTGTATCAAACCAAATTATTGTCTGACATAGCTAAATCTAACCATCTCATACTCCCCTACCCAACTATCTTGTGCCCACAAGTCTTGATGTGTCTCAGCAAGCTCGTGCTCATATCTTGACCACTAAGGAAAATCAAGATACTGCATCCATATCACATCACCCACCTACAATCTTGTCAAAATATATCTACAGTAGCTCATTGTCCTCATCCTCCGCACTCGACACATATCCTCTCTCCATCTCATAACACCAGTATTACTATCCATAAAACTCACTTCACCCCATGTAAAACCTTTTCTATATGCTCATATACCAAACAATGTAACAAGAATGCCACATCAATACCAAACCTCTTATGGACTTTCCAAGCCCACAACTCTCTATATGTCTGCACTAATAGTGTCGGTGCTCAGTTAAAGACATTCTAATTCTCTATCATCTCTGATACTAATCCTATCATCATCCATGGGAACCTACCTCCTTCAGAATCAGGGAGGGAAAAACGTGAGATAGCCATCATCATCATCTGTCATGTCTTCCTGCACCTCCTCTAAAATAAATGGTATCATGTCTCGAAGGGTCAACTTCACATCCACCTGCACACAAAAACCCACATTAGAATCCTTTTCACTATAAAAAAACATCCAAAAAATTTATCCAAAACATGGATCGCTAATGATTCACTTAAATCACCAACGATCACCTTGAATCACTGGTGATTTTGGTGATTTCAAATAAGAACCTCTGTACTCAAAAAAATGACAAAGCAAAAATCATCAAAAATAGGAAAATTAAGGACTCACATCTACCTGTGTGGGCCTCCTATTTCATCTCGAAGACATTGTCACTCTTAAATCTCCATTTTTTAGGTCAATCGCTCTCTCAAATCACATAAATCGAGTCACAAAAGTTAATTTTTCACCACCGACCTTGGCTTTTATAGCTTCTCTAAACAAAAAATTGGTAATTACCGATGATTCCTTGAATCACCGGTGAGTCATCCGTATTTTCCAGCAATTGGCCTAAATCACTAGAAATTCACCCTCTTTTTCACATTCATCTCTATTTTTTCAAAATCAACATCAATTTATTCCATTTTTCAAAACATTGTCTCATTTAAAGGACCCCAATGCTCAAAATATTAAACATCAAATCATCTTGGGATATGTCATACATCTATAGGATATGATCCCCTTGGCCCCTATCACTTGACTTCCCCGTCCTTACAGCCTACCTTTATGGATCATATGTTCATAGGCAACAAACCCTTTGGTTCAATCTATCACTTGATTCCATAGTAGCATTCCTTGTTTCAGTACCCCATCCTGGGGAAACTTTTAACAAAACACATGTCAAACTTATCCAGCCAACCTGTCAAACTGGTGTTCCTTACACTACGCTACAGTTGCCCCATTTTTAGGGGGGATCACCCATACAAATTAATGTATCATCATTTTTTCTAGTACTTTGCCTACACCAAACTACTCGACAAAAAAGGGGCAAATGTAGACACTCAAAATTTACACTCATCATTCTCCTTCATCACTTACATTATCTTCACAATACATTAATCAAATGCACCATTTAATTCATATATTCCTTTATCTTAAGTCTAAAAATTATCCACCATATTTATCTCACTTAAATATTATCCATAGCTGTAAAATTCACCTTTATCTCATCCAAAACTAACTAAAACCACTTGAAAGACAAAAACAAATTAAAAAATAAAATATATAACCATTTAACTCCTACACCTCAACCTCCAATGTTTTTCTAATCATTTACCCAAACTCTAAAATTGAACAACCTCGACTAGAAGTGGTTTTAACCACTTTACCACAAGATATCATAAAAAATCCAGATCGTCGACGATTCAATTGAATCACCAACAATTATAAATATCACCTTTCAGCTCTCCCTGAAGGATATTCAACTTTTGATCTCCAATCTAAAATATCCGGCATCCTTTTCACTCCTACACTTCCTTATTAGACACTCCAGCATCCAAGACATCATCAAGCGTCAACAATAAGTATTTTCAAGCATCTTGAAGGTCAATTTTCATCACCCAAACTACAAGCCACATCACAGCACATCTTACTTGTTCACATCTCTCTTACGGAAGTGTTGACAAGAATCTTCATTAGATTTTGGATAAGCCACAAAGCTAACGAGACAGCCATGGAAAGATATAAGTAACTACAAAGTTAAGGAAACAGCCACCAAAAGTATAAAGGAAAGTCACGGGATGAAGGAAAATCCACGTATAAAAGGTGAAGCTACGAGACATAGAGAAATTGTGCATAATTAAGGAAAGTTGTGAAAAGCTAGATGATTCCATGGAAGACTAAGAAGTCACATAATAAGGGAAAAATCCACAATACAGTACCAGAAGCTGCGGAAGCTGACTAAGAGCCACATAACAAAGACAAAACATACCAGTACGAGATAGAAGCCAACAGAGGCATGAGTCAAAAGAAGTGTCTTTTGGGGATCAATTGCATTTTGTGTATTTATTGTAACTAATGTATTGTATAAGGTGTGCCTCATGAAAGACTTATATGAGTGTCCCATTTTAATATTTTATATGAGAGTAGAGATAAGAGAATGAAAAGAATATGTATGTACTAGAAACTGATGTAACTATTCCTGATGAATAAATAAATAACGGAGTTTGGAGTATAATTTTTTATGTGCTTTTATTTACATATTTTTTATTAGCATAGTGGTGGGGTATTTCCCATGTACATCCTTAACTAAGATCAATATCTCCTAAGCCCTACAATCTTGTTGGGGTTTTAGGTCAACATTTTTTGTCTAAGCCTAGGTTTCTTGTGTTAAGCAGATGTCAGGAAATATTTCACCACCGGGGTATTGGAAACCCACATTATTAGATATTGAAAATTGGTGGGAAAAGCATATCAATATATTTGTTAAAGGAGAATCAAAAAGGCAGAACATAACTTATAAAGTGGTCGAAAATGACTTATTTAGAGAATACGGAGAGAAATTTTGGGCAGAATTTCCACATAATTTGAGGCCTTGCTTATTGATGCATGCAAAAAGAACTGAATGGACATGAATGTACTTAAGACAACCCTTTAAGTAGAGATTGTAGAAAAACTAACAATAGTAAAATATCTTGACAGCCTGTGGACCAGAGCTATTGATTATTAGTACAAAACTACCCTTGATTCATATATAAGTACGTAGGTGATTCAAGGTTGGACTAGTTTCGATAACAAGAAGCAAGAAATTCTAAGTGGAGCCCGCGGTTGTTTTCTTCAATTTGTTTCATTCTTAATCAAAGCATTAATGATTGAAAAAGGATTAGTTAGAGAAGTAGACAAGTTCCTTTAGGGGGGACAGGCACCGTGGGATCGCTGACATGAAGAGAGTGATCTAAGAGACATAAGTCATCTGAATTAATGGGGCATTGGTTGGGGTGGCAGAAATAGGCTAACCTAAGAAAAAAAAAAGGTAGAAAAATTAGAGAATTAGGACAAGGAGATTAAGAGAATCAAGGAGGATTAGTAATTTGTGAAGAGCTGATTAAAATGAGGAGGATAGAAGAGAGAGAAATGTTAGTTGTGGAAAATAAATAATTAGAGAAGAAGGTAGAGAAGTAGAGATTGGAGAGAGAGGAGAGAGCAAAGAAGATGAAAGAAAGAAAGGAGAAATTGAATAAAGTGAATAAAATAGAAAATAAAGTAGAGAAGAAAATAGAGAAATAAGATTCACCCACATCAAGTGGAGGCCAGAAACTGGCTCACCCGGAGATGGAGGTAGACACTTAAAGTCTCACTATAATACCCGCATCTTGTTGAGACTAGTTAGGTTTTGTTACCCCATAGAATCATGTGGTGTAGTATATTATAGAAATTCCAATTCAGCAAGCAATGTCGAGACAAGAAATATTAGTAAGAGATCTACAAAAATTAGTGGGAAGTTTAGACCAATCATTCAAAAGGGTTTTAGAATAAAAAAGATGGAAAGAAGAGGAGATAAGAACTTCATTGATGATTAAAGAGAGAGGACAAGAGGAAGAAGAATTTAGTGTTATGAGGAACTTAATAGAGGAATTTGAAGAGAAAATAGAGATAGCTGATGAAAAGAATAAAAAAAAAGAAAATATAGACAAACAAGAGAAGGAAAGGATAGAAGTGATAAAAGAGAAGATTGAAGAAAGAGATAGAAAATAGGACCAAGAAAGAAAACAAGAAAATAATAAGAAGAGAAGAAGTGATGAAGAATTAGAGATAAATCATAGACTAAGAAATGCTAAAAATAGAAGAGTATTTATTGATAATGTTAGTTATGAAAAAATTCCAAATAAACAGACTCACCCAAACCATCATGAAGGCCCAAAGGAGATGACCCCCGGGAGAAGATGTCATTCCATGTGTCACTTAATACACCGATTGGAAGTCTAGATAAGGAAAGAAGTTTGGAGGAAAGATACAACGAATTGAGAAAAGAGAGTTAGCAAAGACAACAGATGGTAAGAGAGTTTTGAGAATTATTATGCAAACTCTACTTTGATATTGAATTAAGTAGAGATAAGGGAAGGATGACTAGTTCAAAACCCATCTATAATCAAATAAATAAAGTGAAACAAGTTAAACAATAACCTTTTTTTTAGACCAGAACAAATACTCAGTCCACAATGGATCAGAAGATTAAGATGCCAATCTTTGACAAGGATTCAACTGATGAATTAGAACATTTATTCCTATTGAAACAATATTGGAAGAGTAATAATACCATGGATGAAGCTACTAAGACACAAGACTTCATTTTTTCATTATGGGATGATGTGTCATGGTGTTATATGAAGTTATCATCACAAGGTATGAGATCATGGGTGGATATTGAGAAAGAACTTAAAACAAATTTTCATTTTCTAGAGGCCCCAGCAAAAGGTGTGAGCAAGATAAGGGATTTGGTTCAAAGAGAAGGAGAATCAGTAAAAGAGTTTAGTCAAATATTTAATATTGTTACTAGAAAATTAAAAGAGCCCCTAATGGAAAAACAGAGGGTTGAGTGGTTCCCTTTTGGCTTGCTGCCATATCTTAGAGCTTCGCTAGATACATAGTAGTTTAAAGTGTTATCTGAATTAATTGAGATGGCTATCAAATTGGAGGCCTAGCCCTAGAGAAGAGAAGGTGAAACATCAATAAAAATTGAACTAGGAAGAGTACAATTGGAACTTGCGAAATTGAAACTAAAACAAGAAATACATAGAACTGAAGGATTAAGGAATAGTTATCCTCCTAAAATTAATTCAAGGCCAAAAATGTGGTTTACGTTCTATTGTAATGAAGGCCATAGTGGAATGGAGTGCCCTTACTTTGAAAATGTAAAGAGAGCATCTGTGGTAAGGGTAAATTTCTCACAAAAAGTATCATCCAGCAATATAGCCTCAACAAAAAGGACATGGTGTGTAGTTTTTAGACTCTGGGACCAACATACTCAGGATACTTTTCCCTCACTAGAAGTAGCACCATGAACGAACTAATTGATGTACTATACGGCATGTGGATCATATAACCATTATCACCATACTTTCCCAGTGGTGGATGCATTAGATCACTTAAAATATTATGCTAGCAAAAGAGCTATGGTCATCAAACAAGATAAAACACCTAACCCTCCTCCTACACAACCACGGATGATTACAGTAACTATGTAACCCTCACAATAAATGATAACCGCACCTCAGCACCCAAATCAACAAAGTGTCTAGTTGCATTTTGGAGGGGGATATCATGGAAACTTTTATAACCCTAACTATCAAGGCTATAATGATGGGGGTTACTACATAGGGTACCATAGCAGATTTAGAGGAGGTTTTAGAGGACGATATGGAGGAGGCTATGATAATTATCAAGGAGGTAGAGGTTACCAATGATACCAAGGTTATAATAATGGTGGTTACCACATGGGGTATAATCAAGGAGGTGGATACCAAGAAAGAAGACCAATGAATTTCTATAAGTGTGGGCAATATGGGAACCTTGCTAGAAATTGCATTGAACCTTATCCATGTGGATTTTTCCATAAGAAGGGACACAATGCATTCCATTGTCTGGAAGCCTCATAATTCTATAGAAGCAAATCAATAAGATCTGAGGCGTTAGCAAAAGAGGCCCAAAGAAATGTAAAATATATTACTAGAATTTTGTGGGATGAAGCTACTACAGAAAAATATAAGGCCGCAAGGGCTGCTGCTTCAAGGGCCACTACTTCAAAAACTACTACTTCAGGAGGTAGAACCACAAAAGAAGATAGAAAAGAAGAGGCAAAAGAAAGCTACCTAAGAAGAAGGGAAACAAAATTTGGAAAAAAAAAGCATCGGAGGAAACCACGTACCAGGTAAGAGCACAACTAGAAATACCGATTTTCTAAAA